>BOPP01000079.1:521639-555150 GCA_017312745.1 Gryllus bimaculatus | reverse complement strand
ACCTCCGCCGCCACCACCTCCACCGCCACCACCACCTCCGCCGTCGCAGCCCCCGCCACCACCTCCGTCGCCACCACCACCTCCGCCGTCGCCGCCGCCACCGCCACCACCGAGACCAGGTTGCGGTGCGGTCGACGGCGGCGGCGGCGGCGGCCACGGTGGTGACGCTGGCGAAAGCGGAGGCGGGCACGCCCTGTGACTTGCGATGCATTATCTCTGCAGCCCCGGAGAGATGCGGTAAAGAGGCATCCACTTAGCTTACGGGCCGCATCGAGCTCCAGATAGAATAGGGGACATTAATGGTCAGAGTGGTTGTGAGAGCTCTTGTGTGCGACGACGCTCGCAGCAGACACACCGAACCGCACGAGAGCGCGCAAATGCACACATCCTGCGAGCATCGATGAAGAGGGGAGGAAACATGTCGCAGCCCAGAGCTAGTCACAAATGCCGGATAGAGTGTTCGAGGCCGATTTCTGTCCAAAATGTAACTTCTTTTCCCTTATACAACTATAGATTCTGCACTTCATTCCATCACTCTTTTTGGGATAATATCTTTATTTTGGACATCTTCACATCACAACGCAAAATGAAAACATGTTTATTTCTCAATCATTCTAATGCAATATACGTTATATTTTACAGAGTAAATTACTGTAAAACATTACATCAATTTTTGATCTATTATTATTAGTTCTTTTTATTCACAAAAAGCATTTATAATGGGAAAAGTTATGTTTGAACTCAATGCAAAGTTGTAGCTGGAGGAAATGTATTATAATATTACATTTATATATGTATTTTGTTTAAATATAGAAAACAATCGATAATATAACCTTAAACTATGTATTATGTTTATCGGCAAAATGAATTAATACAAAAATAGTTATTTTAGAAATCAAAATGTAAGGAAATTCAATATTAATACGAAATATCGATTATATAATAATTAAATGTATGTCGCAATCTACGTATTTACAGCTTACAAATAAAATAAATTGTATAATACATGCCTGCAAAATTACGTTTGTGCCCTAAAAAACATCGTTAACCAGCCTAGAACGGGGTGTCTTCCTATTAATTGCGAACTTCTTTTAGTTGTTTAGTAACATTATTTTAATGTCAATTTCCGAAAGGAAAAAATTATTATCGCGGGCACATGATCCCTCAAAAATGTGAAATTTGCATTAAGTACGAGGAAAGAAGATTTCGTTTTGTGACTCATACCACTAAAACATAACTATTGCAACTGTCGAGGAAGGTTGCGCTCTCGAACTTCTTCATTATTTGCATCATTTGCGCGATCTAACCTTACTTTTTCCACAAGCAGAAATGTTAATTTAATATTTAATGGTAGCCAATTGTCCAAGAGTATATGTTGCTTCCAAACTAACAAACAAGCAACGGGCCTCAGCTCAAAGTGAGAGTTGCTCACCCCTTGCGCATGACCTCTTTCCCAATGTACTCCGCGGCGTCCTTGCATCAACGCACCATCTGCGGTCACTGCCGCCCTCCGCCACGCGCCTGCCCGTCGCCGGCGGGGTTCGCGGCAACCGGGACAATAGCGACAATCGGCTACGCCGCACCCTTCGCCGGAGGGAGAGAAAAAAATCCGCAAACGACACCCCGCCCTTCTCACTGCCTCCTGCACCGCCCCGCCATATCCCGCACCACCCCGTCGCCCCCGTCTCCCCGCTCCGCACCACCGCCGCCTTGTGGCGCCCCTCCCCCGGTTCGCACCGCCCTGCCCCGCAACGCCACGCCGCGCCACTCTACACCACGCCGCGCCCCTCCCCTCACCGCACCATCCTGCCTTGCCACGTCGCGCCACGCCACACCGCGCCTCGCCGCGCCACGCCGCACCACGCCGCGCCTCGCCGAGCGGTGTCGCCCCTGGACGACGTGACGTGACGCGACGCGTGCGGGAGAAGCTGCGATCCCTATGCGCACACGCACGCGCACGCTGCACAAGGGGGCCCGCGGGCATCGGGAAGACCAAAATTGAAGGGCTAGGTGCAGTAACAAGATAAGCCACACCACTCACAGCAAGCCTCCTGCTATTTCGAAATGTTATAATATCGAAGCTTGCACTGGATGGTGTGCCTAATTTTGTTACTGAATCAAACACTGCAATTTATGAGTGATTTCTTGAGCAAGAGCAACGTCGCAACACAAGAAGATGGAAAATGAAAGTTAAAAGCTTGTGTTTGTAAAACGATAGAACTGAGCTCTTTTTTCTAGCTCCTAAAATAAATGTAATAACAGCATGGAACTTCATTTTCATTTTGTAATTTATTTATATTGTCTTCATTTATAACCTTTTTCATTTATTTCAATATCCAATATAATAATTTATAATTTTTCTCGTAGTTTATTATTCAAGCAATTTATGTAAAAAACGCTGTACTACCAACAATATTATATAACGCAGTAACAATAGCATTTGTATTACACAATGGTAAGATCTACTGCTCTGGGTACACTTCAGAAAAGTAATGCACATATTTAAATTTGTCACACAATATCTTCGAGACTCGAGGTAATAACAAATTGTCAAAAGGAACTATAAAATTAATGGATCATCTATGAAGTAAATTCGTCTCATCTAGCTACTGTGAAATGGAATGTGAACACGTATCAAAGAAACCTAAAAAATACTCATGAACTGTCTTCAAGATGTTTCGAGGAATTTAATTTAAATTAACCTACATTTTAATATATTTTTGAATGTTCAGATAATTTTATTTTAATATCTAATTAAAAAATGTAATTAAACAATTATGTTTTTCTAGAATGTAACGATTCAGAACGATATTTGAGCCCCGCGATTAACAAACTTAATGTCGTGTTATAAAATAATAAACGTGGCTGCATCAGAACAAATTGTCAGTTGGTTGTTAACACATATTGTTTTTCGTAATATTTTAATTGGAATATTGCTAGTACATAATTTCAAACTAAAAAAAATCCCGCTTGATACTTGTAAAAAATTAAATAAATGCTGCAACAACATTATATTTACAATTTTTACAGCATCGAGTTGTTAAGTTCTCAATGCCGGATTTCGCCCTCCTGCCCTGTTCACTCTGATCACTGTTCCACGGTGGGATGGAGTGCGACGGCCTCAGTGACCGCTGATGGCATCGCTGCATCACCAACTGCTTTTGTACGGCGGCGAGCCACGTGCAGCACCGCGTGCTCCGCCCCGCCTGACGTACGATGACGTAAGAGAAGTGGAGGGGGCTGCAGGGAGCTCCCTCTTGCTCTCTTTTTCTCGGCCTCGACCCTCTCTCTCTCCCTCTCTTTCAGCCCGAGTCGCCGCCGCCGCCGCCGCCGCCGCCGCCGCCGCCGGCGTCGCGAGCGAGAGCGCGGCGCGCCGGGCGTGAGGCAGGTCGGGGAGGCGAAATTGAAAAAAGAGTGGTGGGAGGCGGCGATGCGGCGGGGGCGGGCCAGAGCGAGGCGAGGGTGCGATGGAGGCGGGGCGGCGAGCAGATAGGAGAGAGGAGGGATGGGAAGAGGAAGGGAAGGGTCGTGGGAAGAGGCGCAGCAGTCGGGAGCGGCACGGCGCAGCGTGGCGTCGTTCGCGCGTCGGGAGAGAGAAGGAGCGAGAGGGTGGCACCCCGGGAGAGAGAGAGAGAGAGAGAGAGAGAGAGAGAGAGAGAGAGAGAGAGAGAGAGAGGCCAGCCGCCGGCGGAGGGCGCGCCGCCACCAGGCTGCAGGCCCCGGGACCGCGCGGGAGGAGAGAGAAACAAGCTGCCGAGGACTCGGGGTGCAAACCTTTTCCTGTATTTGGTTCTGCTTTAACAACTCAATCGCCAGTCACTGGCAGAACGAGTGTTGCCTTTTTAACTCTTGACAGTTGGCTTTCTCAGTCATCAGATTTAAAAGCAGAATGATAAATAATTATTGTTACTTGTTATTTTCGTCTCTATTTTTGTTCAAACAGTAAAATCATAGAGTTTTTAACTAAAGAGCGTTGGTAACATTATAAAATTGTGAAATTTGTGACAGTGGTGGTGTTGTGTTCATAAACAAGCTTTTTTGAACACAGAGACTTGCGACGCACATGGGAATACTACGCGAAATAAGTCGATTAAAAATTGAAATGTTAAAAATGGGGCAGTGCATGATATTGAAAACACTTGTTTGTTTCTGAAGGAAGCTTGTTAATGTTAGATCAAAAGAAAAAGATTCACTGAAGAATTTTTGTTGCGATGAAAAATCGAAATATCACACTCATTATAAACATTTAATTGAATTCACAAGACGTTTTTCAATTAATTTTAATCCATTATGAACATGTAAATAAATACAACGAAAAAATATCAATGTCCCGTTATGAGGAATATTTGTTTTCAATTACACATCAGAAGTCACACATTTTTTTAAAATTTAAGTAAAGAAAATTTTTTAAAATTGATTTTTTTAGTGTGTCATTTAGGATATAGGAGTCCAAAACGATATTTGACCTTGGGACGATATAACTCGTTCTCGAGAATATGCCTGGAAGGATGTCGTCCTTGGCCGCGGGCCCGGGACATCCCGGGTGGCGGGCGGGCTGGCGCGCGTTCTAATTGGAGGACGCCATTCCATTTCCGGAGAGCGAGGCGCGGGCGGAGACGGGGTGGGGCCGGGGGAGACAGGGCGCTCGCCCCGAGAGGAAAGCGAAGGCGCGCGCCTGCGGAGCCGCAACCCGCAAGACGTCGCCCGGAACCCGTCATAATCCGCCACCAATCGAAACACCTTGCCTCCGTTGGCGCCGTCCCGCCGCACCCTTCCCCGCCCCTCCCTTCCTGCCACAACCGCCGTCTCCGCCTCGATCTGCTTAATTAAACTCCCCCCTCCCCGGCGTGTAAAACCTCACCAACTGCAATTAACTCTGTACAATTATTAAGCGCGCTCATACTATCGAATTAAACGCATTAGAAGGCACGTAACTGCGACCAATTCCCTTCTCTATTCCAGATTTGTCTGACTTTACGGAGAGTCCCTTTCCTTTTTCGTCTGAGGTTCCTCCCCTCCTCCCCCATCCCTCCGTCCTCACCCGTCCATTCCGGAAGACGTCCCCATTTCGATCTTCGCCTGCCCCTCCCACACCCATTCCTTCGCTGGGCCGTTGCCTCGGCCTCGCCTTCTAGCCCTCGTCATTGTACAACTTCTCGTGTTGGAGAAGTTTGCAGGACGAGAATCAAGATTAAATTAAGCCTATCGAAATTATAATCTGCCGTTTACATAGAAATATTCTGGAGATTTATTTTGCATATGAATGTAAATTACAAAGGCTTATACTCCAGACCAATTATAATATCATTACGACCCATAGAATTATACTCGACGGAGGGCAGCCTTCTTTATAATATCCTCTTAAAAATAATCTGAATAATTTTCCGGTAAGATCGTCACTTAGACGAAATTAAGGGTTTCCCTCGTGAAAGAGCAAACCTGTTACGGCTTCCGTGTAAATACAATCTCCCAAGTTTTAGAGTGATTATTTTTCTCGATGAGGCAACGTTGCTTCTCTGTCAGCTACTATGTTACGCAGCCAGTTTTGGCTCATCAACGTCCGAACGCTGCAAAAAACACAGGGCGGCGGGCGAAGATGGGAGCGCGCAGGCTGGGCTTCTCGGAAAAGTAGCCCAGTCCCTAAACGATGCTTTCGACGAGAAAGGAGTTTTTTATCCACACTGCTTCGTAATAAAGACGGGTTGTGCAGCAAATGGTGGAATAAGACTTTCCGTGATGCGATTGTTAGAGTTAATGAACATACTGTAAATACCTCTCCACTTATTAAGAGATGAATTCAAATGACTACAATTTCTGGAGTTTTAAATGTCGATGTCTTTCAATTAACAGCTAAATAATTTGTGGAAAGTATATACTTGAAACTATAAATTATATTTCCTTTTCCTCTATTCATACATGTGTGGAATGTTTCTCTATTCATGTGTGTGGTGAATGTGCTACCAAGTACTCTATTATAACAGAAAATAAATTGATTTTAATTTTACTCATTTCGTTCTCATATGGTATGACCATTGTTTCTCTTTTGTCTTGCTCATTTGAATAAAATTGACAGTTAATACATAAAATATATTTACAATAGACGAAAACTTGCTCTGTCTCAAAACTCGTTCACGTTCCTGATAAGTGAACGGTTGACATCTCAGATGGTAAATGGATTTTCATTCCCCTTTAAAGGCTAGGGATGCAGCAACAGAAAAATTTCTCGCATTGTTTCTACCTTTTGCAATTTTCGCCGAAAACGCGACTAGCGTCTTTTGATATATACGAGAAGGAAATTCACACAAAACATTTTGAGTCGTTTTTGAGAAAATATTTTTTATTTTAAATTATCTATATTTTAAAGAACATCACGCAAAAACTAGTTATATGCTTGAAAAATTGTAGATCTTATTTCAAGGTCTGTCTGTGAACAATATATTTTGTTGAGAAAAATATATATCTTTAACATTGTAGTTGTATAGAGAAAGCAATATTGTAATATGACAGAGGAAAATTGAACTTTTGCAATTTGCAAAAAATCAGAAATTTTAATGAAAATTATCTCCCCACTATTTTTATGAGTTCTTTAATCTAATCGAAGACAAAGTTATATCAAATAATTTGAAACCATTTTTGAAAAAAGTTTGAAAGTACTTTGGTTTCATGTAAATCACTCCCGTCCAAAAAAGTGTTTTTAAATACAAATGTGAATCGCTCGGATAGAAGGAAAATTGAGACTGCTGAAATGACATTTCTAAGATCAGTTCATGATATATTCTTCTAGATCACATAAGAAGCGAAGATATCTGAAGCGAACTGAAAATGTTCAATATCAATATGAGAATCCAAGTGCGAAAAGAGAAATGGTTCCATCATATCCAACGGATGATTGGCGAGGGACTACCAAATGAGCTCCTCCACTACGCACCGGAAGGAATTCGAGATACAGGAAGACCTAGAAGAAGATAGAGTTCTTGGCGTTGGAACAGGCCATTCGGCCTAGCCCTTGATGATGATGATAATGATGAAATGGAAAGGTTAGTGAGGATCTAGAAATGTAAGTTCAAGCAAATGTTTCACACATGCTACCCCTTAGAAACATTTTTCAAGGTTTAAATTATGCGATGCACTGCGTTTTCAAGTTGAAGTAAAAAGTGGAATTCTATGCTATAGTCTATTGCAACGTGTATGTAGAGATATTGGTGTATATAAAACATTTTAAATACAGTTTCATAAACGTGATTTACTAACTTTGTGTTCACTCTGAATAGTGATTGTATTGTTCCAGAATTTGTAAACCTACCTCATTTCATTAATCTTGGAGAAGTACAGAACGACATGAAACAGTATTTTGAGGTTTTCGATTTTTCTCATAATGCATATGTTGTACATTTCTATTTTAACTTGTCTATAGTTCTTCTGTGCATTGTAATGGCAGGGGTCACCTAGTTTATTTTTAAATATCCATTGTTCTTGATACAGGAGAATGCCCACGAGTCCGCGAGACTTTTCAGTCGAGAGCGGCGCGTCCTTCGCACAAGTTGCCGTGTACAATGGTTTCGCAGTAGCTCATCTGCTATGCCGTTCCTTGCGCGAACGCGCGTGCTCCAACTGCGTAGTTGCGCTCTGTGCCCCAATAACTCCGGCGGCGCTGGGGTCGGGTTCGCGCCCTCGGCGGCCGCCCCGTGCGAAATTTTAAACTTTCGCTCCTCGCACGCGCCCGCACGCATTAACCGTCGGCGCGCCGGGTCACTCGCGGTCACGCGCTCGCGTTACGAGCCCACCACAGTGGACAGGGCGGCAGACGCCCTCCTAGTGGCCGCCCGAGCTCTTAGTGGCCGTCCAACCTCTTAGTGACCGTCCAACGCAGCGGACACCGAAACCTTTTGGATCTCGCGTATCCCTAAATTCCGAGGATCCCTAATGTGTATTATAAATACAAATAAATTTATGAAATAATGATCAGAAGACATCCACTTTAAGCACTTCTTTTTATAATAAAACGTTTGTGCGTTTTATTTACGTATTTATAACAAAAGTATATATTCTTTTTTACCGCTAGCACGCATCTTCAAATGTTGTTTAATAGTAATAAAAGTTAAATTAATATTACGATAAATTGAAAATTATTTACGTTTAATACATTTTAATGTGAATGTTTTTCAGTTTGATTGATGTACTTTTATGATTTGTGAGAGTTAGCATTACTAAAACAAAAAACATTGTCCACACTAACCCCAGCCTACATTTTCTCACGGGCTATGAGTGGCTCACAATCGATGGGTCGACAACGGCTATTCTAAAGTACGCACCTGGGATGTGTGTGGTGCTTGAGCGGCTTTATTCTCGTTTCTTTTTATCTTCCCATCTTTCCCCTTTTCATTCACTTTCCCTTTCTCTCCTCCATGCTCGCCTCCCTCTTGCTTCCCACCTTTCGACGTCTTCCACTTTCATGCTTTTACCGATTGAGTTCTGTCAGTCTTCTGCGCCCGAATCCAACAATGTCAACGGAAATCACGACGCTCTTCAAAAGTCTTCTATTTCATTTTTCTTCTTTGACTTGTCTGTTTCCAAATATTTTCTATTCATACGAATCCTTCATATTCCTTGTATCTTTCATCTCTATATCCTTATTTATCCTCTTTCCTCACATATTTTCACTTCAGTCTTTTACATACCTCCGCGTCCCATTCTTTTTCGATTTAACCCCAGAATTTTCTTTTGCCCAAAATCCAAACTGAGCTGCTTGCCCCCTCTCAAATTCCTGGCAGGATGACAGTGACTAGCTAGTTTGTACTTCCATAAAACTTGTTTTCTAAGCAAGTCGAAAATGTCTTCTCTACCTCTCTTATTAAATTATTCAGTTCTGGATGTAATAGTTCTGTTCTCTATTATTTTACATTCTAAAAAAATTTTTCAGTAAATATTTCTATTTCAAAAACTGAATGTACTGTCTTCTTTGATACTTTTTCTTACACCCGTTTATCTTGTTGCCGTTTAAACTACCGTGCTTCGCACATTTTTATCCTGTCTTAGCCTTGTTAATGCGTTTTTATCCTTTTTATCTTTCTATTATGACTATTGTCACGCAGTAAATTTTCACTTCTGGTCACAGAATTAAAAGGTCTACATTTTTCGTACTGATAAGTCTCAATTTACGAAATTTTATTTCTTGCTTTTGCTGCAAGTGCCTCTTCTCTGACAGTTATTAGTGGTGTACTACATATTTTCATCCACATAATATTACTAAGTTTTCCCGTCTCTACGAATTATTTTCCAATCGCATAATTACTACTCCTTTCACGACGAAATATTCCACCCCTCATATTTCTCAAACTTATTAAAAATTATTTTTATCTAACAATCAAGAGATCTAATTATTGATCACCATTGGTCTTTAGCCATCTTTCAATACGCTTCACTTACTTCCCAATTCATATCTTCATGCCATCTATTTTCTCCCTCCAATATTCACTAAGCCTGCTACCCATCTTCGTGGCCTTTGTTTATCGTAATATTCCCTACTTGATTTCGTTTCCCTCTCGTTCCTCTCGTCACAGCCCCCTTTCTCCCTTCCTCTTTTTCCATCTCGTTTCCATCCCCTTGATCCCGCGCCTCCTCATTTCACTCATCCCCAGTCTGGTGCTCCTTGGCTGAGGCAAAGCGCGCTCAAGTTGGCGTCTCGCGGGCGGGATGGGACGAGGCGGGGCGCGGAGAGGCGGGGCGGGGTGGGGTGGCGGTCGACCGCACAATGCCTGCATATAGCCAGCTCATTAGCGAGCTCCCAACAAAGGCGGTGCCCGGTCATTTAGTTTTGCTTTATTTCACCACGAACAAAACGCTTTATTACCGCCCAGGAGCCCCTTCAGCTACAAATGATGCATGCCGGATAACGCCGACTCGAGGTCTTTGAATACAAGTATATTAAATGATGGCGAGTTTTAGAAAAATAAAAGAAACAGAAAAGATAAATTAAATTTAGAGAAAAGGCTCTTTTTATCGGGTTCGAGGCAAGAAAGGAGGAATCTTCGGCGTGATGGAAGCGGGCCGAAAGCCGCGCCCATTGTGTTTTCGTTTAATTAGTCGGAGCCCCGGGCGGCGGGGCCGGGAGCGAAGCGCAGCGAAGTGGAGTGGAGTGGCTGGGCGGGGGCGGGGCACGGGCGGGGCGCGGGCACGAGCCGTGGCCTGATTGACCGTGTCCCCCTCTTCGCGCCGCCGCGTGTTGCCGCTGCGTGAGGATCATAATAAGCGGTGACGACGGCGTGGGAGTGGTCCCGGCGGTGGAGGCGGTGACAGCGTTGCGGTGGTGGTGGTCGTGATGGCACTGGCGGACGCGGTGCCCGGAGAATAGTAACGTGGATGAAAGTTGGGTGATAACGATTATGGTTATGCCATCCGTGAGTATAACAGTGACTGTGACGATAGATTTAATGGTGGTGTGGGGTTACATACACGATGTTGGGAGTGACACTGTCATGATTGTTGGCAGACGTAAAGATGATGTCGAAGAAGTATTCAGCATAACGAAAATAGGTCAGATACTTTGACAATAAAAAAGACTAATTTAACAATGATTCTGACAAGAACTTTCAGTATAGGGAGGATTGTCTTGGGGAAGGTCCTTGTACATGCGAATCTCACAAACAGAAGAGTAGTTGGCTATAGGAGGCGTTGTTGGCGCATCGTCCCGTGTCTTCAAGGCAACAGTAAATATCGAGGTGGTTGTGCCGGCGGCGGGACATGAAACGCTGGCTCAGTCCGCCGATGTCCTTCGTGGCCCGAGGACGTCGACTCCTCTGCTTTGGAAGCAAACGCCCCCCAGCAATGGCCACCGCCAAAGCAGCTGCGCGCACAGCCACACGTGACCTCCAGCGCTTGTTTCCTTCCTGAAGGCGCTTGCGACAACAGTCTGCTTCGGTGTCGTTGCGCAGAGATCGCTGTGGCTTTCAGAGGGCGTTTTACCCGGGGATGTAGCCGTGCAAGGGCAACGCTATGTGGCATAGGTGTCCGTACAGAAGGGTCAGGGGAACCTAGTTCCTTGAAAATTGCGAAAGGGCTCTACATAGTAAAACATCCAAGTGGAAAAATGTACATGATGCCAAGAAAATCAATTGCACGTATGTTTTATTTCCTAGTAAAATTTTGTTACATGTAAATGTAAAGTTTAAAGGAAAAGGGACCCAGAAATGTAGTTGGCCCCCTTCTTGATTTCGGTTCCGCACGCCTATGCTACATACTAATTTTACTGTGTTTCGAGGTACACGCGTACCAAAAACATTCTCATTTATATATATATATATATATATATATATATATATATATATATATAGGTTAAGTACAAACATTACTTTGAATTGTATTTCTGAATTGGCCTCCGTATCATGAGAAAATAGATAATATTTCATTAATCGGATTTGAATGGATATACATCGCAATAACTTTGCAGTGAAACATTGTTGCGATGCGTTCCACGGCAGGTTCAGTATAGCCCTTCAGTATAACTCTGAAGAAGGCCACAGCAAGATGGTCTAAATGTCTGCACAATTAACGGAGACGCGGCTCATACCGGATAGCCAAGAATGTATTGTTGCGATGATACACAGTTGGTAGTGTACGTCAGCGACGTGCACGAATAAAATTTAAAATCCACTACCCAGCTGTGTCGTTCTCGGAACAATTAAAAGGAAATGATGCAATTATAAAACTTGGGTCGCAAAGTCGAGATGTCTGGAAATGCAAAACCGTTAATTCGCGATGTATGTTGGAAAAATGTTTCATTACTGCAAATAATAGAGGCAGCTGGAATGAGTTTGCATAATGAAAGAAAGATGCAATGGTAATGGTTTTTCAACACGTATTTGTTTCATCAAGATGATTCTTAATGCTGTTCTGCGAAAACACAACAAATATGAATAGTTTACCAAATTCGCCTTTATATTCTAGTATAGCTTGTTTGCATTTAATCTGGACGTTGTGTAATGTTCTTCTTTTATGTATACCAAGAGGTATTAGGTTTTACAAAAATAGCAAGGAAATGTAATTCGATGAAAAGAAAGTAACGACTGAAATGAAATGTTGTGTCAATTCTTTAGCGCATTCAAAAACTCATTTATTCACTCGCCGTCGATTTGTTGTTTTCTGATAACATTCAATTTCGTATTATCTACTTCATATCTTTCTTGAAATTAAACAAGGTCTCTCCGTCTAACCAATTATCCAAGAACGTTCTCTATGATAAATATAACATACCCATTCGCTTGCATGGGGAAAAGAAAATTGGATGCAAAATCAAATCAAATCTGGAATGCGGTTTATTGCGGTTAAAAAATATTAATGCCATTCTATCAGCGTGTGGCGGGCGGGCGGGCGGTGGAGGCGGCGGCGGCGGTTCTGGACCCGTGCGCGACGGGAAACCACAGAAATTGTTTCTCATTTATCACATCGAAAATCAAATCATCTTTACGACAGTAAAACGCAGCGCTCCTCTGTTGTGGGATTGAGTTTCTGCTCATCAAATCCCCCTCCGACGCTCTCCCCCGTCGAGCGTCGCCGCCGCCGCCGCCGCGCAGCCGACGTCCCCGTCGCCGCCGACGTCACCCCAGCGCAATCATTTAAAACACCGCCAGGGGTAGCCATGACGGACGGCGAAGGCCACGAGCGGCTATTCATGTCTGCGCGGAGAGAGGTGTTGTAATTTTAGTTTCGCCAGAGTGTCCAATATGAGTTCTGAAAAGTACATAATGTTCAACCAATGAATGTCAGTCGTATTGTTTTTTCGCAAGGGAACATAAAAGTAAAATTGATATGTCAAAGATTTACCGTAAGTTTTATAATAAAATAGAAACATGTACCATAGTGGAAGTGTATCAATTATCATCATGCGATCTTGTCGAAACAGATATTGTGATTGTCTAACTTCGTCATATCAAAGGACATCTTTTGATCCAAATATGGAAAAATGAATTTAATATTGGAAGAAATGTTGTGTTATTGTTGTCGGTAGTGGTGATGGTGGAAGTGGTGATGGTTGTAGCTATGGTGGCGGCCATGGTGGTTGCCTTGGTGGTGACGATCCTGGAGGAGGAAGAGGAGGATGGAGGATGTGATTGACGAGAATGCGTGAATTGTTCAGCAATGTACTGTAAAAATGTTTCTAGTGCCTTCACTATTTCACTTATTTCATTGCACGAGAAGTGTAATTAAATGAATTTGTAAATTTCAACTTCAATATATAATAAGCAAAAAAGGTCATAATTAAAATTTAAGTGGTTTTGAAACTCATTGGTCCATGCCTTATATTTGAAATGTGCCATTACATAACGTGCTTCTGCCATTATATTTGGGTAGGCATATGCTTAATTAGTAGCTTCCTCGCCGACATTTCAATTGCTTTTAGTATTATGTTCACCATCAGGCTCCTTCCTTTTTGCCCATAATTTATCAAAATGAACAGAGAAAAAATCTATATAGCTTCCAGTTGTTAAAAATGCGCGTGCCAACCTACGAGACGAAGTGAGCTCCACTATGAGCTCGACAACACTAATTTAAACATGCTAGGCCAGGGTGAAGATATCGGCGACGACCCACGTGCACCCGTCCGCTGTTACGTCATTCGCCTGTGCGGTCCGCGCGCTGCCTTCCTCGCCCGCCGCCGCCACCACCGCCACCGCCACCGCCACTGCCGCCGCCGCCGCCGCTGATTGCCATGTGGAGCCGAAATTGCATTCTAAAACTTATTGCTAATTGGCTGCAGGTCCCAAGATTGCACTGCTACACGGTGCCCCCCAAGTCGATTGTTACGACACAGCTTTAAGCGGACCGGCTGCTGGCTGGGAGAAGCGGCGTTTCCGGGCTCCGCCGGAGGGGAAGCAGAGCGCGAGGAGGGGGAGGGGCGAGGAGGTCGCGGGAGGCGACTGCGGGGCCACGGGCAAGTAACGGCGATGGCTGAGGCCAGGCTGCGCTGGGGGCGAAACGGAGGGGCAGCGGAGACGCCAGGACACGGAGGCACGCGGCGCCGGAGAGAATACCATCATGATGATATTGAGTGTCCGCAGGTTGATGAGATGGAAAATGCGAAAGAGAGGCACTCGTACGTTAAAGACAAACAGAGACGATTTCTGCAAAAACGGAGATGAAGACAGTGAGTACGGAAGAAGTAGGGCAAGAAGAAGAGCAAGGATGGTTAAAGCTGAGAGGGCGGTGATGTCGCCAATAATGGGAGAAGTCAAAGTGATGTAGACAAGAGTAGTGACCCGAAGAGTTCATATGCCAGGTAGATATGATAGGAAGGATGACAAAAATGTGTTCTTAAAGGATTAAAGAGAAGCATCAACATGTTCATCAAGAAGCAGCAATGACCGCGGAGACCAACAAATACTTAATAATGAATAACGTACGCGGCAACTATGTCGGAGGGCAAAAGCACTACAAGGGGCGAAAAGAAGAACATCACAGCATAAGCAACTCCTTGCCGCGTCTAGGGAAGCGTTGGCGGCGGCGGCGGTACCGGAATCGCCTATAGCGGTCGGTCGCGGTAGTTAGTTCTTTACATCTGCACTGCTTCCCGGGCGGCCTGGCGCAGCTCCTGATGGTGATGAGATAGGAGCGCGTGTAATTTCCCGCCTAATGAATGCCGACGTGGGCCTCGCGTAGATTGCGTAGGAGGAAGCGGGAATGAGCTGCTCCTTCCTTTGGACCACCTCCGTCCCCTGCCCACGCACCTCCGCCCTGCGCTGCACCAAAACCTCTCCGCCAGGTCCCCTCATGAGAATCGTCTTTGCAGCGGCTCTTGGAGGTCATGGAATTTGTTCGAAGAATGCAAATTTAGAAACTACCCATCGTGTACCATACTTCATCGCGACAATCTAGATCTAACGTTAGTATCAAGGGGAAAAATTGACAGATAATTAAATTGTTAGTACAGAGACTAGTAAGATCACTTAATATGATGCATAGGTTTGCTATTTACATTGTGTTGCTGTGATAATTATCTGAATGTTGAGAATAACTAAGGATTAAACAAATTACTTTTAAATCTTAAAAATAAATAAAAACAAAGTCATTTGAATGCGAAAATGTTCACTTTTACGGAACAATCGAATGTAAAAAATATGAAAATGATTATGTATGTACGCTGTACTCGGCTCAAGATTTTTAATTTCATATAAAAATATGTATGTCTAATGGCTGTGATCTATTTATACATATGCAATATATGTATGTGTGTATGTATATGTAATGTATTTAAACACATGCAATGAATTTAAACACATGCAACGAATTTATACACAAAAATTATGTAATTTACAGAATACAATTAATTAAATCGTTTAAAGGTACAAAAAATTCTCTCGGTCGAGAAGTGCATTTGTAATAATCACTGATAAAGCAGACTGGCAAGAAACGGGCTAGTAAAAATTCGGAACAATCTCCTCATTTATGCCACTCGTAACCGGCGCGGCACAAACGCAGGTATTTCCAAGACGCGAGAGCAGAAACCCCGAAACGATCGCGGGGGCGGGCGCGGGCGGGCGCGCGAAACAGTAAACGGCTGCACATGCGACATAACGAGAGTCAATTGCGACGAAAATGATCCCGCTTTTTCCGCGCCGAGCAGCCGGAGTTTTAATTTCTGCGGAAAGAGGTCAGTTTAATTTGGCGCGGGAGACCGACTGCGGGAAAAGCGCGCGCGAAAATGTCTCTTTTTTTTCTTTCTCTCTCTCTCTGTCTCTCCGCCCTCTTTCCTCCCCGTCCGCCCCGCGTTGTCGTTTGGCCCGCGGAATTCGCCGCTACCGCCACCGCGTCCGGCCGCCGAGAAAAATATTCAATCCTAGACGAGCGAGGAGTAGCTCTAAACTATCCCATCAACGTTTCGTTTCAATCCCCGCGGTTTTTTAGGAGGTCGCCCGAGGCGCCTCTGGCATTGCGGGTAGCGTTATCCGCCTCATCAGCAGTTAGCGTTAAGGAGCGGCTGCCCGCTGGCTTTGCGCGCCGGCGGTCGCCGGCGGTATCCTCTCCGCCCCCGCCGCCCACCGCACTCGCGCACCGCCGCTGCGGGGCCGGACCGCTCGCCAACATACTGTACTGGATATAATCAAGCCACTCATACTAATGTCATTTTACAACAGCGGCTTCCCCAAATTAAGATATCATCCCCCCGGCACGCATAAAGTAACTATAGAGCTGGTTTTAGGCCCCCGTGAAAACCACTTCGGTGAAATTGCTTGCCTGCAGATGTCATGACTGGGTAATGAGTATACCGCCCCGCGCCGCCCGCCGGCCCCGCCCCGCCATCCTCCTCTTACTCTAGTCTCTCTTTAATTTACCTCCCACCCCTCGGCCCACCCATTAAATCTCCGGACTTAGCTTAATACAAAATGCATTGTTGTTCTTCCATTATGTAAATGAAAACTGAAACCAACAATCCCCACCCGCTTCTCTCTCCGACGCCCCCACAGCCGCCCCACTCTGCTCGCCTCGACTCGCCCTTTTACTCCCCTCCCCTCCGCCCCGTCCTTTTTACTCCCCTCCCCTCCACCGCCACTTCCCCGCCTGCTCCCCCGCCCCACAACCGACGGCGGCGCGTCCTCCCCCACGTCCCTACGCGCTACCCCTTTCTTCTCAATTATTCTGTCTCTACAGGGTTAAACAAAAATAGCGTCTGTGCGCGAAATGATGTTAAGAATGGAAATTATCGTATCGCTTTGCCGAGCGAAGTGCCTTCGCCGACTGCAGCTGAGACTGCGGTCTGATGTACGCTGCAGCTCTCCTGGATTAAGTGTATCGAATCTAGAACCCACAACTGCACAAGACGAATCTCAACCGTGCTTGCGTCCTACTCGTGCAGTTGACTACACAACATTGAATACAGAGTTCTCCAAAATGTGTGTTGTATGAGCCTACTGAAATTGGATTAATTAATATAAATAAATAATTTCATCGATGTAATTCAGGGTGATCGTCTTGCAGGTCAGTGTTAGATTTCTTCCCAGACGACGGAACACCCTCTCCTCTCTGGTATATAACACACACTATTCTTAGGTAACTAATGACCATAGTATTTGACGCGCCAAGAAATACTAAATAATCAATCAACCTGTGATATACCCTGAGAATTATCAAATACGAGCAATAAATTTAGTTTTAGCCCTTTTTACTAAATATATTATACTATTTTGCAATCAGAATACACAAAAGTCTGGATATTTATTTATATTTACCATTATATTTGCCATATTTTATCGAAAAAATTAGAAAAAGGTCTAGTAATAACATGTCTAAGAACACACAGTAACACGAATAAATATTCTTAGATATATAATCTTAATCACAGGCTAATATATTTTATCTTGCACTAATTTGTTCCTATTACGTTTTTTCAAATGGATTGCTTTCGATCTCTCTCTTTCAATTTTTTAAAAAATTCAGTTATAAGATGTGAATGTCGCTTTAATAAGTTTTAAATACTTTTGTTAAATACTTTTTGTCAACATACCTCTTATTTTATCGATTTTTCCATTTTGAAAGTAACTGAATTATTTGGGTAATTCGCACCAAACACGCACAAATAAGAGCCATCCCACGCCAAGATTCACTGCCGCTGAAACCTGCCCCTGCCTTAAGTCGTGTAGGCAACTTCTTATACAAAAGAGTATTGCGGTGCTGAAGTGGTTACCCCTACTCCAACTCTGTTGCTCCTTTTCCGCTGCTATGAAACAAACGAGATATTTATCAGAACCTCTTAAAATGGGGCATGAAAACATGCGTACCAAGACTGATTTGAGCACTAAGCTCAACCGATTGTAGTGAATAAATTCTAAAATGAACAAAGGTGTTTTCAAAGTTTGGACATAAAAAGGTGAACCCTAATCTGCAATAAAAACTAGCTTTATAGCAATAGACAATATTTCCATAGTGCATTATAGATAGTTAAATGGTATTTGTATAATCTCGCTGACTGTTTTTAGCCCACGAAATAAGTCAGAGATGATGTACAGAATTACCTCACATTTGTAAAACAAACTCTGGCATTTAAAATAACAAAACTGTAAGTACTTGTCAATATATTACGTAACACATCGTCATTCTGGAATTAGAAGAAGCCAAAATGTACCATATTCAAGTAAACAGTTTTATTTGCCAACGTATAATTGAATAGAAGTTTCGAACTCATAAAACCTGCGAGAGTGTCATCGCCCCCTTTTCGATTCCCGTTAAAAGAAAGGGACTAAAAAAGGCCCACGCTGATTCGGAAGGGCAGGGCGGCCCTCCTTGGGAGGAATGTAAAATACGCGGAAGGGCACGGGGGGGGGCGGGAGGCGGCAGGGGAGAAACCGGGGCGGCGGCGGTGGCGCCCGGGGCGACAAGTACGGGCCGTTGGGGAAATCAGCGCTGGCCAACACGTCCAATAAATGTAGGTTTGCTTTGGCCGCCGTCTTGGTGGGCCATTACGTATTCGGGCGCACGCGACGCAGCGGGGCGCTGGCAGCCGCCTAGAGATGGCGCTCCGAGAAGACGGCTGCCAGGGCAGAGGCGGCCTTAGACAGGGGACAGAATTGTGGACATAACGGCGACGGTGATATGACGGGCGTCAAATTAGTGGTGATTGTCTTGGGCCAACAACACTGCGGAATATATATGCTAGGAATACTACAGCGGGGAGTGGCAACAATTGCTGAGTGTTAATGACAATCACGCTAACAATAGGCTCCGACATGCAAAACAGTAATGGTATAGTGATAAACTTAAAGAAGTTTCAACCAACAAAAGAACTGGAAAAGAGGTTACAACAAATACACAATAACAATTTGTATTGTAACAATAACTGGCGTGCAAAATGCATTCTGACACCGATACAAAGACGTTATTAAATTCTACAGGGAAAAGAAAAGCTACAAAGTAGATTGCGGAGTTGCGAAGACTGTTACAACAACCTTGGAAAGGGGAAGGCCAAACCAGAGGCGGTGGCGTTACAGGTAGCAGCCGGCCAGAGCTCTCGTGACCGACCCTAATGAACGCGGCCTGCGTTCCCCCTCCTAGCGAGCCTTCGCCCCCCCCCCTTCCATCGCCAGCCGGGCCACTAGCGTTTTATGATAATTTTATCGAAACACATTAAACCCGCTTTATGCGGCGCTCCGTAAAACAGCCGGGTAATTAAAAATCTGTCGCTTGAACGACGCGTCGAACGTGACGGAGTGTGAGCGCCAGCGAAGCGGCCTGCTCGTTTATCCGGCATTTCATAACCAGCCTGGACGCACAGTAAACCATAAACGGATCCGCGCTGTAAAGGTTTACGCTAGGAGTTTTGCCGTTTATATTCGCGAAAAATCAAAACGCTGCAGTGACGCCCCTCCTCGCAGGCGCGTCCCGTCGAGTCGGCCGAGATGACGAGGGGATGGAGAGGGGAGGGGGAGGCAGAGAGAGGAGGGGGAGAGGTGCGGGTCAACAAAGAATAATACCGCAGAGGGGGGCCCCTTCGTAAATTGCGAGTGTAAAACCGGAAGCATGCGGGACGGGCTCTAAATCTGAAGAGGCGTGCCCCGCCGGACAGGCGAGGGTGGATGGGAGCCAAAGAAGGGACAGGTTCTGTGGTGGGAACAGATTGGGAGAGTTTTAGGGAAAGTGTAGAGAGGGGAGAAGAACGGTGTTAGGTGAACACGTCTAGGGACCAATAAAAAGAGGAGGAAAATACTAATATGAGGGGACGTTTATTGGCGTAAGGTAAGTGGAAAAACTGTGCGGCAGCGATAAATTTCCCAGTAAGACGAATTAACGAGAAGTTTTCTTATTAAAAATTATGTAAATTTTGGATTCGAATGAAAAAATCAAAACATTGTGTCTTCACTAAAAGAGAATATTTAATATATAGATAAAACGTGGCATTAACAAAAACTGCCAAGCCACTAAAATAATCAATATTCAATTCCATTTTGAAAACACAGAACACATTTTAGTACCCACATTGTGTTTTACTGCAGTCTCGTTTAAATACACAAATTTATGTTATCATAAAATGGTTAATAGCCTCTACTAGCATAATCTGGGCCAGTATGATTAGTACTAATACAAGCCCAGAACATTTTGAGCTAATCTCGTGCACCTGGAAATATTTACATCGTACTGCTCTTAAAAACAGGAAGTGTCATATTTTACATGCAGCTGTGATATCGAGCGACGGCTGTACGTCATCGAAAATCCAATGAACGCCACGGGTGTGATGAGGATAGGTACCCTTCCTGTGGTGGAGGTGAACGAGAACATGGCGGAGGGCGGCGAGGAGAGTGGGGGCCTGGGGGCGAGGGAGGGGCGTTGCCGAGCAGGTTAATATTCACGGGGCGCGGAAACTGCCGATTCGGGAACATTGTGATGCCCGCCCGCGGCGTCGGCGCCGCTCCTTCTGGTCGGAATTCAATATCGAGGCTGCGGAGGCCACGGCCACGTGTGCGTACCTCTCCGCCTCCCCTGACCCCACCGCCACCCTCGCGCTCCCACACGCTGTTCTCTCACCACTCCCCTCGTCCCCACTTCAGCAACCGCAACCGCGCCGATCAGCACCCCACCAGCCCCGCAATCCGCCACCCAACCAGCCCCCGCAACCCCACCAGCACTGCAACCTCACCAGCCCTACAATCCAAACAGACCTGTAACCCTACCAATACCCACAACCTAACCAGACCCGCAACCCAACCAGACCCGTAACCCAAGCAGACCCGCAACCCAAGCAAACCCGCAACCCAACCACGTCCTGCAGCCTAATCAGACTCGCAACTCAATCACCCCCAGCAACCAATCCAACCCCCGCAACGAAATCGCACCGGTGCGTAGCCCAACCATCGTCCGCAACCCAACCAAGCACGCATCCCCACCAGCCCCACAACCCATTCATACCCGCACCCCAACCAGCCTCCTCAACCCAACGAACTTCGTGCCTGCAGAAGCCTCGCAGTCCCAACAAGTCAGGCTTCTATCAGCTGTCATCTCATTTATCTCCACTACCACTGTTCTCATAATACCGTTGTCAATGTAGTTAGCTGCGTCGACAATCACACTGCCCACTCGCCGTCACCACACTTTCTTTACACCATCACTCAAGTCTCTGCTGCCGTTTTGCCTACCCATTGTGTCCCATCGCCACAACTCGGCATTTCCCTCTTATCCTCTTTCTTCTCTCTTACCCATCCAATCGTCACCCGTCCTCACCTTTCCCGGCTTTCGACACCCCAACACCAACACTAACCTCGCTGCTTTCTCATCTAGATGTAAAAACGAGAAAGCAGTGGTGAGCGTATGTTAGTGGTCTTGGTGTGGGAAGTGGGGACTGGTGTGCACGTTCTGAATGAATTCGTGTCTGTGGATGTTTTTTTGGAAATACAATTTCGGTGGTAGTTTTTCTTGAAGGTGCAATATAAAGACCATTTCTGTGTTGTTATTTCTTCGGCATTTCAATATGAACAGTCGAATAAATAAAACTCAATCCACTTCAATTTAACATTCCACAATTACATGTCATATAATGAGACATCTTGATATATACAAAAAGACTCATGATGTCCATCCATTGTTCACAGTTTTTGCACCTTGGAAATCCTACCTTCTTTTATCAGCTTTGATACCTTATACTGAACTAGTTTAACTCTGTATATACAAGTTTATATACATAATTAGTAACTTATTTCCTTTTGTTTCAGGTAAGTTCCACAAGACGGATGTTAGCATGTGCTGTAAGAGTGAGTAACAATATTTTTAATTTGAATACAAAAAAATCGAATAAATTGTTCAGTCATAACAAATATACTTTTACTATGCGTCATGTCAATTTTTAAAACAAAATCTGGATTACAGATGGAAACTTTTGTGGATCCTAAAAAAAATCACAAAATATTTGTAAATGTAAAAAAATGGTTTTACCTAAAACTGCACAGAAAAGAATATTCTTTATACTATTCAAAGCATAATTCGCAAAAATTCAATTCTATTTAACAGGTCACTAAGTATGAGCTTATATGATAGCATCTATTATTTAATATGAAACTAAGAATGTTTTTAAAAAGTGAAAAACTATCTTGTAGTACTTAGTATTTTTAAAATACAATATGAATTCATCTTTTTTGCAAAAAAAAGGATTCTTAATCCTTTAACAAATCGTGATATTAATTGCGTAAAAATGAAGAATATAGCGAAATACACCCATAAAACGAAAGCATTCCTCAACACTTATTGTTAGCACGTGCCACTCCAAAAGAGCGTTGCGGTGATGAGATGCTGGGACGGCAGCAATGCCGTTGGGCCGCCTCTCAGGGAAGCAGCGTTGCTTACAGGAAGGCCGGCCGGGGGCAAGGGCGGCGCGGCGGCAGCGGCGGCGGCGGCGTCTCCGCACGCGAACAATATCCACTGGCGCCTGTGATCGGCATATGTTAGGGGGCTCCGGCTGGCTGGCGCGAGAGCGCGCGCGAGCGGCGCGGCGGCCGGCGCATCAATACGAGATGAGGACGCGGGGCACGTCGGCGCGAGTGGCCGTGCGAGAACATTTGCTCCGATATTGCGCCGCCTCTCCATCACCCGCGGCGCGGCGTAGGCCCTCGCGCACTGCCGCACTCCCCTCTCCTCCCCGCAGCGCGCCTCCCCGACACACCAGCGCCTCCCCGCTACGCTAGCGCCGCCCAGCCACGCTACGCGCCTCAGCGCTACTCCCCGCCACGCCATCTACCTCCCCGCCACGCCACACTCCTCCCCGCCACGCGCCTTCCGCCACGCCACAATTCCCAGACACGCCATGCGCCCCCCCCCTGCCAAGTCACAGCTCCTTGCCTTGCCACAGACCTCCAGCCACTCCACGCGCTCCCGCCATGGTGCGCGCCTCCCAGCCACGCCAGCACCTCCCTGTACGCGGTCCTGCTCGCCACGCTATAATAGCATAATAGCCATTGAATTCTTAATTATGCTATAAGCTTACACAATTTGAAACAAACTCTTTATAACATATTGAACACCGAAATGCGGCTCTCATTGGTTTCTTAATGTACTCATCCTGTTTGTGTTAATGTACTAAAGAAAAACTGCTTCTAGTTTCTAAAAACGGTAATAAACTATTCCTTTCTTTTTGACATCTCAATTTCAGTACAAAAAATCTTCCAATTATATTTCTGTTACATTCCCTGCTAAAATGGCAATTATAAAAGTGGGTTGTCACGAAGTGCGAATATTTGATTCCACCACAATCTGAGCTTGGAATATTTTATTATTCAGACATGCTCCACCACTAAGCTACGGAATTAAATATTACATCTTTGGAATCAAACATCATCTTGAATTAAACATGGAATAGAATAAAACATCTTTACTTTTTATAGAAATTGTTTATAGCATATTGTTGTTAGATCGTTAAATTATTACTAATGCAAAGTTTGAATCCATAGCTCAGATGGTAGAGCGTCTATCGGGAGATGTTCTGAGGTCGAATCCCGGTGGAATAAAATTTTTGTATTTCCTGACGATGAATTTTCACAATATAAATGTGGTGCATTAGCAGTGTTTCACCACCTTGCCAACAATTGTTTTTAAAGATAAAACCCCACTAACCAAATTGTTAGCCAACAACGAGTGAATGGTTTCATTTAGTTCATCTTCTCCTTTACGATGTACTTTCATGCAACACCATACAGATATGGAACAGTAGTAATTTCTGAAAGGAAACACGAGTCAAAAACCAGCATTCAAAAGAATAACTTTTTCCTTTCATAAAATTGTCACCCTGGATAGCGAATGGAAAGAGCCGGAAGCAAACGAGTCTCATCTGAGAGTAAGTACGTCCATGTTTCCCCGAAAAAATCGTAAAACTCCCGCGAGACGTCCCTCAGATGCCCCTCGCACGACACATGACTCACGGCGCCGTCGCCTCCTCGATGTCACCGCCGCTGCGTGTGGCGGCGCGCGAGTGGCGCAGCACTTGACCGGCGCGCGCCTCCCGGCCCCTCCCTCCGCCCTTGCGCGCCGCCCCACCCAATTTCCAGGCGGAGTAATGGATCCCGCGCTTCGTTACTCGTAATGAGGCCGACGTGATCACAACGCGGGTGGCTTTCCGCCTTCGCTCCTGGGCCCTCTTGCCCTCCCCTGCGCCCTCGCCCCTCCTTCACTGGCTTCGCCACAACCTCCTCGCCCGCCGCCCTCGCCAGCCGCCTCACCCGACGCCCACGCCCGCCGCCATCGCCCGCCCTCGCCCTCCCATCGCTGCCCAGCGATCCTAACCACTCTAGCGACCTCCGCAACCACGACCATCGCTCTCGTCGGCATTGCTCACGCAGTCGCCCCCTCCTCACCGTCTTAGCCGACATCACCATTGCCGTCATCGTTGTCAACACCGTCGCCGTCGCCGCCCTCCCCGTTTCCCTACCCTTCCACCGCCGCCTTCCCTTCCATCGTTCCGCGCGCCCAACTTGCGGAATTTCAGCCGCCTGAGTAGGGCGGCTTCAAGTAGGGGCTTTGCGCCACTCGCACTGTTGCGACGGGTTAATCAGGGCCTGTACTTTGCAGCGCAGCCCCCGCCCCCAGGCCGCGTCCCCCGTGGGCGGCTGGGGCGGGGGCTGCGGCGACGTCTTTCGGGGCAGGAAATTAGTCGATTACTCGGCTCTAAGAATTAGTCACGTGGAGCGATTGCGCTTTCGCTCGCCCCGCCTTCCCCCTCCCCCGGTCACGTGTCCGACGCGAGGGGCGCCGCGGCCGAGGAGCCGAGGTGCTCCCTCGTCCTAGCGAAGATAATGGAACTTTCCGATCCGCCTCGAGGCTTGCACATGCACAAAACGCACGGGCGTCCAACGCAGAAAGTAAGACAAAACATGGCTTCAAAAAGACGTACTACATGAAAGTTCTCGATTTCATGAGGTTTGTCTTGTTCACTTCGTTTAAACTATGTAGATTTCAGAACCTGCAACTTGAAATAATTCTATACGTTCGCTTTACATGTAATTCTTTTTAAAACAAGCATCAAATCGCTTGTATTTTCAATTAATGAGGAGACGCACAGTTTTGGTTCGTATTTATTTTTACAGCAAATTCACAAGGGTTAGTTTGCATTGTTATATGAAAACATATAATAAATAATATCTCTAAATACACATTTCCATGTTGACAGAAAGTGGAAGGACAAACGAAACTAAGTACAGAAAATTGTTCGGGAAGAAAACAGTCCGTAAATGCGAAAATTATAATATTTAATAATGGTATTACAAAATTCTGTGAAGTTGAAAGTTTATGGAACAAAACGAAATTTGAGAAAACTGCTATTATAAAAATATGAACTCCTATTGTTTACGTATAATAAAAATGTAATGATTAAATACAAATACTAATATTTCTGATATATTGTTTCAAATTACTGATCAATGTATTTATTTACTTTTTCAAGCAAAATATCGTGGTTTTAAAAAAATAATGCATTTGATAAATGTACAGGAAAATAATTGCCATTTATTTCACTGGAAGGGGATTGAATTTTGGGGCTTATTTCTTCTTTATAGTAGGAATTTAATCTGCAATTCTTTGCGCATGCAACTTGGATTTTCAAGAACTTTTACCTTTCATAAATATCAACGTTCTCTTACAATGAAGTATGGAATTGTAATTTTGTCATTTCTTGACTCTTCAAAGCGTCGTAATCGACATGATATAATAATCGACGGCAAGCACAAGATGCAAACAAATCCAGTCACCATCTAATAAACGGAATGGAAAACTTGTACCTCCAATTACATCAAATCCCAACAATAAGCGTAGCGATTCGCCGCTAGTTGCGTCAATGAAAGTTTCAATTACACGCGAGCACTTTGCGGGGCCGAAAGCGGCTGGAAGGAGAACCGCGGGCAATCTTCGCGCCTTCGCGGAGGCAATTTTCAGAACCGCAGAGACCCTTCAGCCGCGCGCCGGGCGCCCGCGAGAGATTCGGACGCGGCCTTTTAGAATAAGGCGCCACCGGGGGTGAGGGGCGGGGTGCGGCTGGGGGGAGGGGGTAAGAAGGAACGGAGCGGAGCGGGGCGGCGTGGCGGGGAGGGATGCGGAGGAATAGAGCGGGCCTGGGAATGGAATGGTGAGCGGGAATGGAGGGGGTGGGGCTGAGGGGGAGGAGGAATGGAGGGGGGCGGGGTGAGACGCCCGGGAAGGAGGGGTCCCGACGCGATTACCGGGCTGAATATCTTCCGCGGCCCCGTAATCCGGGCCTGATGGGATTGCCGTGTTCCAATATCTGGCGCGCCGTGACCACAGGCCGTCCTTCACGGGGCGAGCGCGGCGAGGCGCCGCGCCGGGTACCCCTCCCGCCGGCCCAAGCAGACCTCCCCCCTCCCCCGCCGCTTGGCCTGACAGCGCCTTGCGCCGCGGACCGGCCAGTCGCGACGTCTTGCGGCTGGCTGGTGTTGCTCGCAGCTTCAACACAACCTCAAGAATAATACACTGCTAGCATATAGCATTTCGCTCGTTGTGCTTGGTATATCGCACTCCCGGAAGAATAGTGGCAACTCAAAAATGATCATTTTTGACGTGAGATTTTTTATAAATGCGTTCGGTTTGCACTTTCGTTCAGGAAAATCTTCAGATCTAAGTCCAGATTCATCCGCTAGAAGGTAGCTCTGTCAGATTCAGTCTTGATCCATCGTATATTGGCATCTTTTATTGTTTTTTTTCTCAAATACTGCTTATTTTAGTTATGGCGATATTCTTTCTGGCGTGTGATGTGCTGCGAGTATGAACTTCAATTTTCTTCAACGGTTGTAGCGCTTTGAATACAATGTAGTATAGATTACGTTTTTGCAAAATGCATGATCTTCGACTTCTTGCCTTCATTATGCACAGATTCAACAAAATTGTTAGCACTTTTACACTTAATATTCATCGCTTTTATGGAATGTAACTAACTAATATCTGGCGACGTATGCCATCTCACTATATTGTAGACTGAATGCTATGTTTCCATGTGCCTCATGATTAAAACGACTTGAACGCATGAACATGGTTACATGGTTTTATGATGTGGGCAGGGCCATTCATTTTTTACAGGAAGTAGGTTCACACTTCAGATACAAAACGAATTTCACGAATGTTCAAGAATTATTGAGTATTCTAGCTGGTATTGCCAGAATTGGTCATTTGTTTTGCTACTATTGACTTCCAAAGACTCGGCCAAAACTTCGCAAATGGATTAATGTTTCCAATATATTTAATCAGGAGCAAATACAAGGAAAGGAGGAGTATGAGAGAAGTCCTAAACACAAAACGTTTTAGAAAATTAATATACCATATAGTAATCAAATAATGTATAATCTAAAAAGATTTAATGAAAATTGAGTACTTAGATATGTATATTATTTGTCAATTAAATAGCTGATTGATTGCTTGGTTCGTTGTGCATTTCAAAAAAGGGCTCTTGAGCCACAAAAAAATATCTTCCAATACCGGCCCCGACTCAACAAACGTTAATTTCTGAATTCTTCACAAAGGTTTTGGTTCATTCTTAGCACAATTCGAAATGCAATTCCAACACGACACACATCAAGTGTATTTCCCTAACTTGGTGAAACGCGAAACAATAAAGTCGGAGAGGCTTGCGTTTCCGGACAGGCCCGTCCGCGCTCCAGTTCCATCCTCCGCCTTCGGCGTCTTCCTCTCTCACGTCCCACGTCCCACGTCCCACGTCCGGCGGGGCCCCGCTCCTCCGCCGCCTCCCCTTCCACTACCCGGCGCCGCCGCTCCCAGCGCTGCTATTGACAAGCTCACTGCGTGTGAAATTGTAGCGGATTGCTTCCGATCGCGTTGCTTAATTGTTTTGACGGATTCTTTCTCCCTCCGGTGATGGGCTTCGCAGTGGTACAGTCTGAGCAGCATGTATGTGGACCAGAACGGTTTTAAGGAGGCTGTGGAGGGCTTCAACGGGTATTTCGTAAGAAAATGTGAATAGAGGTTCTAAACTGACTTGTACTAAACGCAACTACTCATCTTCACATTACATATATTCCACCCCCAAAAAACAGTTCTTTAGAATGTTTGGAAAAGCCGTGATGCCTTTACATGTTGAAAAGATTTTCTGGCTCCCGTGTATAAAGTTTTTTATGTACTCTTTTATTCACATCAGGAAGAGCTGTTCTCTTGTATCTAGCAATTTCGCGAAAGGCGGTGGTTTTGTAATTGCTTTTGGGTCATTATTCTCCACTACATTTAGGGATTTAAAAGTAATTTGATGCGGAACGCCGTACGGATATCGATAGAAAATGAAAATAAAATAAAAATATAGGAAAACCGAACAACATCGCTGTACATGAAGATAAAATAAAACGCACGGGTATTAGTTACTGGTTTGATATAAATACGAATCTAGTATTTCTTTTTATTTATCTGCAACAATTTTTATGCAATTTACACAGACCAACTGTCGATTGTCGACTTTTTTATGTCCTTATATAATCCACTTACACACAACCGTTTGCTTCGATAGAACCTCTAATCTTATCAAAAGAATAATATTAACTCTGTTTATGTTGCCATGACGTTAATTAGTATTCCCCAATACACTGCAGACATAACCACCTGCATTCACTGCATTCACCCCCCCACTGTATTCTTCATCATCGTCCCCACTGACATCTTCACCAATCCTACCAATGTTAGCTTTTAAATTAGCACCACCACTGTCAACTGTATCAACATCTTCAGTCCAATATTCGCCGTTGCCACTGTCTGCCAGCGGCAAATACAGCAATTTCACCTCTAACATTTTCTTTACCACCACCGCCATCATCACCGTCACACGGGAGAGGCGGCTCAGGGAATCAACTGATGTCACTGCAGTGCCTCTGACTGGGAGGTCCTAGGTTCGATTCCCGACAGTGGTAGGATTTTCGACTCTAGACTCTGTCAGCTAGGTCGAATTTAGTCGCTTGCTGGAGGAGAATTCCATTGGCCGTGGTTTCTCCGATCACCACCAGGCGAAGGCCGGAGCAGTACCCTAACAAAAGAGCCATGGACGGCGCGCGATCTTTCCTTCTTCTTCCTTGTCCTATCCTCACCCCTTACACATACTTACACTAACGTGCTCTACCCTACTACATACGCCGGAAGACCGGTTGGTTTAAAACCTGTCTCGGCTAGGGTGGTACCCCGCTGGTGAGGAAAAGCCTAACCAATGGTAGGATGGCGTCGGATCTCACTATCCAGTTGGGGAAGAACACCGCCACCTACCGAGGAAAAAAAACTCACTACACGTACGGGACTAATTGACTTCGCAGTTGACACGGAATCCCTATGATTAATCAATCAGTCAATAAACCTCAATAACACTACCCCAATATGACAACCATCGCCATGTCTCCATCCATCATACCCACCAACCACGCTCCAGCCATTTCCACGACACCTTCACCGTTGTCGTAACTTTTTAACCGCTGACATCGCCAGCATCAACAACTCAAACTCGCGTTGTCAGCATCTTTAACTTCTCTAACATCACCTCAATACGACAACCATCGCCGTCTTCCGTCATCATACGCATCACCAATGCCCCGACTATCTTTACCACACCGTCACAATCGGTGTAACATTTTCACTGTCGCCATCACCAGGTTCAACAACACAATCTCGAATTTTTGCCTTCAACGCTGCCGTCGCCATCAACTTCACAACAATCGCCTCTGTACCTCTCCGTCATATGCACGAAACTACATCACAGCCACATTCAGTACCGTTACAATCACCGTCACCGTCAGTGTATCATTTTACTGTCGCCAGCATCAACAACATAAATTCGCATTCTCGTCCTTTCTTTATGCCACCATCATCACCAACTATATTAACACGCCTCCAATACGGCAATAACTATTTTCCTCCGCGTTATGTACCACCCACACCATAGTCATCATTATCATCATCATCACCGTCACCGTCGGTCTAACCGCCTGATCCTCGTCGCGCCAGGCCGCGCACGCAGGGCGAATTCCGCGTCCTCGGCCGCATCGCTCTTAATGGGATTTACGAAACGACTGGTGAAATTTCGGGACGACTGCATTAAAGGGGCATTGTTCTGGTATGAAGCGGCGACGGAGGCGGCGAAGGCGTTCGGATTTAAGAGGCCCTCTTCCGACTCGCGCCGCGCCACCGTCGCCGTTGCGTCGGAGCGTTGCTCTCTCCACCTGCCTTCCCGCTGCGCTGTCGTACTGGCCGGCGCGTCATCTGCTGTTTATATTTAGGTCATTAATGATTCTTTGGATTTTCTGCGCTATTGTGTTTCGTTGCACTTGTCGATTAATTTCAGGCTCCTCACTTTCGCTCTTTTTTGTTTTTGTCTTTGTCATTACTTTTGTGCTGTTCTTGTTGCCTTTCTTTTAACGTCAGGTACAACAAAATGAAATTCTCAGGTGGCCTTGACGATCTAGGTGAATTTTTTTCTAAAAAAACATATTTTGTAAGAATTTTCAAAGTACAATTTTAAATTGTTCCCCTTCTGCGTTTTTCTTGTTTTTGATTACTTTCCAACACTACTTTTGATCCCTCCAACTAATAAAAATTATTTTTGTCTTTCTTTTGTAATTCAATAGCCCTTTCTACAACTGTTCGTTCTTGATATCCATCACTCTCTCATTCATCATACATCTTCAACGAGCATCTCCCCATCTCAGATATGACTAAGATCACATTGGTACCGCCCCACGTTGTCCTTCAATGGGTTGCGTCTCCAAGCTCCTCCCTTCCTTAACTGCAACTGTTTCTGCGTCCTCACTCACCTCCGCCATCCCTCCTACCTCGCCATCGTTCCGTACTCGGCGACCATCTTTGCCACCATCTGGGCTCCTTCGTCCCCTCCTTCCGTTCCCTCTCACATCCGCCTCCCCTCCCTCTCCCCGACTCCACCCCGAACACGCCTCCGCACACGCCCCCTGTGCCCCCTCGTCACCACCCCGCGTCTCTCGCCAACACTCGTCTCCGTGCCCACCTCCACTTCCACTCCGCATCCTCGTACTCCACCTCTTTCCACTCCGTCCGCCAGCATCCAACCCACCAGTCACAATCCCTCCGCATTCTGTCCTCTCTTCCTCCTCTTATGCCACCACTGTCATCTCCAACCACCCCACACACTATCCTTCTACCGACGCCCCTCTCCTAATAAACTCCGGCACAACCCATAAACTCATTTTCCCCTCACGCTGCTTATGTACCACCCCACACCCACTGTAGTCCCCCCACCCTCAATTAATCTCATTTCATCACCGTCACGGCTCGGGGTTCTAACCGGCCTGCAACTCCTCGTCGCGGCCAGGCCGCGTCAATACCCGCCATGGGGCGAATGACTCCCCGCTGCTCCTCTGCGCCGCATTCGCTCTCTCATAATTCTCCGCGCGTCCTTCTCACGAAAACGACTGGTCGAAATTTCGGGACGGCACCTGGCCATTTCAAAGGGGGCACATCTGCTTCATCCTCTGGTAATTGATAGCGGCCGCACGGAGCGCTGGCGAGGCCGCTTTTTCTGGCATTTACACGTAGGCCCCCTCTCTGCCCCGACTGCGGCCCGCTGCGCCCACCACCGGTCCGCCCGCTTGCGTCGGCAGCGTCTGCTCTCTCTCCCCTCCCCACCTGGCCTTCCCGCTCTGGTCCGCTCTTTTGTTCCGTCACACCTGGTCCTAGGTCTCGCGATCGCCCCACCACCATATTAACCCTGCCTGTCTCTATATCTTAGGTCCACTTAATACTCTCTCTTTTTTTGATTTTTTCTTCTGCGCTACTTGTTGTTTCGTTGCACTTGTCGATATTTCAGCGCTCCTCACTCTTCGCCGCTTCTTTTCTTTGTTTGTTGTCTTGTTGTCCATTACTTTTGTGCTGTCTCTTCCTCTCCCTTGTTGGCCTCTCTCTTCTCTTTAACACCGTCAGGTACACACAAAACATGAAATTCTCAGACGGGCCCTTGACGATCTACGGCTGGAACTTTTTTTCTCCTAAAACCCACATCATTTTGTAAGAGATTTTCCGAAAGCTCCTACACATTGGTTACAATTTGTTTCCCCTTCATGCTGTTTTCTTCTGTTTCTTTGATTTACTTTTCCAACACTATTTTTGATCCCTCCAACTTAAATCTAAAACATTACAGTTTTCTTCGGTCTCCTCATCTTTTTTTGGCTAATGAATTCCACATGAGCCCCTTTTCTTTAACTCAACCTGCTTCCCGTTTCTGATATTCCCATCGACTCCCCTCTCTCATTCCATCATACATCTTTTCCTAACAGATGCTATCTCCCCCATTCTCACGATACTGACTAAGACGTCACATGCTGGTATCCCCACCACGGCCCACGTTCTCTCTGTCCTTCCATGGGCTTGCCGCTCTCAATAGCTTCCTTCCCCTTCCCCTTCAATCTGACACTGTCCTCCTCCCTCTGGCGTCTCTCGACTCACCCCTTCCTCCGCCATCCCTTCCTACCTTCCCGTCCATCGTCTCTCCTACGCTACTCGGCGACCATATTCCTTTGCCACCCCATCTCCTGGGCTCCCCTCGTCCGTCCCCTCCCCCCATTCTCCCGTGCCTCCCTCTCACATCCCGCCTCCCCCCCTCCCCTCCCTCCCGACCTCCCACCCCGCACATCCCGCATCTCCCCGCACACCGCCCCCTGTGCCCCCCCCGCGTCGCTCCCACCCCACGCCGCGTCTCTCTCGCGCCAACACCTCGTCCTCCGTGCCCCCCTTTCCACTTATTCCCCACCGTTCTCCGTCATCCTCCCCCCCCCACGGCCCCCTCCACACCCGCCACACTACGGAAACGATCGGCCGAAGCGGCCCAAGTGCACGCCGGGATTTCCGCGAGCTCGCGACCGGTCTTTCGCGGTGGTCCTTGGGGCCGGGCGGGCGGGGCGGGGCGGGGCGGGGCCGCCCTGGGCGAGGAATTGAGGCGATAAAGGCCGCCGGCCCGGGGGGCCCCTCCGCCCGCCATGCGACCCGTTGAAGAAACGTCTTCGAATTGTAGCGCGCCGGTCTTGGGATGCGGGACGAGTAATTGTCCCGGGCGCCCTATATGAGGCTTGGCAAGCAAACAACTTTTTGTGTTAAATCCCCGCGCGCTCTCTTGTCTCCATCTTCTCCCTTCGTCTCTTGCTCTTGTCTCTTTCTCCCCTTCTCTCACCCCCACTCCTACCCGGACGCTTCTTCGTCAGCCGGCCATCTGCCGGCCTGCTACTCTTCCCTCCTTCGCCATCTCGAGCGGGGCGTGCTTGATGAGGGATATGGGAAACTAAAAGCTAATGTATTCACTATTCAGCTTGTCTAATGGCACTTTCGGGCGCTGTGAAGGGAGATGTAGCCGGCCTAAATTTGGGGAGAACACGGAGGGGGAAAGGAAAGAGGCGGCGGGGGTGCCGGGGAAGAAACATTGGAATTGGATGTCCAAATCTTAGTGGCGCGCGCCCGGCCCGCCTGGGCCCCGCCCCCCGTCCCGCCCCGCCCCGCCCCGCGCTCCCCTCCATCCCTGCCGCCCCGCGGCGTTCCGCAGCTTTTC
>BOPP01000079.1:496567-515180 GCA_017312745.1 Gryllus bimaculatus | reverse complement strand
ATATATATATATATGGTCTAATATAATACCAATATGCAAACTCTCAAAATGTACAAAACAAAACGGAATTTATACCTTTAAATTCTATTCGTATTAAAATATTTATTATAGCACACAAAAACTAAACAAAATGCATAATATCTGCATTAAGAGAAATTAGAATTAATTTTCTAGAGAGTTTTGTTTGTTTGCTTTGTGTAGATGTAGTGTTTAGAGCAGCTTTACTTTGAAATTATTCCTTGCAATTTGTAATAGAGAAAATAATTTACTGAAATAAATTCAATAAATAACCATCTATGTAATGTCAGTATTTCTTTTCAGATTTTTTTCAAGGGAAATGGTTGAATTCTATTCAAAGTTTTAATTGATACAGTTACCAATTTATAGAAACTGTTGTTGTTGTTTTTTTTCAAAGAAAGATATCCAAGTTAGTTTCAAAACAAAATAGTTGCCAAGAAACGTTAATGCAATTTATACAATGTAATAATCTGCTATAGATACAAAAATAAAAGCACACGTCTCTCATTTGTGTGAATGTGCCAATACAATTGTAGGATTTGAATCCATTAATTAGATGAATTGAAAACCGCAAAATCCTTTCACGTTCAAATGTAATTTGATGAAAAGAATCATAGAAATGCAATTAATTAAAATAAAATAATATCTGATTTGAAAGCGTATATTGCTTTGTGTTATAATAACAAAGTACTATTTTAATACTCTTGTATTACACCTCACAATCGAAATTAGTGGAGTCCTTTTTGATGTTCGTACCATTAATAGCATATTGTATTCTTACTTTCTCGTCATTACAATGACATGTCTTGATACTTTTAAATTTCATTATGCTTAGTTTTAAACAAAATACTTGATTGATGAATTATTCAAATTCTTTCAATTCAACCAAATGGCGCTAATCATAACTATTATTTAAACAGAATGTTCTACATGACAATACTCTATATATAAATATATTACCAAATGATAACGTTTAAGCACATGATGCGAAATTTGACATTTTTCTCAATACTTTTCACAGTCCAATTGTGAATTTCGAATTCGAATGTTTATCATATTTGTTAATTTGCAACGGAGCACGGAATATCTTTTACCCATAAAACAGATGTAAGAGAAACAGAACAAAAAGTTCAGTTCTGTCTCTGGCCTTTCACAGTGTTTTCCACCGTGGCAGACCTAGGACGGACGCTGCCGTCTGCAGATCGCCCTCGTGGGGCAACCGGTCAAAGAAGCGTCGGGCGCCCATTCGCGTTGTCGCCCTTCCCCCTCCTCCGACTGCCCCACTCCGTCCCGCAGTTCCCCGCACTCGCCACCGTCCCGTCTCGCTTCTTCACTTAGCCTGCCTCTACCCGGCCCGCTCCACCTCGCCTTCCCGCCCCGCTCCACCGTTCTGGCACCGCCCCATTCCACCACACCCGCCCGCCCACACTCGCCCCACCCGCGCCTCCGGCCCCGGTCACCTCCCCGGCCCCGCCCCACCGTTCCCGCTCCGCCCAATTTTTGCCCCGCCCACCCTGCCGCTCCGAATGCCACCTCGCCTTCCCACACACACCACCCGCCCACTTCGCCCCGCTCCACTCCGGCCACCGCCCCGGCCGCCTCCCCGCCCCGCACCCGCAGATGCAATTAACGGCGCTCCATTGTGCGCCGTCAAGACGAACTTGGCTGCGGCGCGGCCGCGGCCACCGCCGCCCGTATGCCCACATCGCCTTGTCCGCACCACAGACGGCGGCGGCGGTGGGCGTCGCTTTGAGTGCCCGGATGCAGTGGGCGCCCGGCACCGCCCTTCGACCGGACGGCGGCGGTCGCGATACCGTCCTGTGCAGACCGCCGCCACCGCGGTCGTAATTGCCACCCAAGTCGCCCCCGCCAGAAACACGCGCGTAACGAGTCGGCCTTGTGACGTGGCTGGTGGACATTTGGGGCCGAGGTTTGCTCTTTGCTAGGGCCGTCGCTGAGGATCTTGACGACGCGACGGGCAGTTTGGCTTGCGATGGATGTGTGAGCGGGCGCGTTTAGCCCTGGATTTGGTGTTAGCTATTTGATGAAGGGAACTGTGTTGAGAGAAAATGTTTTATGTTTGCTCTGTATCGGTGACGCAAGGTTTCTCCGAAGTTTAGATCTACGTTTAATGTCAATACAATATTCAATATATTATTTTTTGTAGGCAAATGAGAATCACGCAAACTAGCTGCTATTGACTTTTAATTATTGACCGTGTATCAATTATATTACTCCTAAGCATCATACGCTGCTGCTCAGTAAAGCTGTAAAATCCTAAGTTGGTTCGGTCATTTCTCATTAATTCCTAAATGGTCATTCATGTTCTCATGATATCGTAAAAATATATGTAAGGCCTTTGTGAATTCTAGGAGCGATATGAATGGTTTGCCAAAATAGTGGTATAGTTCCTTCGTAAAAGCATTAAGTTTAGTTCTTATGCCAGTTGTAGCGATTTAAAAATAATGCATTCTGACTAGGCGTATCTGTGTCGCCATTATTTGCAGTTTGAATGATATATTCATCACTATTCCAGCTGTATAATTATATTCTTACAATTTTTGGAAAATATTATTTCTTCCTTTCATTCTAAATTCGTCGAATTCATTAGATATTCGTCGAAAGTCGTTGATTACTTTGACTTGATCCTAAGGTACCCGTAACTGAAAATATTCCTGCTGTGCGTTTAGGAAGAAAATTTGAATTTTGTATGTTCAGGCATGTTCGTCATGTTTTTTTCCTGAGTTGAATACATAACGTTCATTTGTGAACATTACAATGTCATTCAATCTTCTTTCAAAGTTGATTTTGATAAATGTTGGTCAGAGCTCATCCTTTCATTACCGTCCAATTGACCTTAGCTAATTGACTTGAAATGGAAGAAAAATGTCTGAGCTTTATTGTATTGCGACGAGACGTAACAAATCGCCCGAATGACATCACAAGGAAAAGAAGGGAGACTTCAACTCAACCGCAACTCAGCGGGGTCAAAATCTAAATGGAAGGCGAACCCCCCTGCTGTTAACACGCCGCATCAGGAGACAAGAGCTCGAAAGTAACGTCTTCATAATGAGCACATATTATTCACCTTTTCCTAATGAACGTTTCGTAGGATCATTCTACGAAGCAGCGGAGGCCACATTGCATTTTTCACCACCAATTTTCGGTCGACCTTGGTTCTTTAAATATTTTTCATATTATGTCTCATTGATGTTATTATACTTCACAAGAGCACAATGATAAACGCATTGGAATTTCATTCGAAAATAATGCTTCATAGACATTTTATTTGATTATTGTAAGTAAATTTACAATCAGCTGGATGTTGTGATGAATTACTACGTGATGATCACGTGCTAAATCAAAATCACTTTGAATTTACGGCAAATAAGAGCCTGTCTATTTTATGAATAAGTTGTATTTTTGTGAAAAATCAAATTATTCATTGAATGAACGAAGCAATTAAATAAATAGTATTGGATTAAACCTTCTCAAAATATTGTATACTCTTTTCTAATAGAGACTGTCGGGAAACAAGACACTTGTAAATTTAAACCGCCTTTTCAACTGCGATCCTTTGACGAACCACTTCACGTTCCCTTCTTTTTATATTTGATTATTGAGAGGAGAAAGAAGCACGAGCAACCAAAGTGAAAGTTACTAAAGAGTAGCCAGAAAATTACCTAGTGAAAAATATGAAAGGAATGGCGGGAAGGATCAAAATAATAATCCAGATACAATCACACAAAGGAAGAGAAGAAATAAATGTCAGAAAAATGTAGAGAAAAGACAGGAGAAACTTGACGTTTAGAGAGATAGGATAAAGGGTACTACAAACACAAGATCTCCATCCAGAGACTGTCAGGCTCTAGCTAAAGAATCAGAGCAGACTATTTAGGTCGCGAGGCGCGTACGAGCGCGAACCGGCGTATAGGTCACCGCCTTCCGGAGTGAGACGCGCAACGGGGTGACGCTACGCCGCGTCTCACCACACCGCGCGACAAAGGAAGATCGCGCTCCGCAGAGCAGAAGATGGCCACCGCGGCGGCGATGCGGCAGCAGCAGCAGCTGCAGATCACCCGACGTCCCGAACGGCCACCCCGCTGATTAGTGCCAACCCACATGCATAAACAAAAGCGCGACGAGGATGAAAAGAGAGAGAGAGAGGTGGAGGGAGGGAAAGAGGCGCTACGGACGCTACAAGTTGATTCAGTTAATTACGCCGTCAACTTTTTCAAAGCCGCGCTTACCGACTCGGTTCAATCGAATTACTTTGAGGCGTAGCTCAAACGCTGGCTGCGTGGCGGGGAGAGGTGCGGCGAGGCAGAGCGGGGCGAGGCGGGGCGGGGCAGGGCGGGGAAGGGGCGGGGCTGGTCCGTTGGTTTGCGCAACGCCGCGGTGGTGGAGAGCTCTGCTACAGAACGCCGGGACGCGAGGATTCTGATACAGTCAATGGGCACACAGTCCGATTGTATACAAATAACGAGAGCTCTGTGTTATTTTTACTCCCGGTTTTTAACCTTTTAAAATATGGATTTTTAAGAATTGATGCTAAATATGGAGTCATGAAATGGTGACGTTTCTAACGAGCGAATGAATTCTAAACGTAGTCAAACGTTCCTTTCATTACTTTTAACAAGTTTTAATATTTTTGTGGGAACCTCTAATGAGAGAATCGGCAAGTTAGTTAGAGGCAATTATCTTACATATAATTAATAAGTGTTCTTATCAATTTTGTTTTATCCAAGAATTTTGCATGTACGATGGAATTTGTAAAGATGCAACAACATATGTTTTATAAACTAGCCTCCACATTCAATCAAGTTGCTCATACTGTGTAAAGGGGGCCAAAATTAGTTGTATCTAAATTTAATTAATTAGTAAAAATTTAATATCCCAAAAATTTGCGTTATACCATCCGAGAACGTCCTCAGTCTCCTCTTCCCGTGATAACCAATATAGTACGCATTTTAACTGCAACCAACATTTCGTTTTTTTCATTTAAGGACAAATAAAATCACACATATTTTTCATTAAATTCTGGCTTGTCAGCGAAATAACATATCTGCGTTTCTGTTAAAAAAATTATTATCACTCAGACAAATTCTTCTCACAACTATCGCATTTGTTCTTTGTCGTGGCACCTGAGCAATTGCCGATCGCGACAGCGACAGCGCAGTTACTTCCGTCGGCGTTCGCGGAGCGCGCCTTAAGCATCGGCCCGGGGCGGACGAATGAAGTCGAAGGGAAGGGGCTGGGCCGTTGCCTCACACGCCCCCGCGGGGCGGTATGCAAATGTCTTCTTATAAATCGCCCGTCGCTTTGATGTTTTTTGTCAACGGAGTTTAATACAATTTTTATCTCATTTTAAACTTTCATATTTTACCGTGCGCTATGATCTTTCCCTCGACTCGAGCGCGCCACCCGCGTTGTCGACACGCGTCCCCGCCTCCCTGTGAACTCCCCTCCCTGGTCAACTCTCACGTGACTTTCGCCCTGTCCCCGCCTTCCCACCTTCCCTTCCGCTCTCTTGAGTGTTCGTTTTGCTACTCGTGAATTCGCTTCTGCTCTAACGTCCTCGTCCCCACCTGGTGTTTATATTTCTTTCCATAGTCCTTGCCTTTGCTTCGCTTAGGCTTTGCCATTCCTCTCTCGGCTCGTCATATCTCCCAGTCACTTCTCCCAGTCACGTTGTTCGCCCACGCTCTCACGTTTTTTTTCTCCTACAATTTGTGTTTCCTTACTTTCCTCTTCCCCGCCACGCCTCACTTTCGTCTCCATTCCATCACGTCGCCCAAACGCTTCCGCCTTGTCATCTTATCTTAGCCCTGTGTTCTCTCCATTCTTCTCCCTTCTCTGACGTCCCCACACTAATTTCGCCTCCCTTCCCTTCTTCCCTCTCTCCCACCCCTCTCTGTCTGTCTCTGTCTCTTTCTCAATCCCTCTCTCTCTCCTCCACCTCCTCCCGGTTCCACCCAAATAACTCAATGCGATCACGTTCCTTCTTCCAGTCCAAAACTTAAATTGCACTTCCTGCTTGCCAGGAAGAGATATCGTAACGCCATTTTTCTGGCCCGGCGCTGGCGTTACTATTGCTCGTTATTGGCGACACCGAGAGGGCGGTGCCGGCGACGAAGGGGGAGCGGGGACAAGGAGATTGCATCGCGGGGCCGCCGCCGGCGGGCAGGGAACGGGCGGGGTGGGGGCGGGGCGGGGGCGGAGGGAACCCCGGCGGCGACGGTGACTCCAGGCGGCCGATGTGAAATGCCAACATCCCGAGACAATGGATCAGTCCTCGAACTTGATGGTGGCCTTTTATTCAGATGAGTCGCGGCAGCGGGCGCTGAATGCAGGACGTCAAACGCAGACGTGGACTTGTTTGCTTTCTCTTAGGTCTGTTCTCATCCGCAAGTCTTTTCATTTTTCTTTTCCTTTATACGTAATAGTATGCGCTCGTCGGGCCGCCTCGCGCCAGGCAGCGCCGCGCCGCGCCGCTTCTGCCCCCTGCGCAGACGTTGAATAACGTTGCACGCTGCTCGCTCGCTAATCTCGCATTATGCCCCTCGACTCGATTTCTATTTTCTGTATCTATTATTACGTTTAATGAATGTAAACTTGAGGCAACAATACCCGTAGCTAGTCGCTCTAAATAATATACTTAAGTTATGAATAGCTGTCACATGCAAGAATGTTCTTTTTCTTCTCTTCCAGAAAAACCGGTTAGCGTATAAATAAAGAATTAACGTCACTCAAAGTTTGCGTAAAGAGCGAGGCGGGCGGGAAACAAAGGGCGGACGTCTGCGCGAGGAGAAGATAATTAAGAAACATCTCCGCCGCAGAGCTGCGCCCGCCGCCGCCGCCCCCGCGCCGGCCTCGCCGCCTCCACCGCTGCCGGCCCCCGCAGCGCCCGTATCTTGCAGACAATGCCCTTCACCGTCAATAGCTACTTAAAACGACGTCAAAATGTCATCCGATGTCACGGGGAGCCGCGAGGGGCGCTGCGTGCTAGGCCGCGTGCCCGCACGCGCCCTCCCACGCCCTCCCGCGTCGCGCCTCATGACACTTTTGCCCTCCCTTTCCCCGCATAAACAGGGATTCAGCAGGCCACCTGCCCGCTGCAGGTCTGCAGGCGCCCCCACGCTGCAGCGGTTCGCGCTGAAAGAGGGTATTAGGGGAACACTTCTGTTTCCGCGAACAAAATTAGATCTGCCATTATTAATGACCAAGTACATCACAGTTTACGTCTCCTTTACTACGCATTCAATGTCACAAGCATTAAAGAATACCTATGGGGACATGAGAGAACGGTCTGTATATTGAGTAATATATTACTCTCTAGCTTCTGTAATGTGATGTACAGCATTTAAAATGTATACGCATCTCGTAGTAACAAAGAATTACGTACAGAGTTACATTGGGACACTTCACTTTTCATTTCGGAGTGGCTGTGAGGGAGATAAAATAAGTAAATGTAATGAATGATTTTTTTCATAATTATGTGGTGAAAGATATCTATAAAATAATTTTTGGTCTATAACTAATATTTAATATACTTTATTTTCAATACACTTCACATTTTTAAAGACGAACATGCACTGAAATTTATATTCAGCAACATTTTTTTTATTACTACTTTCTCTAATGTCCCGCAAAGGCACTCTGTGAATCAAATAGCATGAAACAGATTGCGGTGTAAGTGAGTTGATGCACCATGAATCGTTCTGTAAGCAAGAAATCTTGCAGCGTTCTTCCGCACTAAAACTGTCTTCGCATATGTACACAAACAGCATATTTCTTCAGTCCGAACCTACATTTCATTAAAATATCACGTTACTTTCTTGGAATTTTCTTAATAGTTTATAATTTGCAATTGCTTATTAAAGCTTTATCGCATTTTTGAGAAGCTATTTGTTAAGATCTGATTCACAAAATTTATCCACGGAATAGAGATTCTGCCTGAAGCAACTATTCTAATTATGTGAAAATTTCGTTTTATTTCTCATAATGTCTGTACATCATTAAGGTAATTTATAATATTGTTCTACGATATAAAATGTAGAAAATAAAATTATGTCTACTTCCACAATTACAGATAAATATTCATCATAATGTAAATTTTCTCTGTTCATATTTAACTAATTTCAGAGAGTGAAAAATCGATTCGAGGGTATGGACAAAGTTTTTATTTCTCTTCTATGGAAAACACTTCTTTTTTTCAGAAAACAATTCAATTGTAGGAATGATGATGGTGAATGCGTGATATTATTCGGTTGCGTCGGTTATTTGTTATTGTTTTTGTTTGTTTGTTTTTAAGTCACATGTTTTTAATAAGCACCTTTTGTCTCAAAACTATGGATGATTTTACATCACATTAAGATTTAATCACTCTTATTAGAAACGGTCTCAATGCTTTTCTATTGGCACTTTCACTCATATCATTCAAAAACGAAATCCCTTACATCCCTATCAAAACGTGATCGAATTATCTCTTGAATTTAGACGCAATCGGTTTTTGCACAGAACAGACCCTATACCTTTGTTATGACTTGCCTAATAAAAGGGACCTTTCTTTAATATGAGGAAGAGCACATCGTAAAGGAACAGCTCGTCCACTCCTCTGAAGTTCACCGAATGAGAGTCCCGAGGGGAAGTGAGGACCGACTTTCGTGTGTCGTTTCATCTTCGAGAAGAAGTGTCATCCACGCAGTGGATAGTTTGACAAGGTGAAGTCATTGTTCACCGGAGACAGAGTTACAATATTTCCCTGGCTACAGTACATGAGATATTAAGACCCACCTCTACATGCATCAATCTTTGACTCCTCGGGGCCACCACGCTGGTAATTTATATTCCATCATTCTGCTGATATAATAGATATTCGATAGAATTCTGCTGAGAGGTCTAAGAAAAATCTAATGGTCTGTCTCGGGTAAATATTGTCTCTGTAGGTAAAATGTGTATCTGCAATGAAAACGTATGTACTTATGTTGTTTTCACCTGTAGTCGACACGAAGATGTCGAGAAAACTAACATTCAAAAAAATCCTAAACGCAATGCAACGTTACACGTGAAAACTCAACATCTGAAACTTATAAGCACTATAGAATAACAGCTCAATATAAGAGACACAATGTGCACGTAAAAAGACGAGAACATCATGTTTCTTCTACAACACGGAAGAACCCTTCTAAAAAAATTCTTTTTTTTTTTTAAGAACCTTCAAGTGCCTCTGCTGACAGCCTTCAGGCAGCGACACGGCTGTCAGGGGAGCGTGACGAGGGGCCCCAAAAAATTAATCCGGAGTGACGGGGACATTATTTTCCAGAGGGGCGAAATCCCCTGCGGCGCAGCTAATTCCCGCTCTGTCCGGCGGTTGCGCTGGCGAGCTGGAGACTGACGTGACGGTCTTGCGGAGCGCGGAAGCAGAGAAGACCAAGTAGGAGAGAAGGAGAAGAAAATATAGAAATCAGTATATAAAAGAATAAATTGCTAATAATTATGACTGTGTTGGTGAATTTGAAACTGAAAGAAAGAGTATAAATCGCAAAACTTTTATACCCATTGTTTGGGATACCCTGGCAAAGTAATCATGAGAAAAATTAATTATATCCAAAAATAATTAGAATGTGTTCAGGAGTATAGTGAAAACTTAATAAGATAGGTAGTTCGGCAGAGTAAAAAGACGATAACATAACGTTTCTTCTGTCACACGAAACAACTCTTTTACAACAATTCAAAGAACCCTCCTTCGTGCCCAGAAAGTGCCTTGGCTGACAACCTTCCGGCAGCGACACGGTTGTTGCATTGAATGCGGCTGAACTCGTTTTATTCCCAAAATTCTACGGGAGAAAAAGGATTAAAACCACAATTCTCGCCTCATCTCCATGAACACTACTTCAATGTAGCTCAACATCTTTTGACACGAGATATTCTAAGATTTTCAAGATAATATACTCCGATTGGATTTTCGAAACACATCCTGGAATAGAATTTGGAGTAACAGAGTTTTCATCACCAATAATAATCAATAATAGAGTGGCCAAAAGTTACAGTAGTTTCTTCGCATGTTACAAAAAGATTTGTGATTTGATCTATAAATTTCCTCAACGTCACATCTTAACATCCTGTGCAGAAAATTAATTTCAAAAAATGCAAATGTACACTTACCTAATCACGTACGTAATTTTCGGTCTTGCAATAACCAACAATTTTTTATATAACCAACAATTTATGAAAATATATTTTAATAAGATGTTTTCTGTAGTAGACAAAAAATCTCAAATCTTTATCGCAACTTGTGAACGGAACACTTCTTGCTTCTGCATATCTTTGTAATAATAATTTGTTAAAATGTCTAAAAATGAAAAATTCTGGAAAATAAGACAGTAGGGCGTAGATTTGTTCATTTCGTCTAGCACCAAACCTGATTGTCTTCTATTTCCAATAATTTACTTCAGATTATTCCGTATGAAAAATGACTAGCTCGAGGGGAAAGTTGGTGAGTGGTACCTTTTTTTAGCTTCTGAAACTTCTTTGTAATATTTTGCTAACTTCCATAAAAAATGAAGATTCGATTTTTTTTAAATAATAAAGGACGTTAGGATGAACATTTGTTCATTTAAACGTTCGCCAAATCCAAAATTTTCGTATCTGCAACAATTACTTCAAGTTGTTTGGAATGACAAATGCCTTCTCGGGTCGAGGCTCGGTTGCGCAGGGCCACCCAAGCTCGCGCGACCTCAGACGCGGCCGCACGCGACCGGCGCGCGAACTTGTTGCGTCGCACTTATCTGTCACCCACGACGCGCCACATGTTTGCCTCGATACATGGCGCAAGATTACGTTTTTACTACCCTTAATTCAATTTCGAAAATATTAATTCCCGACACGTAACTCATTGAAAGATAGGCAGCACCGCTCGCCGCCCCGATATTGGAGGACGTGTCTTCTGATACAATAAACGCGGAAGCGTTGCTATAAACCAGCCATAAGTCAGCACCGACAGGCGCGGATTATGAAAGAGCGTAAATTTATGGGAGAGGGCACGACGCGGCACCACCTCGCAAGAAGGAGGAGGTTGCGATGGTGGCGGAGGGCAGCGTGGGGAGGCGGCGGGGGCGGGGGGGGGGCGGCGCGCTGAAGAAACGCGTCCGTCCCGTCGACGGCGCGGCGAGTCGCCGCTGCTTGCCCTGATCGATCACTCGCCTGATCGATTCTCCGCCGCCGCAATAAATGCGCGTGCGATCATAATGAAAATGCCGCGCTTGAAATATGAATCCGGTCGGTGCAGCCGCAGTGGCAGTGAAGATAGCGAAGGTGGCGGTGGAGGCAATAGAGAGGGGATGGCGGTGATGGAGTGTCGGGTCAGAACAAGCACAGCAGAGGACGGGAAGTGAAAGAAGGAGGTGGACGGGAGGACGTGGGTGAGATGAATGAAGAGGACCACCTTGTGACGGTGGTTCATGCCAGGTTGTCGCCGCGTAACGCGTAGGGAAACCTGAAGACCTCGAACAGAGCAGCGCCGGAAGCCCGGGGCAGGGCGAGGGGCAGGCGGGCGGGGCGACGCGTGGCAGGGAGGGGACGAGGAGGGATGAGGGAGCGAAGCCGCGCGAGGCGCAGCCTTCACGACCTCGTGTTACACGGCGCGTATGGGTTTTGAATACATCCTCCTTCAGACAGTCTTCTTTTAAACTTGGAAGATTTGTGTAGTTAAATTACCGGGCTCTTTAATTAAAATAGTTTGGGCTTGAATAAGGCAAACTGGCGAAGACAAGCAACATAGCGCGGCGCGGCGTGGTATGAAGCGCGCGCCGCACACAGGCGAAGCTACGCGTGCCCCGGGCCCGGAGGGGGGCGGGGCGGGGCGGGGCACGGCGACAAGCCCCCCAGCCCCCTGCCATGAGCGCCTGGCTCTTAATTTGTTGAGGTAAACGGTTCCTACTTTGGGAAGCACGCCATGCTTGTTATGTCATGGTAGGCGCGGCGGGATGTTACTTCTTTGTTTGCGGCAGTCTCCTTGTCAGTGTCGTGTAACAATGCGGGTTATCTTCCCTTGGAATGAGCAGATTTATTAAATAATGCTCGAGTATTGGGATATTAATTATCTCTATGAAATTGGGAGGAATAAACAATTTTAGATACAGGTCCATAATGAATAGTAAATGATATTACAAATTATTGGATTCATGACATGTAATCTGCAAAGCAATTCTGAGAGTGCTTGGCAAAACTACGATTTCTGTCCAGTCATAAATGTAGATAATCAACATATTTACATAATCTCTGCCTCTTAATTTTCCAAACTCCACCATGACGTACTAGCAAATTATATAAATGTACGTATTAACCACTGACAACAAACTCATCCAATTTCCTACCCATAAAAATCACTTTTATGAGAACGTTTAAAAACACTCAAGAATTTACGTTCACATTAGATAAAGTATGAGGACAGAATCGACGTTCCAAACTATTTTACTTTCCTCCTAGAAGTGCTACATTTCCAGAACTACGAGCTTTTGTTGGCATGCATTATCTTGATGATATCCTCCTTGATCATAATTAGAAAATGTTACAACCATTATACCAACATTTTTTCGACATCACGTAATTTCCTCACGAACGGGAGCGCAGATTACACATAATCATTCGGATCTATCGTATGCGACTGACAGTAAATGCAAGCGAACAGTTTTGGAAATGAACTATCAGCCAAGAAAAGATCTTCTTAAGTGGCTGTCGCTCACGGTTAAACGCGACGGGTATCTAAACGAACCACTGCCCGCAATTCAAGAACAAAATCCTCAGCGCGTCAAATCCGTTCTGAGGACCTGGCCGACCGCCACCCCGCCTCCGCCGCCATGGCAGCCCAGCTTTATCGGGCGCCTGCATAAATCAACATTAACGTCGTAGCGCGAGGCTGCACACAACAGGGCGTAATTCCACGGCGGCGGCCTCAGTCGCGGCCTTCCCAACTCACCCGCATCTCCTCTTGCCCCCGTCCCCCTACTCCTCCCCCTTCCTTCCTTCCTCCGTCGCCGCTGCCGCTGCTGCATCTTCGCGGGATCCAATTACTGCGCGTTCTGCTGACTGTGACGAGAATATATAATGTTGATTATTATTTTATTATAAAGAAAATGATAAAAAAGACCAGAGATGGAGAGAAATGTTTTCCTAATTTTAACAACTCACGCTTATTACATTTTGGAAACTAAAACGCATAACGGAAGATTAATCGTTTGTGACGTCCAATACATACAAAACCGGAAGTTGGTATATTAAAAGCGCGTGGGCGGTGGAGGCGGTGGCGGTGGCGCTCCTGCCGGCTCCTGAGATGAAATGAGCGAACTTTCCTTGCCCCGGCGCGTGTGAACGCGCCCCCGCGGCGCTCCCCGCCCCGCCCTCCCCGCCCACCCCGCCCGGCGGCACCGCGCCGACTCTCTCGCGCGTGGAGCGCCTACGCGGCCAACTTTTAACGAGCAAATTGTGCTGCTGCGTTTTATATAATTAAAAGTCTCGTAGTCCTTTTTATTAGATGTTAGAGTTTTGAAAGACAAATGAATGGTGCTCATTAGATGCGTTGAAACAAGAGTCGCAATATTGTGTTAAAAGCAGCCTACTAGACGCGGCGCGATGGCGGGTGGAGGAAGGCGCGGGGCGGGGCCGGCTGCGGGGGTGAAGGCAGCGGGCAGAGAACTAAGCCGGTTAGTGACGGCGGCGGCGGGAATGATTCGCGTGAAAGAGACCCGCGGTTGATCGCAGCGACTGGCCCCTCCCTCCTGAAGGACCCCTCTGCTGCCGTATGACAAACAAACGGCCGTAGAACCCTTCCCTGACGTGTTTCCATTCCATCTTGTGACGCGACGGGATGAGTGTAGTATAGCAACTCAACTGGCGGCTGTTCGCCGCAATTATATTCTGTCGCGTCAATCACGAATCCGCTATTGGCGTAATTAATCGGATATAGTCTTCTCAACCGGTTACTACAAACATTCTGGCATCGCTCCTGGTTTGCCTCGCCTCCCCGATCTGACACAAAATCAACAATTTTTTCAAAGCAATTCCATATCTATGAAACCCTAGCACATTTACATTTTTACATTGCCAAAGGCATTCTCCATCCCTATATTATATCACTAGTCATGGTAAGTTCCATTTACATCTCGCATCACTTTATTAGCGACAATCACCCCTTTACGTTATTCTGCCTCAAAGAACAAACATAACATTAATGTGATGGGACATCCACCTCAACTTTCGTTTCCACTCCAGTCTACCACGTAGTTCCCGTCCTACAGTAGTGTACGACCGCCGTTTCTCCAGCCGAAATTTCTCAATTTTTTCTTCAAAAAAACAAATTGTAGATTTCAATTTGCAAAAAAAGGATTGATTTTTTTTTAATAGATCTTCAACACTTATATTTCTCGATTAATGTTCTATCATTGAGTAAGCACACGTGTAATTCGAGGACGATGGTTTGTGAAGCAACAACTTCCCTTGTAATAAAAACTAAGAAGTTGAAGAATATGCCTCTTCTAACCCACCAGAGCACGCTCTCTTGGGTTGCCAGCCCTGAGTGCAAAAAGAAATGCTCTTTGGAGCTTGAACGCTGTGTTTTGGGAGAGGCGGAGCTGGGGGGGTGCGGGGCCGGGGCGTTCGGGCAGAGCTGTATTAAGGACAAAAATGCTGGTAGCTAGCTTAATGCGCTGACGAAACTCTAAACGTCCATTTAGCGCGTGCGGCGTGTTTGCCGTGGAGATGAGCCACTCGGCGGGGCGGGCGGCGGTCGCCCCGGGCGGCCGGGCGGGCGGGGGCGTTTTAAAGGAGGGAAATATTTGTGGCGGAGGGCGACGGCTGCGGAGAGGAGGTGGCGGTGACAGATGGGGCGGAGGGGGTAGTGAAAGTGTGGACGTCAGTCACAATAGATGTTGATGCGGGGGAAGGGGACAGACAGCGAAAGTTCTGTGCCTGCTGATGAACGGGGCTGGAATATTGGCGTTTGAGCAGCGATGTGGGTGATGAGTGGTCGTGAAGATGAGGCATTAATGGAAGTACTAACCCTTAGTGGTTGTATTGCTGGAGGTATTGATGTATGAGGCACAGGTGTGGGCACGGAATAAAAGGGAGACGTGTTGTTTACGGGGAATAGGGAGACCAAATGTATTATTTGCGATCCGTCTCCAGCCGCTCTATATTAAGGTGCTGTGGTTATTGTTCAGGGGGAAGGTTAAAATAATCGCAAGGTTGTTCCCAAAAAATATAACAAGATGTAAAGACATTATAAGGGCAAATCAGAGAATCATAAGAAGAACGTTTTCAGGTATGTCACTTTTGAGGTGTGTTAAGCCAGATTAATCTAGGTTTCCGTATTTAAATGAATATACAATATCTTTATGTAAATGACATAATCTAAAAATAAATCAATTTCTGTAACATTCAAGAGTTACTTTTTCACTTTTATGGTTTACTTTGAAACATGTTTGCGTTAAATTTATCCCTCTGGAACTCTTTATCTTGCTCTGAAATGAGCGCGAAAATTCCTAAATTCGAAGTCTTTATGCCTGGCGTTACACTTGTTCTTAGTAACGCTGTTTCGCATTCGTGATAGCATTCAGTGCATCCATTACAAAGACATAAAGTATATTTTCAATGTAGAACAGAATGAATTGTCGAGTGTGTCATTAAAAATATTGAAAATTTGAAAGAAAAAAATACTGGCCAGCCTCGGGTATTATGATCGCAAGTACTTCAAGGCAAAAATGCAATGCGCCAGTGCGAGACCGGGTGAGGTGAGCGGCCCCGGAAGCAGAGCCGATGAGGTGACGGTGGGAGGAAGTGGGTGGGAGCGAGGGACGGGGAGCGGGAGCGGAGGGGAGTGCCGGAGCGATCGAATTCTCCCGGCGCTAATTGCCCCTGACAGCAGAGGAGAAGCTTCGTTGGCGCTTGGAGGCCCCTGGTAATGCCATGCCTCGCCAGCCATGGCCCCTCGGAGACGCAAGCTGCCCGTCGGCCGAATGTCGCTAGGACTGGAAGCCACGAAGATTTCATCTGACCTACATTTCGGGTCTACTCATTAGGATTGAGCATTCCTTGTCTTTTTACGCTGTGTGTATATGCTGCTTTATGATGAGCACACTCATTCCATCTCGTTTATGAAGTGGCAATATGCATCATATGTCCAAATATTTATTGAATTCAGCCACACTATATAGTATCTACTAAACAAGTCCATGTTGCGTTGGGACAGTTGTTTCTCGATCAATCGAGCTGTCTGGGCGCACTTTCACGCCTTCGCCTTGCCTAGCAGCGAGGGTTATTCCCGCCACGGAGATCTAATTTTCTTTGTCGCATAAACGCTTCATTTTTCTTTTAATGCTGATTATCAACACTTCCTTCACACTCATCAGAGTTAATGAACTAAAAGGAATATGTTTGAGTTGGAAATACAGTATACAACCAGTAGTTATAGATTTAAATAAAGTGATTGCGTGACTGTTCAAGCATCAAAATCTGACTTTGTCAAATATCGAAATGATAGAAATTACCATAACATGATATAGTCATTAGTTGTGATCTCTAGCCGAAATATCTCGTGTTCAGTTTTTGGGAGTTGTTGTAGAACGGTGTATATAAAAATTATTCACACACAATAACGGAACTTCAAGAATGTATACATTGAGAAAAATTCAATCACTAATAACAAGGAGGCCTTACTATTTATTTAAAATAACAGCACATGTTCATTCGAAACTAGAAGTAGGCGGAGAGCATTTTCAATATACCCTGAGATGTAAGTGTTGTGGTGAGACACGCGGTCAGAGCAGGGGCCATCCCGAGATCCCGGGTTCATCACCCGGAAACCCGAAGCGCCGCGGCCACACAGTTCTTAATCAGACACACTGTGATAATAGTATTTGAATCCTTTCCCATATGTTACCATCTGAAGGCTGATGAGTTTGGTGTATGTTAATTCCTAACTACATGTTCGAAGAGCATCAGCTCCGAAAAGGTTTGGAGGATGACCCAAGACAATTTAGAAATTCTGAGATTTAAACAAAAATCATACTTGACGATTCATTAGTATAATAATGAAAACACTGCAAAACCATAAAATTTGAATTATTTACTGGCATTAATTGGCTTCTGAGTTCTTATTAACATTTATGGTTTTCCTACTTTGTATTGTCGAGTTTTGACAGAGATGTCCTTGCATCTGCGAATGTGATGCATCACATCTTAAGTGTCAATGTCCGAACCCCAACTATCACTGAATAATGAAAAATCTATCTTTGAAATGCGAAAAAATAACGTTAATAACCGAGTGGTGGCAGTAAGGCTCTTCACGGGCGAGGAGGTTCGTGCGTTGTCATCTGCCTCTCGACATTTAGCACCGGCCATCACCGGGAAACGTTGCAGCAGGATTGCGTCGGCACGGCGCCCATCCTGAATATGACTAATAAATAGAAGAGTGCACTTTTATTCGGCCGTGTTTCCAAACCGTGGAACATTTTCAAATGGTCATTACAGTGAAAATGTATTGGAACCATTGACATAAACAATGGATTCAGCGGGACAGAATAATACCAATGTATACCAGCCGTTGTCATTAACATTCACATCCAAATCTCCGTGGCATTATTCTCAGCCAGAGGTATAACTCACATCGCAAACACAGCAACCGATATCGATTAGCGTGTTCGCTCTTTTGTGCCTTCGCTTTAAAATATGCACCCATCCAGATTTAGTGGCTTTTGTTTTAAATGATAGATTTAATCTTTTACATGGCGTTGATCGAGCATAATATTTGATAGTCTGCCTCGAAAACAAAAAACCTTTGCATAATAACCAGCGCGCATGGGCGTAGTAAACGACTTGGGCCGGGTTTTATGAAGGGTCTTACAGGCGCAGAATCAACAGAGTAAGCGGTGATCGGGGCGGGATGCAACCGCCGTAAGCGCCTATTGGTGGGTCGTCTGGCGCTATCGCGGAGCGCCCCGCGCCTTCTCGCTCTGCGCTGCGCCTCCAAATCCCTCTCACGGCCAAAGGTGGGCTGCTGCCCAACCTCTAAGGGAACCTGTATTTCTTTTATTACTAACGACCTCAAAGGATGTTAGTAATAACATAAAATAGGGGCACCAATAATTATTTAACCGGTTTTTTTGCTCATTTATAAGAAAGGCATATTTCTAACAATTTTACTCGTTCTACGGCTTTGTAAATGTATCGCAGTTTCATTCCCCACCACATCACCCAATTACCCCATCTCTCCCACATCTTCACAATTTCCCACTATACCTCTCTACAATCCACCCCCACACCTACCCACCCACCATACTCCATCCCACGCTTCCTCCTAACGGATTCCGCACCCGCGTTTGTTGTTATCAATGGGCCTACAACCGGGCGATATACCATTTGCATTTTTATGCTATGTTTACTCGGGCCTCGGCGCCGCCGCACAACACTTTTTCATTTATTGTGTGCATTGAAATATTTTATTACGAGCAGTGACAGTAATTGCGCGTTCGGTCGCGCGCTTATTGGATAACCGCGCGTGGGGCGGGCGCCCGCCCTCGCTGCCGACCGCCCTCCTCCG
>BOPP01000079.1:477369-492868 GCA_017312745.1 Gryllus bimaculatus | reverse complement strand
TGCCGGCGTCTGGCGCGGCGGGGGCCGGGGCACGGGCGGCTGGGCGACCGCGAAGACCCCGCGGAGTCGCGGAATATTCTAATTACACCCGGGGAATGCAAATAAACAGCGCGACACGCGACGCTCGAGGAGGCGGGGCCGCGGACGAGGCGGGGAAAGCGCGCGTGGGCTCGAGGACCGGGCGGGCGGGCGCCGGGCGGCGTCGGACCCAAAGTTTGCTGTACGACTTGAGCATCGAAGCAGCGGAAGTTGCCCTTAAGTGTAAATAGAATTAATGACCATTGTTTAAGTGTAGCGGCCAAGTTTAGCGCAAGTGCGGCGGCGGCTACGCCGTCCGCGGTCCGCCGTGGCGCCGCGCCTCCCCGCCCCCTCCGCCGTCGCCCCGCCACGGCGCCTCCAGGGGACGCGCGCCGCCGCCGCCGTCCGCCTCGACCGCTCGCTCGCTCTTCCGCGGGGGATTTATAATTGTAACTGCAGGCGGTCGCCGCGGCTTATTTGCTCCAAAGTATCCCACAAATTAAACAGGCGCTCTCGCCCTGTCGTTAGTTAGCATTAGCACGATGATGCATGGCTCCCGCGGCTGTGCTCGTAATGAGGATTGGGATGGAGTTTGACTTAGCTGCGGGCTTATAGGTTCCTGCCGGCGGGGCGCCCCGGAGCCAGACGATGGCAGCGGCAACGATGGGGACGCCGGGGGCGGGGGGAGGTGATGGGTGGCAAAAGGAGAAGGGGGCGTGGCGAGCGCGGGGCGACCTTATCGCGGCTCGTCGCAACGCCCACGCGGCGACGGGGGAGGCAGCGTCCGCCCGGCGCCCCTGCGCCGCCGGTGGGGCTCGGGGGGACCTCAGCGGCGCCGCGACGCTCATTTGTAATGCAATTTATTTTGTAATGGCTTCCCCGCTGTCGAGTAGTACTGTAGAGAACCGTATACAATAATGCAGGTGTGCCGCATCATCGCGACACAGCTTTCGTCTCGCGGTGGGCGAGATCTCAGGCCGGTGTCGGAGCTTCTGGGACTTGACAAGACTAGTACGACGTACAGACGTGACACGTAACGTCGCTTCGAATTGAAAAAGATTACCTGCGGCTCTATTATAACTAGGGCGGACGCGCGTGCTCGCCACGCACCCGCCCCACTGCTTCGCGTCGCCCCTCTGCCCGCCAAAGCTTCCCCCCCGCGCAGCGCACGCCCTCGCGTGCGAAAAGGAGATCCGCGATGACATCGGCCTCTCTGCGGGATGTGAAGTCTGCAGCAGGCGACTGCGAAATCTGCGTCGCGTTGGCCTTTATCGGTGATAAACTTGGACAAAACTGAAACCGTGGACAGCTCTTGGCGGCTGGGACTAGGGGGTCGTGTGGTATTGCAGCTGCGACTGTATTTTGCAATTATCCTTCGACCAATTATATAGAGCAAGTAAAAACCCCTCATTTTTCCTACACTCACACCCCCACGGATTCGTGCACCAGCCGGGTCTAGAGCCAGTCTGCCTCGTCGGGTCGCCTGCTGGTGCGAGTCGTCAGAATGTTGTTTATAAGACACATGTTTCCAGATCACACGAGTCGCTAATTGTCCCAATCGTGAATCAAAGCGAAATATTACAGATCATGGGAGCCACGAGTTGCCTTACTATAATACAATAGTAAGTATTAATAATTTCGCAAATAATAAGTATTAAACGTTATCTACTGAAATACTGTAATTGTAACTTTCTGTTACATGTATGTATACAAGCTCGTGTAATGGAAGATTAATATCAAATATTTCGCTAACGTTTCAGAATATATGTCACTTTTCTCTGACGATAAGATCTTATATTTTATTGATTCTACCCCGTGTTTATTAATTAATATCATTTACCGTCGTTTCCTAACCCCGCCCCCGCCCCCGCCCCCGCCGCCGCGAAAAGGGATAAATCGCCTCGCGGTGGGAAAGCACGCGCTGCGACGCGGGGGCTAAACTTGGAAACTGTAGGTCTTGTTGCTGGCTGTTTGCAAACTGGCGATTTATAATTATTTTTCTCCTAGAGCGATGCTCTCGGTCGGGGCGAGTCGTCAGAATGTGTTTATAAGACAATGGTAAATAATCGATCGCTAATTGTCGTGAATAAAGATATTACAGAAGGGCAGATTTGCTCGAAATAAGTATTCAAAAATTCTTCTGTATTAATTATTCTTCAGATGAGTAAAGAAATACATAATGTTTGTAAGATCTTATTATTTGATTACCCTTTATGTATATATTACAACAATATTATATTATACAGATAATAAATAACATTGCATTGCCCAATGAGAAAAATGTTTACCAGGAAAAACTCAAATAAACTGACATGATTGAGAGAGAACTCAACTTAAAATCCCGTCTCCCTCCTCTCTCTCTCTCTCTCTCTCACACACACACACACACTCACTCTCTCTCTTTTCTCTCTCCTCTCTCCCCCCTCTCTCTTCTTTCTCCTCTCTCCTCTCTCTCTCCTCTCTCCTCTCTCTCTTTTCTCGCCTTTCTCTCGCCACTCCTCTCTCCTTTCTCACTCTTTTCTCTCTCCTCTTTTTCTTTTTCTTTCTTTTCTCTCTCTGTTTCTTTCGTTTGCTTTGAAATTCTGAATATTTTGCTACTTGGTTTGCTTATATATCAACCTACTACAATGTCACAAAGAAGTTCAGAAACAAGCGAACGAGGATGTCCAAAATATAATTCTTAATTTAATAGTCCCTAAAGAATCCATTGCAAGCTGAAAATGAATTATTCAAAATTAACTCTGAAATCATAATGAAAAATAACTCAAAGTTTACGACGAATATGGAATCGCTTTTTGTCAAAATAGCATCGTTTTCTAACAAAGAATAAGAATTGACAGAACTAATTTCAATTTTTTTTTTTTACACACCGAAAAAAAAAGAACCGTTGGAGTAAACCAGATTCTTGATGATACACCAAGGACACTTGGATCAGTGTTGGGACAGTGTCATGGATCTGGTATACACCAAAGTTTTTTGTTTCTTTTATTGTGCAATCAACTAATTTATATGTATTTTTTATCTGCCGCTCAACAAGAAAAATGTAAAAAGTCATTAGCTTAGCCTTTGGCTGAAACTCATTTCCATTAGCTTCGTCTCTTGGCATAAGGAAGCAGCGTTACGGTAAGGAACAAAAATTAGGGCCGGGGAAGAGATGTTGTCAACTCGGCACTACCCAATTTCCTTCTCGTCGTTGCTTAACACCCGGCGAGGCCATCACGTGAACTAACCTAGGGATTAGTTCCGAACTGTCCTCAATTCCTGGACGCCAGGCGCCATCCATGGGCGTCCTCGCTCTCAACTCCACAGCCTTTTCACTCGAGGGGATGCATCCCTGCGCGGTGTACTGGCAGGCGACACGCCGCCGGCGCCCGGGCTGGCCTCGTGCCCCCTCTGCCCGCGCTGCCCCACACCCAGCGCGCGCCGCCCTTCATCCCTTTCCAGCCCTGTCTTGCCCCGCCCCTCCCCACCACCACCACCACCCCTCGCTCCGCCCACTCCCCGCTCCGTATTGTTACCACCACCCCGTTTCTCCCAGCCTCGTCAACCTCCGTCCCGTCACTCCCCGCTTCGTCACTCCCCGCCCGTCATTCCTTGCCCCAACACCCAGTCGTCACTCCTCGCGCCAGCACCCTCCCCCACCCACCTTGTTCTGCGTCATCTGTCGTCACAACACGCTTTTCCTCCCAGCATCTCCTCGCTCCACCCCGCATCACACATCCAACCCCGCGTCGTCTCGCACCGCGCGTGAAACCTCGGATGATCCGCACCACCCTCCATCGCCCACTCCACCCCGCTGCGTCGCCCCGCCACGCCGCGCCACGCCGCGCCACGCCACGCGCCGCGTCGCGCCGAGGGCGACCGCGCCTTTTGAAGTGGCCGGCGGGGACGGCTGGTTATGCATGTCAATTTTTGCGCGACGTAAACTGCGCGTCGGAGGCAGGGGCGAGGCTGGTCGCCCGGCGAGTGGCAGGGCGGCGCGACCAGGTGGCGACGACGGCGACGGAGGCGGTGGCAGCGGCCGTCGGCGCCGCGGTAGCTCCGCCTTAACGTCCGCTCTTTAATAGGTGCGAGTCCGGTAATCAGGCGTCCCCGGCGCGCTGAATATTCATCACTTGTTAACGAGATGTGTGTGGAGGCACACCGGATCAGACGGGTCAAATTACAGGTCGCTCGGGTCAAACAAACTTTTTCGAGACCCCGCGTCCTCCGTGCCCGCCCCTGCCCCCGGCCGGCCGTCGCCGCTGATGAGAGAGCCGCCTCCACCGCCGGCCCCCTCCACGTCCGTCGCAGCGGCCAGCCGCCCGGCCGGCCGGCCGGCGAAACCCCGAGGATTTACAAGTCCTTCATTTCATTTACAGGCGTCTGATAGGTGGCCCTGCGCCGCCGCGGTCCGCGGTCAACTTCGTTTCACGGCTCGTTTTTTGACGCCTCACCCCCTCAGCTCACCCTGCTCCTCGCTGCTCGCCCCACGCGAGGCCCAGTGCGCGTGACGCGGGGCGCCGCGCTGCACCGCACTCCCCCCTCCCCCTGCAGCTCAGGCCCTCTACCTTTTCGGGGGGGGATGCAGGACGGAGGGGTATTAAGAAAATATACTACTAATATAAATTGGTTTCTGTTTTCTTGACTTGCAGATTTACACGATGTAGGCGAATTGTGTGATCTGAAACTCTTGAAGTGTTCACGACTAGTTAAAACTAATGCATTAACGCTGCATCCGAGTCTTGTTTTATCTTAAAAAGCACGAAAGATACCGTTGTATAATTCCATAAAGAATTATTCAATCGCACAAAAGTCAATCTACAAGTTGTGATGATAATGATGAAAGCTATACCAAGTTCTACTGGATAAAGCGATGAAGGCTCATCCATTGCCAATTCTACCGGCTGAGGTGGTTCAGGGCATCAACTGATGTCACTGCAGTGCCTTAAATCGGGAGGTCCTGGGGTTCGAGTCCAGACGTTTGCAGAATTTTGAACATCAGCTCTAATTCAGCCGCCCGTATGGAGAATTCTAGTGGCCGGCTACTCTTATCGACAGATTTCCATGGTTTCTCTGATCAACACTAGGCGAATCCCGAAGCAGACGATCCACGGACCGCGCGCGATCTTTCTTTCATTTATCTTGTATCCTCACCCCTTACTCTTTCATGCACTACACAATCACACATCTCGGAAACTTAGAGCTGGTCCAGGTTGGGAGGTGCCTCGCTTGTGGAAGATATCCGGATGGGGAAAACCTTGCAAACACGACGTGTAGGTTGGCGTTAGATCTCGCCATTCAAGGGGGGGGGGAATCGCACCTCCCCTGATAAAAAAACATGCACTGCATTTATGGCTCTGATGACCATAGCAGCTGACGCACCCGGAAACACGAAATATTCAAACAATCTCTATTCCGGCACCCGAGCCTTTCTATGGGCCTCCATCATGACACCGGGAGATGTGGCTCAGAGCATCAACTGCAGTACCTCTGACCGGGATATCCTGGGGTTCGAGTCCCGATGCTGGCAAGATTATCGACACTAGGCGGATAGCTAGGTCGAGTTCTGTCGCTGTCTGGAGGAGAAGTCTAGCGACCGGATCGGTAGTTGTCCGTGGTTTCTCCGATCAATACGAGGCGAATGCCGGACCAGTTCCCTAAAAAACGGGCCACAGACCGTGCGCGATCTTTCCTTCTCATTCCTTGTCCTATCCTCACCCCGTACTTACACTTACATGCACTGCACTACCACACATGCCGGGAAATTACTGGGGAACTTAGAGCTGGTCCCGGCTGGAGCGCTGCTCCGCTGGTTGGTTGGGGAAAACCCCGCAAGTCGACTGTAAGTCGGCGCCGGTTCTCACGATCCACCGGGGGCAAGATCACCCCAACTCTGAAGCAAAACGCATGCACCACACTTACGGGACTAATGACCTTAGCCGTTGACGCGCCCGGAATCACTAGTAACGAATCAATCCACCACGACGTTGAAGGCTCCGAGCAAGCGCCGGCCCGCCAAGGCCTCCCCAACCGCCGGACACCCGCGCCCCCAGTGCGCGCACAGTGCCGGGGCGAGTGCAGGGATGTTACGCGCGCAATGTACGCGTTGCGCTTTTTTTTTTTTCCTCCGGCGCGAGGTCGCGCGGATTCCGTTGGGAGCTTTGCATAACAACAATAACGCGGAATATTCACAAAGGCGAAATATGCATTACTTAGCATTTTCCTTAGAAACGACCCCGGAACGAGCGGGCGCGCTCGCGAGCAGTGTCGCCACCGCACGCGGCGCTCGTGTTTTTGTTCTGCCAGCTCGCCCGCTCTTGTGGAGAAGAAATGCAACGTGGTCGGTGAATATGGGCTTACCGGCCAGGCGTTCCTTTGTGCGATGGTATTCTGCGTGATGCTGAATCTCCAACTGCCGAGGACACACTGATTTATTTAGGATCGGAGAGGGTTTGTGATGCCAAGAAACGCGAAGGTTGACTTGACACTAGTTGGTTTCGCAGCCACACAAGGAGTTGCTGAAAACTATTTCAAAGTGATTTTCTGTGGCGAAATGAGGGTTCGCATAAGAACACCTAAAATGCAGTTACTGTAAGCCAAGCGATGGATTTTCAAAATTTCACTTATTTTCCTCTTGAAAAACAAATTATTCACATGTATAAAACATCTTCGACTAAGAATATTTCATGTGATGTTTATTGGACACAATATACTGACTTTAGGAAAGAGGGTGCAAAAGTATGCCTTTGAAAATAAGTTTAGTAGGTATTCCCTCCCACTAAAGTGACAGTCAGTGTTACGAGTCCAGAAGTACCTTAGTAAAAGGGTCTGTTTCTGCTATTTAAAAAAAACTTCAAAAGATATTGGTAATGTTTCTACTATAACAGTTGTTCAATTTTTATTTAGTACACATTACATTTCCAGCGGATAATAAATTTGACTCTTTATTGAAATTCATAAGGAATATATAATATCCCCTCATTGTTTTTTTTAAATATGAGGACGCAATACTTCGTTATGATAAGAAAGTCATGATGAATCGTTTATTGAAGGATATTTTTATTATAAGTATATTTAACAAATAATAGATGTTTTTAATTATAAATTAATTCCAAATAAAAGTATTGAGTAAAAGGAAGAAAAGAGTGTTTTATTGGAAATCTGTAGTGAAATTTCTAAGCCATACTAACAAGTGTTTTTAGTACATAATCATAAGTAATTTATTATTACAGATAACCACGAATAAATTGGTAACTTGTCTGGAAATTTCCAATGCGCTCCTGGTATTTACAAGGTATACAACTTTGCTTCCGCCGTTTTTTCCTCAAAAATATGACCCTTTATTGAACAAAAATGCTTACACAGATATTATTCAGAGAATGTCGCAATCGCTGGCCACAACTTTTAACCATCTTTCGGCAGTGGTGCGAATGCGCGTCGAAAAAATTGTTCATCTTTGGAGGCGATCCACGAATCAATCCAACTTTTTGACCATTTTTCAAAAGATCGGAAGTGTTGCTGGTCAGCCAGTCGTGGACCATTGATCGGACAAGTGATAATCAGAGGGAGCAACGTCCTGGAGAATACGGCGGGTGGGGTAAGGACGTCATTTCAACGTTTCCAGGTACGTTTTGGACCACTCTTTTCAACGTGGGGCTAGCATTGTCATGCAGCAAATCACCTTATCGTGTCTCTCGCTATTTGCGGGCGTTTTGTCTTTCAAATGCTCGGGCTCAAACGCATATTAATTGCGTTCGATATCGATCACCATGATTTGTTTCATTGGGTTTTAAAAGCCTCATGGTACACAACGCCGAGCTTGGTCCCACCAAATGCAGAGCATGATCTTGTTGCCCATGAAATGTTCGGTTTGCCGTTCGACGTGGAAGCATGGCCGGGATACGCCCATGATTTTTTTCCGTTTAGGGTTATCGTAATGAACCCATTTTTCGTCCCCGGTCACAACACGATGCAGAAAACTTCCGTTCTGTCCGGCTCTGAGACTGTTCACAAAGCACACAAACGCCTTCAATGTCTCTCCGGTTTCACTCAATAGGACCGCATGTTCGTTCTTTCTGAATCAATACCCATGGCTTTGAGAGCGTTTTTGAAATGGCTTGCTGTGTCACGCCCCAATGATCGTGTCAGTTTCTTCTCGAGTTTGACGCGAGTTTTTCACTCAGCAATGCCTCCAATTTTGCAATCCTCAAAACTTTCACTCTTCCGCCACTATGCCGGTCTTCAACGTTAAAGTCACCATTCCTGAAGCGTTGAAACCACTCGCGAACACGTTTCTCCTCTCACTATACAGTCCTCACATAAGTAGTGGAGAGCATTCGATGAGACTCGCCGCAGTTCTTCATATTGAAACAAAAAAGGCAGAGTCTCCCCGCAAATGCGAGAATTCGGCTGTACACTGACATTTCACAATCGCGAAACAACTTTACGTTTGCACACACAAATCCTAAATTTGAATGGGGTTATGTTGCCGAAGCCTCACAGCTAACTTGCCTGCGTTCTGGCGATCTTGTTTATCGCGGAACGTTATTACACTGTAAGCAACTATTGTTAAAAACGGCGGAAGCAAAGTTGTACACCATTGTAATAAAACTTTCCCACAAATTAAATCCTTTCGGAAATAGTTCCAAAATGCAACAACTTTAATTATATAAATGAACACGCACGCTTTCAATGCGCACCAACGTGACACCTTCAGTGACTGATGTGTTGCACGTTTGATGTTAGCGAGATAGAGGCAAGTTGTAAGGAAAATTGGGATTAGAAAAAAAGATCCGGATCCGCGTGACCAGAAGTATTGTTGTATTAATTCCACAAGTGGAAATAATTAATTAAAAAACGAAATTTTCGTGGATTTTGTTTCAGCAACGGTTTGCTAAGACATACGCTCTCTCCAAATATCGTGGCAATGGGTAGCGTGTCTGTGTGTGCTTGTGTTGCAGACACGGCGGGCTGAGCAGCCCGCGGGGCGAAGCCAGCGGTGCGGGTGGCGGCCGGCCGCGGGTGGCCCCCTTCCCGCCGGGCCCCGGGGGGGGGCCCCCCCCCCGCCCCCGGCGGCGCCTGCGGCGGCGGCGGGCCGTCGCGTCCGCGGCCAACCCCGCCCGCCGCGGGGGCGGGCCCACGCGAGTGCGCGGCCTGCGGATAAGCGCATCACCGAGCGATCACCTTGCTCAAGGTGAGTGCGCACACGCTCTAAAACACAATAACGACAACAACAATAATAATAATAATAATAATAATAATAATAATAATAATAATAATAATAATAATAACAGTAATAAAAATAATAATCATATTAATAATAACAGTAATAATAATAATAATAATAATAATAATAATAATAATAATGAGTCGTTTAAATAAACGATCTCCTGTATATATTGGTTACTTACGTATCCCATTGTTATTACCAATACAATGAATCTTCCAGCGGTAGATAAATGGCTCTTTCTTCTATCTGATGTAATAAAGAGTTCTGTCATCACTGTAAAAACATTAATCATATCATACAGTTATAAGAAATATATATAGTTATTAGAATTTATTTAAAAGAATGAAAGAATTTATTTAGTTATTAGCATTCGATAAGATATAGTTATTAGAAAATCATATCAAACAGTTAGAAAATATGTCAAAAGCTTTAAAAGGGCGATCAGATAAAGTATACAGGATCAGGTATTATACCTAACTAAAAGACCATTGTGTGCTTAATAAAAATGACTTGCCCTAAAGTACTCATAAATAATTAACTTGCTCAGCTAACTTGCACATAATGGTCTCTATCTAAGAGATTAAAGTATTATTTCTAAGCAACCAAGGAGCTCGTGAGTTATCTCTGGAGTAAATGTTTTTATCGTATAGTATTTTCGTTACATTCGATATTGTCGTAAAGTATCTTGTATAGTCATGAATAGTATTTAATTTTATATTTACGTATTTTACTAAATTACAAAATTAGCATGTTAGGTTACGTTAGGTTAAGTACCTAGCTTTCTGCACCATCACAAGAAACGTCCTTAAGAATAGAAAATTCAATGCAATGTTTTTGTTTTTTTTTTTCAAAAGTTCAGTGAAACCTGTCTTAAGCGATCACTAATGGTTTCGGAGAAAAGTAGCCATAGTACAGGTGGCCGCTTAATCCAGGTAAGAGAATATAGGTAACGGACATCTCCAGTAATTTTGCTTGCAAGGAAGAGAAGTATGGTTTCTTCGTTGTCGCATTTTTAATTGCACTTCAAAGTTCAAAATCCGGAAGTACATTTTCTCCAGTGAAAAAACTCGTTTATAAAATCTTTCAATTTTCAGGATTTGCTTTACTTTCTTTTTAACACCATTGGTTCTTTCTTTCCATTCGTGGACTTGATTTCCAACTACATTTGAAGCCGCAACTTTGAGGAAACTTCAGAAGATGCATACAAATTATATAAAACAGACGTTAATAGACATACCCGCGAGATAAGCAACTCTAGATATCAATTCAGTACTTTCATAGTGCGTCCGGACGTAGGAAAACACTGAACCAATAGTAAACACCTCCAGTCTTACTTTTTTTACACAGTTCAAAATCGTAAATTCGTCACGAAATTTTGATCGTCCAATACAGATTAATTTACTAAATGCTCCCAGACGCTGACTGGAGGTCAACCGATTAAAAGACCGGTTAAAAGGTGATCGATTAAAAGAAAAAATAGCTGTTAATAGAGGTGACCGAAGGTGGCCATTTAAGCAGGTTTCACTGTTTTTGTAAGTCGTATAAATGTTGTTAATATATTCATGTCCTATACAATTATGTGCAGTCAAGTAATAAATTTACATGCAAACATAAATGACTGTACCTTGATAACAAATGTTCCACAGAACAGTATCTCAAATTGTAAACAATTATTTTTCTCTGAGAATTGAATGTAAGACATTACTTCCTTGCTGACTAATCATAATTTAGTTTCCAAATCCACCGTGTCCAACCAGCGAGAGTAACACCAATTTCTGATGACCGCCGTCTTCCTTCGTAGGCATTGGACATGTTTTGGCACGAGGACTGCCTAAAGTGCGGCTGTTGTGACTGCCGCCTTGGAGAAGTGGGCTCCACGCTATACACCAAAGCGAACCTCATCCTCTGCAAGCGGGATTACCTAAGGTGAGAGATACTTTATTATTTGAAGTCATTATAGTTATTATCGTCATTAGGGCGATAAGCAGCAAATCTTGAGACGCGGTTGACGGTTGTAATCTTAGGCGGTAGTTTAGGCGGAGGTTTACAAACTACTCCATCGCGTGCCGTTCAATACTTTTCGTTTTAGCATCTTCTTACCAGAAAATTAATGGTGTTACAGAACGGCACAGACTTTCCCGTATTATTTTTCTATTTCCTTTCGTCTCCTCTAGCTATTCAGACTTCACACATACTCGTCAGCTGCCATCTATCAAATCCCAAAATACGTATTTTTGAAATTTTCTTAATTTGTCACTTTCCTAATAGTATAACAGAAATATTATTTTAAGAATATTAAAGAACAGTAAAACCTCGCCCTAAATGGAAATTTTCTTTGAAAAATTTGGTGCCGGTTTTAAGAAAATGGCGTTTGAGCGCTACTGAAAATTCGATATATATATATATATAAATATATATATATATATATTGATATATATATTAATATATATATATATATAAGAGCTCTCATCTTGAGAGAATGTAGCACTATCCCAACCAAAAGTTGAAAGCAAAAATTGGATCCGTTTTTGACCAAAATCTTCCTTTGTATATTTTTAAAAATTGAAACACATTGCACGTAAATTGTGCGAAAAACTGACCTAAACTTAGTATAATGTTCATGAACCCTTAAGAAAGAAAACTCACTATCTGAGAACAAATTTTTTTTGATGAAAATCTCTATTTTTAATTTAATTTTAATTGTGAAGACACCGAAAAAACATTGTATACTTTTGAAAATTTTCGAAAAATTCAGGAGTTAACATGAAAAAATCGCGACCGTATGCACGTTTACAAGGTATGTTACTCTTATTCGTACAAGAAATTTAAAGAAAAAATGTGGAACATTTTTGAATAAAATTTTTGAAAAATATCCGGGCGGCTTTTGTTATTAAAGTACCCCCAAATTTAATGAGTTTTTTTTCAAAATCCAAAGATTCCAACTCGAGCCAGGATCGACACAGGTTTCTTCAATTTGGAAAAAATCCTACGTTGCGTTTTAGCGCTAGTAGTGTTTACAGACACCAGACGGACAGATTGACGAACGGGAAGACTGACAGACGGGACCAAACGGACAGGACAGTCAGACAGACAAGAAAGACTGACTAACTGACAGACGGACGGACGGATCTTGGGCGGGAAAAACCTTTTTCGGTATCAGGGGAACCCAAAAACGTTGCAGTTTTGTCGAAAGCTCGTAATCGCATTTTCCGCAGCCATTACCATGCTTGTCTCGATATTAAGGATATACTGCCGTATATACGTACGTTATACGGGAACAGTAAAAAATCATGTAAAAATTACCATATTCTTGAAGTAAGTGTTTTCGTAAGCCAACTTAAACTTCAATTCTTTGGTTCCATTATTCTTAACGCATCGACGCCGTGTTAAATGTGTAACGGACTCGGCCGTTAATGTGGCTTTTCGCCTCCTCTATTTTGGTCGCATTAAGGTTATATATAACAAAAACAGTACATTATCACGAAAAGGCAACATTATATTGTGTCACAATTATCAGATTATGTGATCATCTACCAATAACTTTAAATTTACTTCTTGGCATTCAAAATATAAGTATGTCGTGTTTAAATGTCTTACTGCGAGTCAGAGAAGGGAAAACAATGCAGGAAGGTTTTACATCTTGCGCTCTTAAAGTATTCTTGGAGCTATCTCAGAAGTATGGATGAAAATAATCAATTCCCTCGAAAGTTAATTTTATATCGGAATATTTAAGAACTTAATTTTAACCCTAAGTCATTACAGATAAAGTGCTCTTCTTTCAGAATTGCTCACACACAGTTCGCAAGTCTTTCTAACCCAAAAAATATATTATTCTACTTCAGGAAGAAATTTGCGCCACAATGGCTCAGCAGATTTTTCATTTCCATTTTACTGTGCAAAGATATCTATTACGAAAAACCAAAATTTCCTGAGTTAAACTTACAACAATGTAGGTTACTTACATGTATTATGTAACTTACAACAATTAGACATTAAACAACAAGTTGACTTGATTTTTAAAATTGTAATCTGAAAACTGCTAACACATAAAAATAGGTGTATCGAATTCGAAAAGAATAATTGCGATATTTACTTGCAAATCGTTCATTGTCAAGGATATTAAAACATTGATTTTTATTCGAGTGATTAAAAAACGTGGACAAAAAAATCACAGTCGTTCAATGAAATTTACAATTTATTTCTCTACGAGTCCCAGTTATGTGTGTGTTGTGTTTCCTGCAAACAAGTTTTCTCCAGCCCTTGTCATATTTTCCGCTTTGCCTGCTCGAAGTTCGTCCCAAATCCGCGGCGCGGACCTGTTCAGAATGGCGCGTCGCACGGCCTCGACGCACGCTCAGCAGCGGCGACGCTAGGCGCGCCCGTCCCTCGCCGCCTCTCCCGCGCGCCTCCTCCAGGAGTTTACGCTTCGTAATGAGAAAAGCCCGCGTCAATTTAGATCGCGCGCCGAACGTTTCATTAAAGACTAATAAACCTGCATGAATGAAAAATACAGAGACACACGTTCCAGAAATCGAATGCGTTGTGTTAGCGTAATTAATATACAGCGCACGCGCCGTCTGTAATAAGTAGTTTATCGGAATGCAGCTACAAAAAAGGTATTATATTTGACCGTACGGCTGGGACTGTTCCGTCGGCACATGGCCTAGTTCGAGTTTTGTAAGAAGCCCATTCCCCCAAAGCAAACCTTTTCATGCTGAATGAGCCAATGATTGTGCAAGATTTCATTTACTTGATGCGCGTATAGGAGAGCTCGTTGGGAGGGCGCCGATAGAAGCGCTTCGCGGAGAAGGAAATTAACGGCACCAATAATTCCAAACCCCGACGCGCCGCTAATTAACTGACCTGGACCGCCGCGCCCCGACCCGCGCTCCTCCCGTGCGCAGTCCCCCGCGCCAATGCGCGCCGCAGCGCCCCTCACTGCCCCGAACACGAATCGTCCATGCCCGCTGCCCTTCCTTAGCTCTGCCGTCCGTCGCACCAAACACCCAACAAATAATTCAGGCCGAAATCAAAATGAAATGCGAGTTAAAAGAAAGAGAATCCCGAAAAAAAGTAATTATTTTAAAAAAGTCTCTTTGTTGTCGGTTTGTTTGGTGCATGTTTTTTAAGACCACTGGATCAATCGATGTCATGGCATGACATTCGTGCAAAGATGCCCTGTCGGAATCTGTGGCGGCTGCCATATGATTGCGTAGTTGCTCCGTGGCATCTTCCGATTACTTACCAGGCGAAAGCCTGTTCCAATACACAGCAGACGCTGGTCTATGGCTTATGGCAGATATAGCCACGAGCCATTGGGCACCACTCGCGAGAGGGCGCTATTTAGCAGTATACCCGCTAAAACAAAATAACAAAACCCAATTGAAGGATCCTGACAGGGGCGCAATTCTAATACTTCCATGGGTCCTAAATACGCTAGATTCCCTACGTAACATACGGACTGCGCTATGACTTTCTTTCTTCAACCTTCTCCCCTTCCTCTCCTCTTATACCACACTGACAGTCCTCCGTGCACTACACAATACACATGACCGGCCGTGTCCTGCGAGCGAAGATTTGTGGAGGCCGGTCCGAATGGCCTCGGCGCCAGATCCCACGTTCCAGCAGGGTATCACACAACTTCGGAAAAACACGCACACACCTATGGACGTAAGACTTTAAGCGCATGGGCGCACAGAAACACCCATCTATTACATGCACAGAAGGTTATTAAGTTTTAAAAAATCATCTTCGATTCATTTTTCCCCCACATGCAAAAAGGTAAAGATAAAGTACAGAGAAGCTGAATTACATACCTTAACTCATCAAGCAACACTGTTTGAAAGGAGTTTAAAAATAATATAAATAGTGTCTTTGCAAATGATAGCTTAAAAACATAGAAATGATTTTTGAGGTTTGTGATTAATTTATAAATAAATCGTTTCCGTTTGTTATAGTTGTTTGGGACCACAGCGGTATGGTGCTGCTGCAAAACAAAGTAATCCCCTTGCTTTTTGAAATGGTAATGCGAGCCCAAAAAAGCAAATAGCTGTATCATCTTCGACAATGTTTTGCCTGCCAAACAATGTAATCACAAGCTTAAGAAATTCAAAAGCTCTCATCTCAATTAGACAAAGAACAAAAATTAAAAGAAAGTACTTTAACATTTAATAAATGTAGTCTTTCTATATAAGATAAATGGCTGATAATTGCTAAAAATGTAACATTTTCTTAAGCTTATAAAATTACGAGCAGATACATACATTTACA
>BOPP01000079.1:422898-471814 GCA_017312745.1 Gryllus bimaculatus | reverse complement strand
TATATATATATATATATATATATTTGATTTTCATCTCTCTATCTACCTATGTTACTTGTCTTAAAAATTTTACTGCTTAAGTTTTATTACTCTGTGACACTTTAACTTACCTACATCATGAACATTTTGTGTAAAATTGTCACAATATAAGTGTCTTGACACATTTTATTTATCAGTACATTCTGATGAGGATATCTGCAGACCATCTCATGATACAGCTTGGTAATATGTGGCTTCTTGTCAGATTTGTTTCAATCCTGTTGCTTGTGTGCACAAGATGCATCTACAATGTAGGTATTTATGTCAAGATGGAGAAAAATGTTTTGTTTTTCAATATGAATATTAACTACAATAGTTTCAGTTTGGTAGTACAGTATTCATAGAGTTTATTACATAGAATGTCTGCTGCATTTTTTGAAACATCTTTTTTCTTTCCGGAATGGGACTTGGGACTTCAAGTTGTCAAGAATGGTGAAAACAATGACACTATGCATAAAACTGTGAGCACATATAATGGTCTCAGATTTGATGCCTAAAATATTTTTTTAGAACTGCTATTAAACAGTACCAAACTCAAAGAAATAATAGCAGTGATTAACTCAAGAGACTATAAAGTTATTTTTTACATGTAGTACGTGAATCAGTACTAGTCGATTCGCCAAAAATAAAACCAAATGTTACTTAAAACTCTTATCACAGAAGATGAACTGAAGTATACGAAATTATTGAAAATAATCATTGAAGAAGAATTGTTTTTGTATACCATTTAGTGGCCTGTGATGAGAAGATATTAGACACTTTCTCAGGTGAAATGGATTTCTGGATTTTTCAAAACTGAAAACTACTTGTGATTAGAATATTCAGATCCTGCATTCTTTCTTTCACAAAACAGTTGTATCAAAGTATGTGCAAAACATTACTATTTGAAATTTTAACACAATTCTGTTATCCATGGAATACAGTTGAATTGTATATTAACATATTGTGTTGATTGCAAATGTTGTCCACAGTCTTGGCTAAAATTCAAAACAGGTGCTGTGATTTAGCACTTGGTAAGTAATTTTAGAAGACTGAGATTACAAAATTAAAAGATTCAAATGTTTCAGCTTATATCAGATTTTGCACAAGAAAATCCATGTCCCTAAGCATTACTCATTGAATTCTTAAATAGATAACTACTATATTCTAACTTATGCCAATCATCAAGCAAACAATTTTCCCTGGCTTTCTCATATTCTCATTATCATTTTAACATGTGCTTTAATAACCATTGTTATGTTTTCGTTGACCATCTATTTCAGTAGTTCTCAGAAAGCTTGGATTCACGCAAGTTTGCTCTAAAATATTTGTTTCAACAATGATCTCAGAGCCACACTTTGGACAACATCAATAAGGGAATTAAAGCCCAGCTGAAAACTGATAATGCTTTTCCAATAAGTAGTTATAAATTGTTTGATTTTTCTATATCACATAATGCACTTGGATAATCACCAGACTTCCTTTCATTTGTCCAATTATTAATTTTTTATATCTAAATCTCTAGTTACAGAGTTATGGTACATGTAGATAATAGAGTGAAATTTGACAGAAGTAATTTGATTCTTTGAAGATAGACAACTTCACAAGTCAAAGTTTGTTTTAAATAATAGTTAAGAAGTAATCAACTCAAAGTAAAGAGAAATGTATAGGAGGGATCAGGTTCTTGTTGTGTGTCTAAATATGCATGGTAAAAATCAATAGTAAAATTCAATACTTTTGATTCATTTACATCACATTTTGAAAGATACTATATTCACAACCACAAGAAATTTGATTAATTTAATCAATAGTATTCTTAAATAATTTTTATATAGTTAGAAGCTGATGTGCAACTCAATTACTCTACCATGCATGTTAAGACTGTTATGTTGGAAAGTCTTAGAAAGTATACCAAAGCAAATACTATGTGAAAAGGAAAACTATTTTCCAAGAGAACACATGAGTATTGCAACTGTCTTGAAAAGATAAAACTATTTATAGTGTTGGACAGAGAGGAATTAATTCGGCACTGACAGATTCATTTAAGGTTTACTGAAGTAGTACGCAATATTATAATTTATTATTCAACTTCACAAAATTTTCCAAAGTGATGATGAACTGAGATCTATACTGATCAAATAAAGTGAATGCTAAGTGTCAGAGTATGACTATGCAGATATTCTAGTATCACTGCAATTCAGTGTGATATGAAATGAATTATTCATTAAGTAGTCAAAGAACTGTACTGTACTATGTATCACTGAATAATTCATGCCTCTTCTTTCCACCATCATTTTCTACATGCAATAAATTGCAGTATCTTGTGTAAAAATTTGAAATATTATACTATTCTGTACTATAGAATGTAAGATATTTGATTGGAAAATTGGGACTAAATAACTTTTGTAATAAGAGTGCAGTATATAAAACATTGTATGTAAATGGGTTTTCTGAAAAAAATGTACATGTCTATTAAATTTTAAGTTCAGAAATGTTGCTTCCAGCACAATTTCAACAATCTTTGGATATGTTTTGCCTCTGTCACAGTGATACCCATTCCAACCTCTCTGCCCAGCTTTCTGGTGTTGAATGTACATACAACCAACTGAATCACTGTTTGGCTTAAATTATCAATTTAGTGTGATCCAGACATATCTTTAGTCAACTTGTAGACTGCATTCACTTACTAAATTGGCTTTTTCTTTTGTAATATATAAAACACTGTTATGTTTAATATTGCAGTTATGTATAAAGTAATGTAGATTAAATGTGATCCATTTTTTTAAAAGTTATCTCTGCATAGAGTTCATTTTGGAAAAAAGTGTAAATATGTTATAAGAGTAAGAATAAATGTTCCTTTTTGTTACTGGCTGTTTAAAATTCTACAGCACAGTTTTTTCTTTTCAAATTCTGAAGAAATGTATTTTTTCCTTTATGCTTTATCAACATTTCTCCTTCACTTAATGCATTTCCTATTCCTTACCCATTGTATTAGTGAAATTTCTGATAGATCAAACATATAATATTGAGATCTTTCTGCTGAAATTTACTTTTTCCTTCCACAGAAATACAGTTTTGACAAGTTGATAATGTTTAAGAATATTCGCAAAAGAACATCACAAAACCATTCTAAATTGATACCAATTACACAGTAACTATTAACTCACTCATTAGAAAAGAAACAGCAAGGATAAAAAATAATACTATCATTACAACAAATATTTCTCCACTTTTCCCTCAAAGATAGTAAACTTCAGAACAGTTCCACCAATGTATTTGTTTATTAAACATCAAAAATCTGTTAAATATTGTGTGTTTGTGCTATAGGGGAAGTATATTCTGTGCATGTTTTCTGAAATTCTGGAATCAATACTCTAATCCGTATACAAGTTGAATTCTAAATAGAGATGAAATGAGCATTTTTGGAAGATGTGATAAGAAAAATTCGCTCCATTGCAATAAAAACTATATGCAATAGCAAATTAGCTATACATTTTGTTTATTATCCCTCTTCATGCCCTTTGTGAAGGAATCTTAGAGAACTTCCTGCTGTAAGAATGTGGAATTTAATAATTTGAATAACTATGTTACCCAGTGAACTCTAAAAGACATGCACAGATAGTGAAGATATATTCATGTTCAGAAGCAAAACAAGGGGCCATCTCAGCATTTGCTCAGGGAAACTGGACAAAAACCTGACTGAGTTGAGGTTCATTGACCCAGAAGTTGAGGTATAACATTCGTACACTTCAAATGGTCATTATTACATTCAAAACTGTTGTTAAAATTAATTTTACTTTCCTTTTTGGTGCTCAGTATAGTCTCTAATTGTATAGAAACAGTTATGAAGAAGAAAAGATTTTATTTGGTCCTTAAATTTGTTTATCGAATTTATACATATAATGTCGTCTAGCAATAAGTTGCAAAATAATGTACATCTATTGTAAGATCATTTTTTTTAAATGGGCTGTTGATACTGAGGCCTGATGAAAATGATTACTATGGCAAGAGTTATAGTTGTAGACGTAGCTGAAAATATGTTCCCATCCTTGAATAAATAATTTTGGGCAAAAATCACTGATTAGTAAATCAAGAGGCATGGTAATGATAGTATTCCTAGCTTAATAAAGAGACGCTTTCAAGAATCACATGGATAGGATTTGCTTATTATTCATACAATTCTTTTCTGTAATTTACACATCTGGGAGCTGTACAATGTGTTTCCTCAGAATATTATGCCATGTCAAGCCGGAATAAACATTCACAAAATGTACATAATGAGCAGTATGGAGGATGACAGAATTTGAAAGCATTCTGAACATTTAGCATAATGACTTAATTTTGTGTTCAATTCATTTAAATGGACATTCCATTTGAGGTTTGACTGAATTGAGAGACAAAAAGTTTTATAACTTTAAAAATGGCCAATTGCACATTGTTTTCAATACAGTATGCAGTTGTTTATTTGAAATGGAAAACTGCATTGAAACTGTTTTTCCTTCCTTTACTATTAATTTATTATTACAGAACCAATTTGAAACATCTGATATTGTACTAATTATGGTTTCTTTATTGAAAAGAATATTCGAATCAGCCACAAAGAGAACTGTTCTTCCATTTTGAATGCTCGGGGGCATATCATTTACATTTAGCAGAAAGAGAAAAGATTCTAAAATCAAACCTTGTGGGGCCCATTATGGTAATGGCAATGAATCAGAATGATGTGGATGTAATGTCCCATCATTCCAGTACAGTATTTCTACTCTCTGAGATCATTGTTTAAGATACAAAGATAATCAATCTAAAGCAATACCACAAATTTCATACGAAGATAATTTTGAGGGTAAAATGTTACGATAAATGATCTCAAAAGATTAAAAAGATCTAAAAATATTCCAATAGGTGTTTCATTTTGATCCATGGATGAAGCGACATCATTTAGGGAAGAAAATGTTTCTGTAGATTTTGATTTCCTATATCCATGTTGGCAATTTGAAAATGCTTCATGTTTTACTGAAACCTTTTGTTTCTATTTGTCGTAAAAAGTCCCTTGAATATTTTTGAAAAAAATTACTTGTATTTTGAAGATGAGCTTAATCTTAGCTGTTTTAGAAATAACTGAAAAAGTACTGGTACATAATGATGTATGGAATATGTGAGTTTCACACAGTAATTCTTGCAGCACTCAGAGCATCTCTGATGAAACACTATAATTTGAAGTGTTTTCATAATTATTTCTTCCTTTTTTGTTACTCTTCATATTCCTCTAATTTGAATTTCACAAAATATATATCTTTTTATAATTTCGCAAGAGTGGATCCAGGAGGCCTGAGGGACATTTGGCTCCCTTGAACTCAGAAAACATGTTTTTTCTCTTAAAAAAAAAAAAAAAAAAGATGTCTATTCAATTTACTATAACATATTTTGTTACTTAAAAATGTGTATACTCTATCAGGATATAATTTTCAGTAAGAATAAATGAAGATTTTTCATACAAACAAGTGATGTTCCCCCTGCACTACATCCTTTAGCAGTTGCTTTACTCACATCTTTAGGCCTACTTTTTGAGAAGTTTTACATATCAATACAATAAAACACACTTCCCTCAAAATATCAACCAATCTGACACAATGTTAGCATCAATATGTACAACATTCATAATGTTTTACTTTTGCTTGTGCAACCCACAAACACATCATCAGAAGAAATCATGCCTAATTTACTGCAACTAACCAAAGAAATATTTCACTCAGAAACAGAACAGGTATGGCTTTTTACCATTAATTTTATGTCTCTTATATATATCATACATTCACACCTAGATGCAATTAACCCTCTGGTGCCCCTTGTTACATATATGTAACCACATTTCTGGTCCACTCATTTTTGCAGTTTTTGCACTAATTTGCAAATTTTATTTCTTCAATAGATAGAGATATTCTAAATTAAACATTTAAGCAAGTTTTTGCATTCTTGAATGCAATGATATGCCGCGATCGCTAAGGCATTGTACACTCCTGGCCAGGGTATACATATAACATGCATTGGCTTCATTCTTCATCTAAAACCATGCTTAGCTGCTGGATGTTTGTGGTTAAGTTGGTGGGAGAGACGGGTGTAAAGCCTTCAGTGGTTGATGGAGCATATGAAGCTAAGTTCTGTTTTGCTTCTTCTTAATAAAATAAATGATCATATAACAAACAGTTTGCACTTTGGAGGTCACATGTTGAATTATTATGATGCTAATTTTGATTCTTGGTTGCTCAACATAACTTGTGCCAAATTTAGGAGCAATTACTCCAAATGTACTACATTTTTTCACACATTCCATTGTAATTTCAAAACTTAATAAAAGAAAACAATTATTTATCAAGTCAATATTTTTTGTAATCCATTGGATATTGATCTTCATTATACCAGTCATTCTTTGGAGCATATTTAGATGAAAACCACCTATTAAGCCCTTGCTCATTTTTAAATCCCTTTAAATTTTCATCGGCCAAGATGGTTGATGCCAATCTCATTGGGAACTCCTAATCTAAACAATGCTTGATTTCCAAAGGAATTTTTAAAATTTACTACAAAATCAATTAATTCAAATCAATATTTTTAAAACTATTGTTTTAAAATTGTCGTTTTACTTTATCACATACTTCTTACATAGTACACAGAAAAAGTATCGTAATGCTGTGGCAAAAAATGGTAATTTTTGAACAGGAAAACTCACATTGTGGGGCCCTTGTTCCTAATATATGTCTCCCATAATCTTGTTCCTATATTAATAAATTACTTCCTCTAACACATGGAGTCAGAATTCATGTTTTGTGAATCCTTCATACAGAAAAAAATTGGTTGGTGGTAAAATATCTCTCTCTCTCTGCCTGTCTAAGCTTAACACTAATACCTAAGTGTGTAAATGTTCAGACAATTTTCTCCAAATTGATATTCCCCTATCAATATGACCAAACTCAATGGCCTGCCAGTTTGAAACAAAATATTTTTATTTTTTGAGGTACTTTACATGAAGCCATATCAGTTTCAAAGTTTTTCAAAAATATCTGTACATTTTTTGATTAAGTGTTTTCCTTGGAGAGAGCCAAGGATATTTTAAAAAAGTGGCTCATATTTTGTTTTTGTTGAAATCTCTGAATTTTCAAAAATTACAAAAGTTGAAAACTGGCAACTACAACATCAAAGAAAGTGATTTTTTTACCTCGATGAAATCTGTTTTTTAATGGCATCATTAAATAAGGAGATGGATGATTTTTTGAAAATAATGAGTAGTGTCTGCCAAATTTACATTAAGGGCAATTTTTATATACTCTAGCAGAACCCAACAGACGTTGTCCTGCTCCCCCTCTCTCCCTCCCCCCCTTCCGCTCACTCCATCTATCTCTGTGTCTATCTCTCTCTGTTTCTATTTAACTCGTGAGTGTGTGTAAGTGTGTGTGAGAGAGTGTGTGAGTGTGAGAGAGTGTGTGATGAGAAAGTGTGTGTGAGGGAGTGTGTGTGTGTGTCTCTCTCTCTCTCACTGTCCATCCTGTCCTCCTCGGCATTGCCCTGCATCACAGGCAACACCCAGCAACAATGAAGCTCAGGTGAATTGGGAATTGCATTTAACTGAGGCATCATCTTGTGCTGCAGCACCATCTTACAAAAAAATAAGAGTTATGTTACAGAGTGGAGTTACAAGCAAATGAATTGCATAAAATCTTTCTCCATGAAAAAAAATTGAGGATGTGCCAACTTTCATGGAGATCAGTCAAACTGTGGTAGAAATCATCAATCTGGTACATACCAACATCCATTTTTATATATGAAATATACACAGGGGGTGCATCTTGTGATCTTGCATCCATTCTATTGGTGGCTACTATATATTGCCACCCTAAATACATTTTTTTGAAATTCTCTAATTTTTTCGGTTTTCTAATGGTAGATTCGAAATATTACCTTTTAAATGTTAAAGATCGGTAAAACCTCATCCTGTAGGAAAATTTGGATCCGTATTAAAGAAAAAATCGATTAAGCTTGAGTGTATATGTGAAATTTGAAGCTCTTATTCACAGAAATGTTTTGTGATTTGGAAAAACTTCATTTAAAGGCACCTGAAGAGCAGTCACTCACAAATGCAATAATGTTAATATATTGCTAGAAATGTTCATATTAACAGCATGAGAAATATTTTTAAAAAATACGTTTGCGTAATTTTTTAAAAAACAAAAGAATACAGCAAAATTAATTATGTCTTCTGCAACAGTGCAATGAGCACTATCCATTCGAAAGCTTTAAAGAAAAAAATTTGCTGCCAATTTTTAGAAAAATGGAGTTTGGGCGTTCCTAAAAATGCAAAATTTTGAGCTCATTTTCACAGAAAACTATAGAGTTTTCAAGAAGCTTTATTTGACATCATTTAAAGCACTTGTACTCCTAAATGCAATAATGTGACCAAATCGACACTAATGTAAATATTAACAACGTGAAAAACTAGTGAAAAAGATTACATTCTTCTAATTTTTGCAAAAACAAAACGATACAGCAAAATGGCATGCATGTCGTCTCATAGAGTAGCCTACATTTTACACTAACCCTACCAAAAGTTTAAGAAAAAATTTGGAGCCGTTTTCGAGAAAATCTTGTTTTTGTTATTTTTTAATATTACACAAATTACACGCAATATTAAACGAAAATTTCAAAAAGTTTCAAAAAAATGTTCATAATCTAAATTGCCAATGATATAAATATTAACAACACAAGAGACGTAAAGAAATCACAGTTTTGTAATTTTTGATAAAACAAAAGAATATAGAAATATGGCATTTATATCATATTATATAGTACATTTAGCACTATCCTTTCCAAAAGTTTAAAGAAAAAATGTAGAGCTTTTTTTTGACAAAATCTTCTTTTTGTAATTTTTTACATTTGTACACATTGCATGCAATATTCCGCGACAATTACTCAAATTTTCAAAAAAGTGATCATGACCTTAATGAAAAATCTCATTGTGGAAAACAAATTTTATATGAAGGAAAAATCTCTATCTGTAATTTTGTAGACACCGAAAAACATTTCTTTTTAAATTTTCAAAAATTCAGAGCTAAACTTGAAAATTGGGTCTATGTTACCTTTGTAAGGGTATTTACTCTATTTTTACAAGAAAATAAAGAAAAATTTGGAGCCATTTTCAGAAAAGTTTGAAAATATTCGGGGGACTTCATGTAAAGTACCCCCCAATTTTAAAGAATTTTTTTCAAAATTCCAAAGATTTGACTCGAACCAGATGGACAGGGTTACTTCAATTTGGGAAAATATCCTACACATGGTTTAGTAGTGTTCATGGACGGACGTAAGAACAGACAGACGAACGTTTTAAAAAAAAGGGTATTTCGTTATCAGGAGACGCCAAACGTGTATGTCCATTGAAATTTCAAAATCGATTTTCCGCAGCACTTCATAATTTTCCCTACACTACATATATGGGAAAGTAGAAAAAAACGAAATTATAGCACATTAAAAATAATTTGCATTCATTTTGTTTGTGCTGTTTATTAAAATTTATTATAATTGAAGTCGGAATTAGTTGGCAATATTGACTGCACCTAACAAAATTAATAATATTAAATTATTTGTTTCTAAAAATTTATTAGTTAATATTTTAATGCTTTAGTATAAGACTCAAACAAAAAAGGAATTATTTCAGTAAATGATGAAAATTGTTCAAAAATATCTATGCTACTAAACAATAAACTAATACCCCGTTTCCCCTGTGTAACACAGTGTAATACTGCCTCAAACCCCCTCTCTGCCATTTTATTGTTACGTAATTTATGGTCGACCCCTTATTAAGATATTTTTTTCCTTGATGGAATCTGTTCTAAAAAATTAATCTTCAAATAAGGGCATGAAAGTTTTTTTTGCATAAATGAGTATTTTTGACATAGTGTTTGCTTGACTTAAAGCCTTTTTTTTTTCTTAAAAACGCTCAAAAATGTTTCCCATGTGGAGTAAAGGATGCTTAAAAAATTGGTGCAGGTCCCATTTTCATTGAACTTTTTGAATTTTCAAAAATTGTAAAACAATTTGAAAAATGTAATAAAATAATGCAAGAGCAAAAAAGTTTGTGTTCTTGTAGCACCACTTGTTTTTAAAACTATTTAATCATTAATTAATCGTATTAATAATTAATTAATTATTATAGTAGTTAATTAATTGTAGTGTAAGTAGAACTTTCTTAACAAGTTTCAAGTGATATTCTATTACAGTTTTCGATTTTGAAGCTATAAAACCGTTGAATTAAAAAACTTTCAAATACATTTTAAAATTGCAAAACAACGGGAATCATTTCTTAAAATATTAGTTAATGCTCATTTTTCTGAAATGTTTCATAAAACTATCACATGAAATAATCCTTCAATTTTCAGACACCACGTTATTAATCTTCAAATTTACAGAGAGTGCAAATAGCAAATATTCAGTATGATGTCCCTGATTTTGAATTTAATTATTTTTCAAATTTAACTTTAAAATATGACTAACCAAAATGAGATATGCAAAATAATGTTATTCTCTATTTGTAAAAGAAAACTATCATTTTCAGAGCTACATAAAAAAAATTGAAAGAATAATAAAAGCTTTTAATTTTTTTACTGATACGTTAGTTCCCCTTTGGAACACAGGCTTTTAGTAGCACTGACCTTGCAAGCGGGAAGGCTTGCTAGCTCCAGTGAGGTGTAGGGCTAAGCCAGCAGTAGTATGCCTTTTTCGCCTGACTACTGGTAGGGTCATCCATGCCGGACAGGCCAAAATGGAGGAGTCAGACAAATTTGCATCCACAAGTCCTACCCATCCTAATGCCTTTATCATATGTATTTTTTCCATTCCTATCCTAATAAAATCCTACCCTATATCAAAACCACTGAACATTGTCTTTTTAATCATACTTCTTTCTTCATTCTTGCTTTTTCATTACTATATATTTACCTTCTAGATTTTGACCTTAATCCCAGGACTTCTTCCTGTCTTCCCTCTTCTACCTTTGTGGCATCTTTAACTTACTTGTGCCACAATGCTTTGTGTCTACTCTATCAGCCTGTCTTGGCCAGCTCTTGTTTGTTTCAGACACCAATCGATTAGGTTTTCGAGGGCTAGGGAGTCTTTCCTTATCTTCCCTTTTTTCCCTTTCATTCTTCATATTATGATAGGTTGACCTCACAAAGCGGAGATCTTCAAAGCCATCATGACAGCAATACTCCTACGGGCATGGAAAGCCTGATATAAAATGCCCTGGCCTCCAGTTGGGGATTGAAGCAATGGGCCAGCTCTCCATTCTTCAAAAAAAAACCAAAGTTGCGTAATACGCCAAACATGTCTGGGAATCAAGAACTTTACAATAAAAAAGTCAATGGAAATGGATAACAAATTTAGAATACTGGAATGTCAAAGGACTGAGAAATAAAGAATTGGAAGTAACAAATTAATTAAAATTGCCCAAAATTGAGAAAGTCATACTAACAGAAATCAAAAAGAAGAGAAATGGAAACGAGATGTAGAAATTTTTTTTTTTTTCTGTGGTGAGGAATAACATTGCTGAGCAAAGACAGAAGTCTTTATTTTGATACATAAGAAATGAAATTTGAATGCTTTAAATGAAAGAATAATAACTCTTGATCAGGAAATTTTTAATATTAGTTTTACGATTGTTGGTCTAAATGCTCCAAACAATGATGCCACCTTATTGGTAAAGGAAGAATCCTGCACTAATTAAGAGAAGTAATTTCAACTTTAGGTAATAGGAAGGAATTAATTTTACTAGGGGATTTTAATGCAAGGGTGGGAAAGAATAGTGGGTCAATATGGAGAAGGCATGATAAATGAAAGTGGTACTTGTCTAATTGAGATATGTGAACAGTTCTCTCTTAAGATACTGAACGGCTTTTACCCTCACAAAGATATCCATAAAATACATGGACACAAACAAGTAAAGGGCCCAAATTAATTACTGATTATACTATTATTGGACAGACATCCTATGCAAAAATCATGGATGAATAAAAAGGTGGGCTGATTGTGGGTCTGATTTTTACCTTAAAAACAACTTAGTTTAAGCAAAGGAAGAAAAATACTCTTGAAGGTGAGTGTAAACAGGAAACAAAATTTAAAGTGAGTTGTCAACTTGAGAGTTTTAAAAAAGAATTCACTGTATTTCTTTACAAGTTAAGATTGGCACTAAAGGTGGAAAGGAAATTTGAAGGGTGCACAGAAGAAATGTTCTTTTTTTTTTTGAAGGAATCCTTACACCAAGCCGCTACAGATTCAATTGGGGAGAAAAGATTAGTTAGAATGAAGGGATGGGAGAAATCAAAGATCTCCTTAAGGAAAAGAAACAGGTTCCTGAAAAATGGTTGAACTGTAAAGACCGTTTAAATGGAAATGTACATAAAATACCGTTACATTATTAAAAAGGAAGTAGCCTAATTAAAAGATAACATTTTGAGAAAAGAAATGCTGTAAAATAAATCAATTAATTGGTGGTTCAAAATCAAGGGCAGCTTGGAAAACAATTACTGTTTTTAAAAAAGATAATATAGTGACACTGACATATTCCTCAATAATTGAAGAACAACGGAAAAAAATATTATGAAATTCTTTTAATAGAAATATAGACTGATTTGAAATGTTTAGATTATTCCTTATAGTGTTTCATGTGAAGATATAAGAGTGCACAAAATAAGAAAAGAGCTAATAGCAATGAAGAACAACAAAGCACCCTGTCCTCAAGGTGTTCCTCTTGGGTTGTTGAATCATTCCCCTGATGTTGTCTTGGAATATTTGGCAGAAATATTTAATAAATGCCTAAAAGGAGAAGCCATACCAAAAGATTGGAAAAGGGCATATATAACATCACTTTATAAGGAAACAAATCTGAATGCAGCAATTACAGGGAATTCAGTGTCATCCCATCAACACAAAGGCTGTATGGATGGATTTTAGATTTAGATTTATTCTGTCAAATAACAGTAAAAACTGTATGTTACATAGGGGGGAGAAAATTATAAGATGGGTTCTGATATGTCAGATTGAAGGGGATATAATGGAACTAGAAGGACAGAGTGGATTTAGGTCTTGTCAATCCTGTACAAATAATTTCTTTTGCCTGAAACAGCTGATAGAAAAGTCCATAGTTTATGGCTGCCCATTACATCTAGTTTTTTTAGATCTCACAAAAGCATATTATAGTGTACTGGTGGAAAATATGTGGGAAGCAATGAAAGAGAACAATATCCATGGGCAGTTCATAAATGCTGTAAAGAGATTCTATGAAGGAGATAGTAGCCAGGTTAAAACGTATGCAGGTTTATCAGAGACTTTCAAGACTAACAAGGGATTAAGACAAGGATGTTATTTATCCCCAACACTCTTCAAAACATATATTAAATGTATAGTAAATGATGATACGTTACAGCTTGTTATTGTCTTCATTACAGAGCTCGATATACACTGCATAACTTATGTGGATCGAAAGGATTGTGGTTACGAGGGAAATATGAAAACAATTGAATGATGCTACACATTCTCTTATGGAGGGAATTATGAAAGGGAATCATGGGAGTGAAATATGAAAAGACAAATCTAGTTACTTTCATAAGTAAATCTGAATATTGAAATAAGTAATTTGAATAAATAAATAAATCTTAATAATTAATATAGGACACTTAAATAAGTATACCTAATTCAATAAAACTAAGTAAAAAATAAAATTACATATGTACCGGAAATAACTGGTTTTAATGATCTCGGAAGACAAAAAGCCCTTGAACACTTTGTCACCACACAATCATTAAAACCCTCATAATGCCCTTGGGGCATAAATAACTGAATATTTTCCATTTAAAAATTATTATGATCCATAGTCTTTATTTTGAGCCTGAAAAGATCATAACAAATTAAATATTTGAAACTGCAGATGTATAACATGTTTCTAATTAACTAAGCACCATTTAATATTATTCACAAAACAAGAAAGAAAAATCATTTTAATGCACATTTTTGATGGTTCATTTCTCAGATAGATCAAAATAACTATTCCTTTGCTACATTACAATCTGCAGAATGAACTTCAATTATTAAAACTCCCTATTGCAAATGCTTCCTTATATACTGCACTGCTCCACTTGCTATAATTATTAGTCTTATTCTTGTTTCACAATACTTTGTGACCACTCTCTGTTGTATTAAAACTAATGTAATATCTCAGATAATCCATTGAATGAAGGGTGAAAAAATGTATAATTTCCCAAAGTATTCCAGAACACAATTTGTTCCTCAAGTCCCAAGTTACCATAGGTATGAGCATAGGGGTGGGCATGGCCCCTCTTCAGAGGAGGTTCACAGCCTTTTGTAACAAACCATTTGATTTTGGTAAATATGTTCAATCCCTGATTTTCCTCATTTTTAACCTGACAATGCAGGGGATTGTGACATGACATTCAAGGAAGAAGCTCTCCATGCCATCTGACAACCATGTAAATAATTGAATTGAATCAATTGCATTTTTAAATTTTGTCAAAAAAAAAGATAATTTAATTTTCCTTCTAGTATGTTTTATATATTTACTAATAAAATAAGTCATATATGAATAAAAAGGTTTGTTGGTATAGGTGGTCCAGGAATATGACCCCCTCCTCTTGTTTTAGACACACACATTTGCAAGTAACATTTAAATACATTAATTGCTATGTAAAAGGTGAAGAACATCACAAAACATAAATATGATCCCAACTTTAATACATATGTACAAGGTTATAAACATTAGTTCTTACAATAATCCAACAAGTTTTACAGTATCACAAATTCTCAGCAATTTGATTCTTTGAACATTTAATAGGAAGCTCCATCCAAAAGTAAACAGCTCCTTTCCTACATCTCATAATACAAAAGTATAACATAATCATAAGTTTAATCGTAAAAGGAAAGAAAAATGCCAAAACATTATCAGAAATTTTAAAAAGCAGAAAGAAGAAATCTGTGATACTAAGGCAGAGCCCAATGTCATAAAACTTGATTTTTCAGGAGAAGCTTTTCAAAGGTCAAGGGTTCACCAAAATTAAAGATTTTATTTATAATAATGTGACAAGTCCTTTAAAGTGTTTCGCAACTTAATTCCTTTTCATCCGGACACTGCAAAATTTCACTGGATAATTAAAATATCAACAACAAAAAATTAAATAAATAATGAAATTTGCTTGTAAATCAACTTTTTGTCAAATCAAGTCCTGTCTTAGTACTATACAAATACAATAAAATTATAATCTTGAATAAAATGATATATTAAGGGAGAATTAGATAAAATATATGCAACATATAAACAAACATTAATATTAAGAAATCTTTAGGGTAGACAATTCATAAAAAATGTCTTGGGAAGAAATAGAATATATGATTCTTAATTTTTTTAAATAATTTGCTCATACAATTGAAAGATAACTGTTATTTACATTATTACTAATAATTCCAAGAATTATAAAATTTAATTTTCTTAGCAAATGAAAATATAAATGTAATTAGAACACAAAAATTGTTAGCACTAAGAAAAATTATTGAAAATTCCTTTGGCTGCCGTACTCAATCACAGATTACATTCTACATCTTATGCGCTGCAATCAAAACCACTCCACAGAAAAAGAACACCCTTGGATGGAATGATAACTTGAATTGCTTTTCACTGGAATCATTTCATTTTTTCATTTATTTTTCAGATTCTTTCTTCTTAATCAATGGTTTCAAAAAAAGCTGAAGACCATTTCCTGCTGTAATATCTGAGAACAGAATAAACAGATATCAAAAAAGTTTATGAATACAACACAATCCATTTCTTAGAAAGAGAATTGTATAATTATAAGATTCAGCATTAAATTATTCATGCTCATAGATGGTGCCTCACGCTTATTCGGTAATGTGAATGCAAGAGAAGTGTTTCAAGAGCATAAAACTATAAATAATTCAAAATTAAAGGTTTTGTAGGTTTGATGGCATTGCACCAGACCACTCAAATTTATAGTTTCTTTATTTCTTAAATAAAATTACAATAATTACTGAATTCTCACTGCATTTTTCCTTTTTTCCATTCTATATACCAATACAATACAAAAATATAGAATATAAAAACATGAAATCCAGTCTACTTACATAATTATTTCCTTAGAGTGCATGCCATGATGAAGAAAACATTAACTCTTTATGTGACAATATGTAAATTAGGGTAAAACAGCTCCGACTTGTAAAACCGGTATCAGTAGCTGGAAAGCTTCTTGAATGTATGAGCTACTATTTGCAGCCTAGACAAATAATGCCAAACATTTGTAACAGGTTAACACTTTTTAAAGGACACTGAGAAAAAATTTAAAAAGTACAAACCTCTAAAAACACATTAGTAATGTGAGAATTAACAATTTCACTTTTCTCTGCATATTCTGAGCATGTATTCAAATTTTCAGAAAATACCGTGGCAGACGTACTAACTTGTAATGAGAAAACAGATGTCATTCTGTGAGAAAGCAAAACATTCAGTTACACAAGATTAAAAACTTATCAAGAAAAACTCAAAAAAGATACTTTCAAAATTGGCATTGTAATGGCCACTCACTCAAGTAAAATCTTTGCTTCCTCACAAGGATTACGTTTCTCATACACCAGCAGTAATTCAGCAGTTTTGTGAAATTGTTCAACTGCCTCTGCTGTCAGCCTAGCTAAAGTCCCAATAGCCTTTTGATGAATCTCTTGAGCAGATGGAGCAGAATACTCAGCATTTTCAACAGTCTCTTCCTTGGCAGATCGTTGTTTATTTCTGCACTCCTGAAGCCACTGGTCTATCTCTTGCCAAGTCTGGAGTTATAAAATAGTGAAACAAGTCAAATGAAACTAATTACTATTCCCTAAAAGCACAGCATCTTGCCACAACTTTTTTCCACCTTAGAAAGGCAATTCAATTAAACATTTTATTGTGTACCACTTCACTGCAACTTATTCAAATTAAGTTATGTCTGATTGAAGCATGTTTCTGTTACTCCATGGGGATTTTCATAAACGATTTAATAGGTAGTTAAAAACATTAAATCTCATCCACACATACACTGATTGAGAAATTCCAATTTTTGGTAAAAATGATGTGAAAGCTTAGGCACTGGTATTCTTCACAAACAGATGTTCTGTCATAAACCAATTTCTCTGTATTAAGGCCCATAAAACATTCATTCTAATTACAGAAAATATTAGAGGACGTCATTTACTATGTACGGTAGGAAAAATTATCCATTTTAGGTGTAAAGAACCCACAAAAGAACAAGTTTCTCTGACCAAAAACAGTTTTGCTGCAGCTTTTTACAGCAGCATTACAGAACTTTCTTTACACAATGTAGTAGTATGTGAGAAAGTAACTAATGGTGAATTGATGGCAATTCAATGAAAAATCAACCTTTTCTTGTCAAAGAACAATTAACATTTATTACAAAATTCTTATGACACATTCTGGGCTTATTATTAATGAATGGTTCTATAGCCTTAAAACATTACTAAACCGTATGGCTTTGATAAAAGTTTGTCACCTTATAAAATGTTCTTCTCAGTAGATTTCATGCCACTGTCATCTCTAAAAGGGGTTGTTCTGGATCCTCCTGTGGTGTACTTCATAGGCCTATCGTCCGCGTAAACTTTAAATGTTTTCCAACTGTTTCTAACTATTCAGTCCGCTATTCGGACGTTCCTAAATCTGTTTCAATGTTAACGCGGCATGACTTACTGGGTTTCGGGTGCAATCCCTATTCATGACAATTATTTGTTTTCAAATTATTAATTTATAATTCCCCTCTACAGGATTATCTTCATGTACACCCACAAACATGAAGTATAAATATTTAAGATGCAAAAATTTCTGAACGACAACAAATGTTAACTAACATTAAAAATACAATCATTTACCTACTTAAACCCAAATAAACAACACTACTTAGCCTACACTATTATGAAATATTCAATCTAATATTTACCCATAACACAAGTTTACAGCAAAATTATTATGTTTCAATAATCATTACCATCCGATCGGTTCAGCTGCTTCTGTGAGAGTGAGAATTTATACTATACTATTTATATATATTTATACAATACTATTAACGTTTATTGCAGCCAGAGCGGCAGACCTATATGTTTAGTTTGTTGTTATGCTACGCATATTCCTTGGATTCTGACATTCTCGATACAACAAAATTCCATTGTACACGTTTCCTTGATGTTATTTCCTTATTACACTCGTGTGGCCTTTGGGTGTCAAAACATTTTCAAAACAATATACATGACATTAATTAAAAAAATAATTGTGGAAAATAAAATTTATGTGAAAAAAACTCCATCTTCAATAAAGCAGAGGTACAAGTACAGGGCATCCAAAAACTATCGAAGTTTTACAAGTTTTGAAAATTCAGATTAACAAGTAAAATTTTTGCCATCTTACAAGATGTAAGATCACTCTTACAAGGTATTGTAAAAAATAATTTTGAGCCCTTTTTTAAAAAAAAATTGAAAATGTCCCAGGTGCTTCAAGAAAAATACCAACAAAATGAAAAGTAATATTCTCAAAATTGCAGGGCCACGAGTCAGGCCAGATCAATCGGAGAATATTCATTTTGGAAATTATCCTGTGAATAGTTTAGACAAGATGAATGTTTTGAAAGAAAGCACTTTATCAATAGAAGGATACCCTAGAACATGTATTTCTATTAAAATCTCAAAATCAATTTTCTGCAGCATTTCATTTCACACATACATCCCAGTTCCCAGACTGAATACTATCACACTGCAGTCAGTCATGAGAAAACCAATTAATGCAAATAGAATTCTTACTTTAATAAGCTTCTGGTTAGCAACAGGTACTCCTAACCCTTTGCCAATGTCAGCCAACTTCACTTCTAAAGTTTCAAAACTTGCTCCCTCTGCATCTTCCTCATCAGGCAGTTGACAAAGATCTTTTATTTCTGCAATTGATTCTTGAAGATCAGCAACATCCGAAGATGGTGTATTTATTAAAACTGACTGTAGTTTGATGTTGCATTGTTTAGATAGCATCTCTAAAGCCTCCAAATGAACCAACCCTTCAAACAAAAGCAATTTATAAATAAATGGCTAAAAATAAATATACATTTACAACTATATAATATCTTACCATGGTAATCATCAAATAATGTTTCAAAATGAACTTTTCGTGCCTCTTCTGTATTTCTCATGGCTTTGTCTTCCAGTTCTGCTTTATCTTTTGCTTCTCTCAAAATCTAAAACAGATATTTCAGATGAAAATTAAATGAGTATAATAGACAGATCCTTAATTTTTTCCATTTTCATTAAACAGTAAGCACCAATCAAATACCCTGAAGTGTTGTTAAAGAGAATTTAGAAATGGAAATAATTAAAAATTTTAACTATTTTATTAGTAAAAATAAGTTAATTTTAACCAAAAATAAAAATAGATTTTCTAAAAAGTTTAAGCTTTACTGGCAGCAGAGAGAAGGAAAAATCTTGAGGACCACAAACTGAATACAGTTCTTTACACCAGTTGTGTATAACAGAGGTCCAGAAACAATTAGGGGTCATTCAAAATGTTTACTCCAAAAACTTTGCTTTATCTAGCCCCTACCTTTTTAAAAACTCTCCAAACTTATGAACACCATCTTCCTGAGATCATTTTCATTTGAACCCTCTTCCACTCTCGAAGAAAAATAAATGTACAACTTAAACTAACAGTGCTACAGAAAAGCACAGGGTCCCCGTATTAGTTTTCCATTTTCTTTGGTCTCTGCTAGCTATACAAACTTGCCACATACTCTTGCATGCTGCCATCTATCACCGCTTAAAGTATATTTTTTTTGCCATTTTCTTTTCTCAATTTTTCAGTTTCCTAATAGTATAACGGAAATATTATTTTAAGAATAGTAAAGAACAGTAAAACCTCGTGCTAAATGGGAATATTCTTTGAAAAATTTGGAACAATTTTTAAGAAAATGACATTTAAGCACAACTGTATATTCAAAATTTGCATCTCTTTTTCACAGAAAATGTTTGAGTTTTCAAAAAACTTCATTTGAAGACATTTGAAGCACATTCATTCACAAATACAATAGTGTTTACATATTACTACAAAAGGACATATTAAAAGCAAGAGCGATCTTTCAAATTGTGTAATTCAAATTGTGTAATAAAATTTTTAAAAAAGCCCAAAATAAATATTACATCACAGTAAAGAGTGCAAATAGCACTATACGTTCGAAAAATTTTGACGAAAACTCTTGGAGCAGATTTTGAGAAAATGGCATTTGAGAGTTTCAGAAAATGCAGAATTTTGAGTAATTTTTCACACAAAACCATTTGAGTTTTCAAAAACTTAACATGAAATTATTTAAAGCACATGTACTAATAAATATAATAATGTGAAGATATTGGTGCTAATATAAATATTGACAACGAGAGTGACAAGTCAAAAAATTACATTTTTGTAATTTTGGAAAAAATAAAAGAATAGAGCAATACAGAGTTTATGTCGTCTTATTGAGTGCATATAGCTCTATCCCTAGCAAAAGTTTAAAGATTCAATTTGGAGCCATTTTTGAGAAAAATCTTGTTTTTGTAATATTTTAAAAAATTGGACATTTTGCTTAACATGTTGCATGAAAACTTCTAAGATTTTCAAAAAATGCACATGACCTTAATAAATAAACTCACAAGAGAGAACAAATGCAGCAGTTTGAGAAAATTTTGAAAATCCAACTCCCTAAAAGCAAACCTGTTTTTTAATGGCTCATTAACAGCCTTGTATCGAAACATTTAACTTTTTTGGCTAAATTCAATAAATCTATTACCTGAAGCAGAAAAAACAATACAACTGGGAAAAAAAAATACATCAAACCGGCACTTTGTACTGCTAAGGCAAGGAAAATATCCCTAGTGGAGGGGATGAGGGTAGTAAATGAATTTTGAGGGGAGTTTTCATTGAACATGGGTGGAGAGCAAAGTACCATAAAATGGGCTGAAACCAATTACGTCTTCTGAATACGATCATTGGCACAATTTCCAACAATAGACAATGTATGGTCGGCATTACAATTAGAATTACAAAGAGGATTGGCGTTTGTGATTTTTGAATAAATTACCTACAACAATGCACTTGTTAACAATGCACTGTAATAAACACAGCCATTGTTAGTACAGCTTCAGTATTTCTCAGCTTTCATTAGGGAAGAAGAATATAAAATAACTCATATTTTGTCTACTTCTTTCTGTATTCAAATCAGTGAGTTTTTACATGTTTACTTTTTAACCAAACCTCCTTAATACAAATATGGATTTTAATAATTAAATTCAAATGCTATTCATTGTTATAATTGTTTAATAGTAATCTTGTAAATTATGTAGGGTGAATCCGATCATGCAGACTTATAAGAAGATTGAAGGACGAACACATAAATTCAAGTAAAACCTGCGATACTTTCTCTTAGCTGCAGAAGCAGTTAAGTCAAGTAAATGACGAAAAATTTCTGAACAATATGTCATTCATTCTTTGTATAAAATTAAATGACAAACAAAAATAAATCCACACATAAAATAGGCAACCAAGCAGCATTAACTTCTTTTGAGGAAGAAAGACTGGTCAAGTAAAATTTATGTTGTGTAAAATGAAGATTTCCTATAAGGAACTCACATGTAAAATATAGTGTTCAAGCTTATCTGAATAGTAAAGGCCTGGTTGAAAAGCGATTTCACAACAATCTTGCAGATCCACAATGCACGAGAGGATTTCTGATGAGAAACAAAGAACAAACTAACAGCATGAGAGGAAACTTAAAAAGAGCAGCAGCAGCAGCAATAATCCCTGCTATTACATGGGATTATTTTAGGAACCTTGAAGTATTCTTGGACGGAATTCCTCCCACTAATATAATACACTATGATGAAACAAACTTTGGTGACGACCCTGATCAAGTGAAAATCATTGTGCAGCGAGGAGCACAACACCCTTGAGCAGATAGTAAATAAGACCAGTATCAATGTAATGTTCACAACTGCAGCTGATGGCACAGTGCTTCCACCCTATACTGTTTATAAGGCAAATCATCTTCCCAATATTTTGACTGAAGGCGGCGGCTCTAGGGCAGGTCACAACAGAAACCTGAGTAGCTAGTTCAATCTCGCAATGTTTTAATCTTGGTTCAATCAAATTTTATTACTATATATTTGAACAAATTTACAAGATCCTAAATTGACTGTTACTGATAAATGTATGTAAATTAATTACTTTGTTTTTTTTATCTTTTCCAAAACTTTAAAAACAACAATAAGTCGGTTCATGTGTTGATTTGCAGCTGTTTATAAATGTGAAGAATATTGTTTCTTGCAGTGAACACTTTTTTTTTAAGCACAAATAACGATTGGGTTCAAACATCAGAAGCCCAATTCCGATTTAAAAGCACAAATAAGTCACACCCTGCAGGGTGAAACCGACCAGAAAAATATTAAAAAATAAAATGTTAAAATATAAATGTAAACTAATTTTATTTAAATGCAACTTTTCATCAAGGTTTAGTCATTATTCATTCCAAATGGTAATAAGAAACAATAAAAATTAATGTCATATTTCGTAAATAGTCTTAAATTATTGATCGGATTCACCCACCTTATGGTACATATCATGATAAATAATTATAACAATCAAGGCATGTGAGGTTTCATTAAGAGGCTCATGTACGCATGCATACTAATTACATAACTACTACAAGTATATTTAAAAATATCTTATCGCTCATAATTTTAAAATTATGAGTATAAATTCAATAATATAATTGAGAAGTTGATGTAACAGTATCTAACATTTTGGAAAAAAATTGAAATTACTGACTATCATGAAGAATGGTGATAGTTCTCACTATTTCCTTCAAGGGGAATCAAGAATACACAGCATGCAATGATAATTAACACATTCATTATAGCATGTGGAGAACATTTTGTGTAAACAGCAGTATAACATTTTATTTCCCTATGAAATTGATAAGTTAAATGCCACTATTCACTCCCAAATGCCTAATTATACAATTCGTAAAAGCAAAGTTTCAAGCAATGAAAATAATACTTGCACTCCTTTTCCCAGTATTCTCATTTGAATTTGATACAATTTTTAAAAACTTTCTGTAAGTTATTTGAATATTCAGAACTTCACTCATTAAAATTCAAGACTTGTTTCCATTTCAAACTTTTCAGAGAATTTTTGGGCCTTCAAAAATAAATGAAAGAGGTGTGAATTTAAAATAACTTTTTACCTGAGATAAAACAACTTTATCAGAAAAGATGGCTCTCTTCTTCCTTAGGCCTGGATCTCCTTCTTGAAGAACTTCCATTGTTTTCTTCCCTATGGTTTCCAAAGTATCCAAACCGCCTGACACAACTTTAGTACTAGCAGTCTCAACCAGCTTAGACACTCCTGATATAACACGTCCAAAACCAAATAAGCCACTGCTTTCTTCTTCTCTCTTTTCTTCCTCCTCCAATTCACTCCCTAGAAAACGAAAAACTTGCCATTACAATGATTTCAATCTTCAATACTTTGAAATTATGAGTTCAATTTTTAAAGTTTCATTTTTCTTCCTTTTTCGCAAATGAAACTCACTCTCTTTGTCAGCAACTAACAGTTTTTTTTCTTCTTCAATTTGTTGTTTGGCTAATTCTTCTGGATCTGGCACACCAAGACCAGTTTCAAGTACAGTACTTAAACCTTGTGACACTTGGTTCGTTAGAGTGCTTACACTTTCTGTAGCTGTTGACAACAGAGACGTAACACCCCAACTTCCCCAACCAGCCCAGCTGCCACCTCCATCAGAAACCGATTTTTTCTGAAGAAAACAAACCCAAAAGTGACACAAGAAGAAAATATTAATACGTAGGAAAACATTAATAATGATAATTACATTTTAATAATAATTATCACTTACATTTTCTACTGAATCGGACAGTTTATTGAGAACAGCATCCATCTGGATATTGCTGTCACTATCTCTCTTGCCTCCATCAGAAATTTTTTCCTGAAGGGCAGACAAAAGAATTGGAACAAACAGAAAATACTATTGTGTAAGTAGAAATGTTAAAAAATAACTACATTTTAGGAAAAATTAACACTAACTTTTGCAACTGAGTCAGATTGAACAGAATCCATTTTAATATCGCTACTGCTCTCCGCAATAAGATCATCAATTAAATCTTCATCTTCACATTCCCAACCATCAGTTTCTCCTTCAAGAACAGAATCAGCTGTTACTACATTTGAATCGGTTTCACATTTTTTTGACTTAAACTTTATATCTTGTCCTACTTCTGAATATTTGCTGTCTGTCTTGACAAGAGTTTCAGAATGCTTTACTTCCTGGACTACATCCTCATTAGGTAATGGTTTACTACTTGCACATTTAACAACTGGACTATGATCTCCCATAACATAAGGATCAGATTGTTTTGTTTCTTTGTCACTGTCACCATTACTGGATATTTTTTTATTATCAACCTTTACAGAATTATTATCTCCTTCAGCAAGAGACACCTGTTTCAAATTCTTAATCACATGTTCCTCTTCTGTTGATTCAGTATGAATTGCTCTAGTCTCCAATTTAGTTTCTTGAATAATTACCTTCTTTTCCAGAGGTTTTTGTATTAAATTTTCTTGAACTTTTGAAATGATTTTCTCTGAAGATGGCTCTTCTGTTATATTGACAGAAGGAGATTTGGAATTCAGAGCTGCTTTAATTGAAGTAGAATCTTGTTTTAAGTTTTCTTTAACAGAATCTGTTCCTTCTTCCCAATCTTCATCAGCACTTTCAAAATCTTCACTGTCAGAAGTTGCCATGGTATATTTTATTTCCAAAAAAAACTAAGAACAAACAAAACTAATTAACTCCTCTTTATTGTCATCACATCACTACCCAAAATATTAACATGATTGCGTTTAACAGTTAAAATATGTTTCTTCGAATATAACTAACAAACAAATAATGACAAAAGGCAAAAACGCTGAATTTTCACAATAATAAAGATCAAAGAGCACGCAAAAGCGCATTTACAGAATTGAAACACGTACCTGTTGTGCACTAACGTTACAACATTAATGAGCCTCATGCATTTTAATTACGACCACAAATACGTTCAACCTGACCAGTTAAACGTGGTTAAACGTCACCGTCAGTGACGGTCAGATGTGTGCGTGTTTCCCCTTGTAAATTCTTTGATACAATTTCTTTCAAAGACCGTTCATGATGGAATACTTCAATTTAAACATAGTCTGTTGTAGTAAATACGCTGTGGCGGTGTCGTCAAATCGGAAGCTTGCATGACATCTGCAGTAGAACGTCTAAGCTCACAATTAGATGACACTATAACAGCTGATCAAACGTCAATGAACACTGTAAATAAATCGAAGTATAATGTCACCATGGAGAAATTGTGATTTCTCGATATTTGCTCCACTGCTCCGTAACACCATGGGAGAATTCATCTGGTTTCATGGCAACATGGTGAAGGAAATAAGAAACATGGAACAAGATTATTTTATTCTTCTAAGCAAGAGCCCTCTCTTCTATAGTGAAATTTTTATATTTCTTCACGATGGAATACGTCAAGGTATTTTGCACCATTCTCAGATGTGCCTCTAGATGTCGCATCAGACATCAATTTTTTGCAATTACAGCGCCGTATCACAAATCAGAAAAAAAGTTTCAGACAAAACTTATGTATTTTTGTGCATAGAATTCGAATCTGAAATTTAAAAAAAATGGGGGTTCCTATTTAAGATTTCAATGTTGCTCACCGCCCCACCCGCTGCGAGCAGGGGGTGTGCTGATTTTAGCGTAGAATGATTCCCCCTTCAAAACTGTTAAGATTTGGTCTGGGTTCAAATTTTCGTACAGCGCATATTTTTGAGTTATTTCAAGTTGTCAAGTTAAATGGGACACCTGTATAAAAACCGCACTACAGCATTCAATAGAGATATTCAGTATGTCACAACGATCTACGGGAAAGTGTTGGATAGCAATCCATCAATAGTGGATTGCTTTACGCATCAATAATGCCTACTGGTGTACGCATAAGCGTTTTCTAGAACATTTTTGGTTGTATTGTGCGTTTGTCGAGGAGTGTTTCTAGTCATGTTTGTTATTTACATTGATTTTTGCTTCTCTTCCGTTTGTTTAGGTTCTGTCTGAACATCTCCATCACACATTTGATTTAAGGTGGTTAGAGAAATGTAAGTGTTATGATTAACATGCCTTTTTTATTGTATTAATCGAAAGATGAGAGGTTCTTCTATATGCTGATAGAGTTTGAATTGATTTTACCGTGTAGTTTTTCCGTAACGAGACCGTACAGTTTGCTCTTTGAACATGGGCTCTTATGGTGACCTGACAGATCTGACTTGAAATTTTAAAATTGTGATAAAATTAATTGATGAACATGTTTTTAAAAACTCTTCTTTTGGTAGCTAGAATATCTAAGAATCAATATGCGCAATTTGAAGGAAATTATCGTCCCAAATGAGAGAATTTTGCAAAATAATAAGCCTAAATCAGTCCAAATGGAGACGTTCGCGCGCTTTCTAGACAGTCGGGACTGTGACGCGCAAGTTGGAAACACCGTGCGCGCAACGCGCTTCATTCAAATCGAGTGACAAAACCTCGCAAGAGTTCGTACATTCCTCTGGATCTTCTGGGAGGAATTAAAATATCCTCACTCCTAGATAACATTGCTTTTATAGTAACCAGATATTCAGAAAAGCTGGAATTTGATGGATATAATGGTTAGTGCGATGTGAATGCAAATCTTAATTCAATTAATATTCCCAATGACCCACTTTGATACTACTCCTAATGAGAAAATGAGTGATCTTGAAAGTTTATAGAATTTTTTAAACATTCAGTACAGTATTATTATTTTGTATTGTGCCGAATGTCAGTTTTTTTGCTCCTGAACAATGATTATTTATTCAATGATTCGAAAATTATTCATACTCTCTTTTTTATTATGGAGATACACAGTGGATTGTCTTTGTCTTTTGCACCACAATTGCTTACATAGGACTCAAGTCAGCAATCTTTAGCATAGATCAGCACCTCAATCTATAGAGCTATTGAGTGGGCATTCAATTCAGAAAGAAATTGACTTTTTAGGTGCTTCAAAAGTGTTGCAATGATTAAATACTGTTTTGCTGGTGTTAATATCAATCATGCAAGGTGTAGGTGAATGCAGAGCTGGATTTCCTCCTATCAAAATTAGGCTTGGGACTCTCATACCCATGCCCGGATTTTTAAAAATAAATTTTAAAACTTCATTAAATGTTTTTATCTGAATAATCATTAATCAAATAGTTTACTGAACAACGTTTGACTTTAAAAATAAATTGAATGGAGCAATAAGAAACCAAACATGTATTTGAAAATGAGAAATTTAAAAAGAGATTTGTATTTTGTACGCAATTTGTTAATATGTATTGAAACAATGATTTATTCTATCATAGTTGGTGTTTTTTAGATTTATTCATAATAAGTTTTTTTAGTTTTAAAGATTTTTTGAAGGAGTGCCCAGTATAGTTTTGTGCTTGAAGGCCTACAGTATCTAAATCCGCCTATGGGAAAATTTAATAAATACATATTATTGAAATTGTAAGAGGAATGATATATTCAGCCTTTGGCAGTTTTAGTATTTTAATAGAAACCCCTTTTCTCTTCAGCACTATATTTTATCTGTTTGCAGTTCCTGAAGAGAAGTAATGCATTTTCAATGGTTATCACGTCTTTTTTTCAAAACATTTAAACGTCTTTTCATTTTGAGTGCAACATTAAGGCAGACGATTACAAAAAACTATGCCAATTGCAAATTTCTTTTGAAGATTTTTTTCTCCAATAGTCCCAATTGTCTCAATAATACAGTTCTCAGAATTATGTGTTGCAGTAATCGTAATTTCATTTCATCAGCTATAGTTTAATATGTACATTACACAATAATCTGCATTTAAACCAATATCATAACATGATATAAAAGTATACTGTAATAATAATAATAATAATAATAATAATAATAATAATAATAATAATAATAATAATAATAAGAGAGTCATATGCGGCAACTAATAAACGTGACGGAGAAGTTCACTGACGACATTAAGATGAAATTCGGTTTGGATAAGTGCAGGAGAGTGAATATCATTCGGGTCATATGCAAGTTATAAATTTGGAAACTGATAATGAACCAAAGATTACCTTCATGGAACCCCATGAAACTTACAAATACTTGGTTTCCAACAGTCACTCCGAATCAAACACACTGTACTAAGCATATACTAACAAATGAAGTGTGTAAACGATTGCATGGGCTCTTAAAACTCAACTCTCTGCTAGAAACCTTGTGCAGGCCATCAATTCATTTGGTATTATCCAGTGCTGACATACTCCTTTGGCGTTATTAAATGGAAGCAATACCGACCTCGACAACCTCCAGATAACAATTCGAACCGCTATGACTCAACACCGAAAAACTCATCCCCATTCAAGTACTGAGCGTTTTACCCTTCCAAGGTCGCAAGGAGGCGAGTATTTGTAGATCTCATAAAATCTACCACAGCTCTCAAATTGCTTCACTCAGAAGATACTTTCTTGGAAACATTGTGGGAGAGTTCAGCAAGCAGTGAGTGCAGTTGATAACTATAGTCCTCTGAACTTGAAAAAAGCTGATCCGCCTGTTCAACCAATCATTGAAACCGGAAGAGAAGATAACCTTATGGAAAGCAAAGGCACTGCATGGAAGGTACCCTCACGAGCTGAGTAAACCAGAAGTCGACATCTCTGCGTCGCACGCATGGCTCCAGCAAGGATCTCTTCCGGAGACAGAAGCCTTCATGATAGCTATCCAGGACAAGTGGTACCAACATTGAACTACAGAAAACACATTCTGAGAGATTCTACCATTCATTCCGACTCGTGTAGAAGATGTGAGGCTGCAAGCGAAACTATCCAACACGTGACAAGTGGATGTAGCAGCCCGCACAGGTGGAATACAGAAAGAAGCATGATGAAGTGGCGAAGCAGTACACCAATTATTGGCGTTGAGAACGGGGCCTATCGCCATTTCCGTGCCGTATTATAAATATGTGCCCCAGAATGTGCTTGAAAGTAGTGAGCACACACTCTACTGGATCGTTCCATTATCACTGACAGACATGTCGGCGCAATAGACCCGATATAACGTACATTGATAGAAACCAACAGCAGGTTTTCCTTATCGATATATCAATACCCAATACCCACAACATATCGGGAAAATATCAAGAGAAGATCCAGAAGTATACCAATCTCGCCTATGAATCGCAAATCAGTGGAACTTCAGTTAAAGTGACGACTGTGCCTATAATAATATCAGCTACGGGAGTGATCCCGAAAAATGACACTTCGGGCACTGAGTGTCTTCACTTGGATACCAGGAATGTATATAATATGCAAAGACAGTAATTTTGAATACATGCCGTATTGTCAGAAGCCATCTGAACCTTCAGTAAAGCAACCACACACACCTGGTCATCATACCTGTGTGTGCGTTGACATACCGACCGTAGATGCTGTGAATAATGTAAGATAATAATAATAATAATAATAATAATAATAATAATAATAATAATAATAATAATAATAATGTCCCGGAATTGGGCGAAAGCAGAACTGATCGCAGAGGCGATATTGTTTGCGAATTCCTGGCTAGGAAGGATCTGGAGTCCTAAACACAGGGAGCTCATGTATATTTCAAAGGGGCGCGCAGCTTCTTCGATAATAGACTTAACAATAGGAACCACAAGGATTGCCAAAATGTTCTGGATTGGCAGGTTCTTGACCTGCAACACTTAGCGATCACATAGAATTCTCCACTATTGTATTCTCCACTTCATCCGCTGGAAACAGAGCTAGAAGAAATCATCCAAACATAGGTCCAATCTTGGAACACCAAAAAGCTAAAAGAAGCTGATACCATAAAATTCCTTGACGAAGCAAAATTACTGGGAGTCCATGGGGTGGAGTAATAGGAAAAGTGGAGGAGTCCCCTAAGAGTAGTACGGAAACGTGCGAAACGCGTTAAAAATTGTGTGACATGTCAATGCCCAGACGTAGGAGCACAAAGGGGAAAGATCAGTGTATTGTGGATAGCGACTATTGTAGAGCTTCGTCAAGCATGTATACAGCTAGAAGACTTGCAACAAAAGCTAAAACTGACATTCTGCTGAGGGAAAATTACAAGACGGCCCGCAAAAGACTAAAATCGGAGATTAAAAGAAGCAAAAAAAATGCTGGAAGGCCTATTAAACAATGTGAACTAGCGACCCCCGGGAAAAGCCTACAAGATTGTTATGCGCAAATTTAAACCTTCAACAACCGCGGGGCTAGAAGACCACGAATGGGTGAAGGCAATTATCCAAGACCTTTTCCCTAGCAGAGAATGCTGGGTAAGGAGCAGACCTTCTGACTACCTCTTCGACGAAGCCAACCGCTTCACGAAGATGAACTAGTCCAAACGATGAAGAAGACCAAGATTGGGAACTGCACCGAGACTTGACGAAATTCCGAACGCGATCCTGAGGATAGTTGTAAAATAATACCCAGAATGCCTTTTTGAAAGCTTTAACCAGTGTCTTGAACAAGGGAAATTCTATAAGGCGTTGGAAACATCAAGAATCTAATTCTAATGCGGAAAGTAACAAGCCAATCGATCGGACGTCATCGTTCAGACCTTTGTGCCTGCTGATACGATGAGCAAATACTGGAGGGGTTTGCTCCTTCTACGACTAAAGAGACGTGTCCAATTTTCAACGAGACAGTTTGGATTTAGAAAGGGACTCTCGACAATAGACGCAACTTCAAAAGCAGTCCCACCATGCAGAAACAGCAAAAAGGAATAAGAGTTTTTGTGCCTTGGTTACGATTGACATCAAAAATACCTTTAATTCTGCTAGCTGGAAAGACATCATACAGCCCTAGTAGCTAGGAAGATCCCTGAATACCTTGTGAGGATCCTGATGCACTACCTCAGTAAGAGGAAAATAATCTACACTAAAGGTATAGGATTGAGGAAGAAGGAAGAACATGACCTGCCGGTGTCCCAACAGGAGTCAAGATTGGGCCCTTCCTGTGGAATACCCTAAATGACGACCTGCTGAATATCGAACTCCCAAAGAACTCCAGACTCATAGGCTACGCCGACGACACACTGATTATATGTCATAGTGACAACACGAACTACTGGAAATTAACACCAACGAAACCTACGCAGGGTTAAAAGATGGGTTGACCAAAGAAACCTCCGGATGGCTGTTGACAAGACGGAGGTCATGTTGATTACAAACCGCAGAGCATTCCGCCCCCCCCCCGGTGATCGGACTGGGGAAGGAAGTTATTGAATGGAAACGGCATATTACATTACCTGGGGCTGGGGATTCACGATTGAGCTTCGGACCCCATATAATAAAATTGACTAGGAAAAGTAAGACTGGATCAAATCTCTCCAGACTAATGCTGAACTCAGGAGGTACCAGTGAAAGCAATAGGAGGGTTATTTCTGCCGTAGTGCACTCAAAAAATGCTGTATGCCGCCCCAGTGTGGCAGATGTGCTAACTAAAGAGTCCATTCGACGGAAATTCACACAGACGCAGAGAAGGATGGCTCTAAGGATAATCTCAGGATATCGCACGGTATCCGATAGTGCAGCCTTAGTACTGGCCAGTGTCCCGCCAGTGACCTTTTAGCCTAGGAAAGGAGGACAATGTACCTGAGGACGACAGCAGACAAACAACAAACCCTGTCAAAAAGACAATTAGACAATATCAAAGCAGAATTGAGAAAACCATCTTCCTGCACCAGTTGTATACGTAAGCTTCCGCGGCTCGAATCCATGAATTCTCGGCTATCCGGGAGACGCCGCGTCGTTGGCTGGGGTGCCGACGACGCGGCGTCCCCGGATGAGCCGAGAATTCCTGCACCAGTGGCAAAAACAATGGGACCTGGAGTACAAAGGTAGATGGACACACAGCCTCGTCCCTAACATCAAGGATTGACCAGCAGGCACCCATGGCACAATGGACTTCTACTTGACCCAAACCTTCTCAGGGCATGGGAACTTTCAAGCATATCTATACGCGATTTAAAATCGCTGAAAACCCGATATGCCGCACTATGTCATGAAGAAGACAACGCTATGCACACCATATATAGTTGCAAAGCTGGGAGGAGAAAGAAGAAACTGCTACAGCAAATTGCGACGGCAATTCACGCCTGCATACACATCCCAGACTATGCTGGCAATCCAGAGACAACTGGAAAACAGTGCGAGACTTCGTGCTCCACTGTACAAACAGAAAGCCACTACTAACAGCAGAGAGAGCTAAAATACCATAGCGACCATCTGAAGAGGAAAGCTCATGCTCTCAGCCAATCATCTGCGTGAAGTAATGTCTCAATGACGGTCCAGAAGCACGCAGAAGATACCATGGCCCATGTGAATCGAGGAGGCTAGGTTTTAGTCGGTATGCCAACCTGGAGAGTTCGACATAACTGGACCTACGGGTATGCGTAACGCATTTCCCCCTCCTCGGCAATAATAATAATAATAATAATAATAATAATAATAATAACAATAATAATAACAATAATAATAATAACAATAATAATAATAATAACAATAATAATAACAATAATAATAATAATATAACCAGCAAATAGTTTTTATGAATTATACAATCGCACCGCTGTATAATAATACGCCGCACCATAATATGGCTCAGTTGTAAAATTTATATAAAGTATATACATTTATATTAAATTTATAGCTGTTAAATTTTAATCAAAACTATTAAAATATTAAAAATAGATCATGCGGTTTAATTAACTAAGCAAAAAATAAAATAGGGGAATAACAAAAAAAAACAAAAAATATATATTGTGATGAGAAGGATAATAAAGAGCAGTAGGAGTCAATGATTACGATTTCTGTCAAGTTAAATATAAAGCTTTACACAATGTTGGAGAGAACCAAACTGTTGATCTTGTTAAGCAATCAAATAATCTAAGGTTTGTCCTACAATTGGCTCAGGTAAGTCAAGAAATAAAAATTAGAGAGAAATAAACATTGAAAAAATATTTGACAACTTTTTATTACTTCACTGTTCTCGTAATATTGGGGGAATTATTTCGTTTTCTTCAAATTCCGCTTTGGAAATAAACCTTCCGCCAATTCGCTCCGATTGTCATTTACCGCGCGTCGACCAGGCAACGAACAGTATTCAAAGTAATTCAAAACAACGAAATTGAAGCATGAGCCCTGAGCAGTCATGCCAATCTCAAGAACAATACGGCATTGACCAATTTACTAAAGACCTTTCGCTTCATTCAAACATGGAAATGTTTGCCATTATTAGCGAGCACTATACAAAAATATATAGATATGTGTCTATAATGTTACTTTTTATGATTTTGCTCGTACTTATTGCGTAATAGTGTTTTTTTTTTGTTCAATCTTATGGTTCAATTGTTCATTCCGTGGCCACGCGTTCTGATGGTACTAGTTAAGAAACTAGTCAACAGTAGCTCTCTAAGTGGTATAAAAATATTTTTAATTTTCATCTATGAACCAAAATTAATTTGAATAATTTAATAAAATTCAGCATAAAAGTCTAGTAGGTCTCACAATACCCATTTATCTCGCAAATTAATATTTTTGAACGTAATGTGGACTCACTATCTACTAGGGAATATCACGCTCAAACCAACTTCGAGGGCGCTATTCTATCAGACATATACCTGCTACATAGATGTTAATCTATAGTAGTAGTATCACAGTTAAGAACTTTGAACACAAAATGGTTGATGGAGGTAGACGCATGGGATATTTCATTTCAGATATCGTTAGGAAATTCAATATTCCGAGATTCACAGCGTCATGAGTGTGCCGAGAATACCTAATTTCAGGCATACCATCTCACCAAGGACAACGTAGCGTCCGATGACTGAGAGCAGCGTCATTGGCGTAGAGTTTGTCTGTGCTAACACACAAGCAACACTGCGCGAAATAACCACAGAAATCAATGTGGGACGTCCGATGAAAGTTTCCGTGTGGACAGTGTATCGAAATTTGGCGTTAATGGGCTATAGCAGCAGAAGACCGACTCGAGTGTTCTTGCTAACAGCACATCGCCTGCAGTGCCTCTCCTGGATTTGAGGCCATATAGGCCAGTCGAATTAAACCAAAAAAAAAAAACATTGCTATCATTGCTGAAGGAAGAAAATCACGGAGATTTGAAACTTGCCATGATTGTTTGTTGGTACCCACTGGTATGCTCAAAATCCTGCGCGTCCGGCGCGTTAGCTGCTGCGCGGAGCCATGAAAACGAATTGTTCGTCTCGGAGGGGACCTAGACGCCGTATTTCCTGCTGCAAGCGCACCAGTGTGAGGCGTTCTAGAGTCTTTCCTAGGAGCGAAAGTAGACTATTGGGTCTCGGCAGGAAGAGGCTCTTACCGCACTTGGGTATTAAGCAGATGCTCGGGGTTTTCCACGGACGCGGGATATATCCTTGTGCTAGGCAGGCATTGAAGAGTGCCAGCAGAAATTCCACCCCTTTGTCGCCAACGTCTCTCAAGTGGGAGACGGTGATGGCGCCAGGGCTACAAGAATTGTTTTGGGTTGAGGCGGCGGAGCAGTCCGCGGAGCTCTCCGTCCGTTACGCGACAAGTTGATGTGTTCGGTGTGACTGCCATGAGGCACCGTAGGTGCTCCGCAGTCAAGTGGGCATCGCTGGCTCTGGCGTCATTGGGTCGGAACTGCCGCTCGAGCAAGTCAGCAAAGACTTCACTTTTAGCAGCGTCATCTCACACATACACCGGTGTGGATGACCAGGGAGCCTTGGGATGTCCGCGTTGGTTTGAATGGGGTGGTTTACTCCTGGTTGCCGCCTCAACGCTTTGGATGAGCTCCGTAGGCGTTTATCGTGGGTATTGCACTCTTTTATTGTAGTTTTCCACCGAGCGTTTCTCTCAGAGAACGGAATTCTACGACGGTCGTGAATTCTTCGTTTCAAGTCCTAACGGGATGGTCGAGGTAGCAATATCGATGAGTATGGGCCCAGCTCTTCGGAGGGAAAGTTGGCTGGTTCGAGTTGCCAGTGAATTTTCTTCGGAAAGTCTTATATCCGGGCTCTGGGAACGAAAGAGAGGATAAATTCTGTTGTTAAATTGGGGGGGGGGGAGATTAACACGTGGTGTAGCTAGAATCCATGTTGTGTTGGTTCTTGATACCGAAACATTGATTGACTGCATAATGTCTGTTTGTTCATAATGGCCCAATCCATTCCGCTGATTTTCTTGAAAATTGGTGTACCCAGATTGATCTAAACGGACTGGGGGTTTTGAGAGTTTCTAACAGATATGTTGATTGTTTAAGTTTTTTTAAATGAATCAGGCATTTATCTTTTTATATTTGTCAGGGTTCAACCCATGCGGCAAAATTTAAAAATGCCTCTTCCAAGCATGTATAAGTTATTGATGTATTTGAATTCAGTAAATTTAGTCAATAAAGTTAAACACTAAAGTTTTAAACAAATATGTTCAAGTAATTGTTCATAGTTGAAAATATATCTAGACGAAATTGTTAAAAACTGCAAAATTTTACTAATAAAAACAATGTATATTTCCTGTGGTTATTAAATTGATTATTGATAATTTTGAGTTAATTCTCAATTTTAATATTGCTCTACAGCTTTTGTGAATAAATCACAGAAATCTGTATATCATATCAAAAAACAAAGAAAGGTCAAGTATATGAAATACTAATTCCAAAGCACACACAGCATGCTAAGCAAGCCCACCATATTCCATTCTTCAACTATTCTCATTGCCTTGTGTTGATAGTTATATATTTTCTAATATAAAATTGCTAGATAGGTAGTAGATCTGTTGAATTCACAGTTCAATGCTGTGAATTTCACAGCTCACATGAGCTTAAATATGAATAACATGAATTCTCATGCTATGTGACATCATCAGGCTCTCTGACAGAAGTGTAACGTAATGAGTGTGGGCCTGCCACAAATCATTTATCTGCACCCCTTTTATATAAAATTGTAAAACACAAGTAGTGTTACCACCTTAAATAATAAAAATGTGCCCTAAAAACAGGCCCTTTCATCTGGGCCCGCCCGCATTGCAGGCCCCAACGTTATACCACTGTTTTCATTCAAAACCAGTAATTCCATACCAGACCCCAGATAACTGTAGATGTAGGTGCACATGTTCAGAAAAATCAAAACCAATCTCCACAATTATTATGCACATTACCATCCATTTGAATCTGTGAATTGAACAAAAATATGATGTTTTGAAATAAAATAATTGTTATATTTATTAAAGAGAATTGCTAATGTGCTGCAGCACTTACTGACCAGCCTCCATTTGTGTATGTTATTTATTGAGCACACTAGTTAAGTAGTCCTGACATTGTTATTAAATGTAGGCAAGTCAAGCTGCTCAATGAATCACAGTATTTTTACAATACAGTTATACACATAAAATTGTAACCAGGATGCCGGATGAGGAAAAAAGCAGGAAATAAACAGTATAATCAAAACACAATGCATATACCATAAATAATGTATCTAATTTACTTTAGCAAATCAACTATGTACCAATACTTTACAGGGCAGTCAACTTGAAAGCTTTGTTACACATGTAGACAAAAAATCTACAATAGATATAACAGAAGTATATTAACAATATCTTTAAAAATGCATAAAGAGTATGTACATATCATACAACTGAAGACAATTTCGTGCAGTCTTCTATGGAAAACAGAAGTTAATTATTGTCATATCCACCACTGCCACCACTAAGAACAAAAATGTGATTCAATACACATTTCGTTTCTCAACAATGGCCAAATATCCCACTGGGCATTTGGCTCAGTTAGTATCCCCCATGAAAAGACCTATATACATGGGAAAAAGCCACTCCGCAACCACATACATTTTTCTTGTTTCGAAGAGCAAATAAACAAATGCCACTTCTACTTTAACAGGATTGTATGTAGATTGGCATTTTTATAAGCTCTTCCCTCAACACAAATTTCTAAAATAGTAAAGAGATATTTTATATATCAGTTTAATATTTGTTAACATGTCATCTATAAATATACTTTGCTTGTAAGGAAATAAGCAGAGCTCATATACAAAAATAGCCAAAAATCAGACAAAGATTATGCCAGAAAAATAACATTTTCACAACAATATAAATTACTTTTCAGAATCTATAAGAGTTTAATTTTTGATATAGATGACAATTTTTGGACTTTTCATAACTAATTTCAGCCACATTACCCCCACTTAGTTTTCGTGTCCCCCTATAAGAATTAGTTGCACTATTCTCAGGTACATGTGTGTATTATTTTTTCAATTTCCTCAACAAAGAACGCAAGTTAAACCAAATTATGAAACATACTCGTACTGGCAAGTGGATAATCTACATATACTTTTACCTATTTGTACACATTTAATAGAGCATAAGGTGAAGTGTTCTCATGTTCATACTACTCCAAACTCCAGAGAATAGAACAACTACCTCAACAAAAGCATCTGACTGTATTTAACTACCATAGTGGTTCTACAGCGGTTCTCATGATTTTGTGTACTTAAGCATTGGTTCAACAACACACATCTCATATCAACTGCGAGTACATTGGAAACATCTGATAATTAACATCGCATAAACAAGCGCTCTCTGATTTAGTTTTTTATACATTTAATATATATTAACATATTGAGCAACATGGGGCTTTTCTTGGTAAGACCCAACTTCGAGTAGAGTAAATAGATATTTATATACTCAAATAAAAATGTTGAACTTAAATTACACATACAGATACTAAAATATAAACATTTGGCAGATGATCCATCACAATCATAATTAAAATACAGAATCATATTTATTGCAAACAACAATCAGATCTATGTTAGAGAATTCCATTCCAGAAGCTATGGCGAGCCTCAAATTCTGAGAGTAGATTCAAAAAGAAACAAGATTACAACAGTAAAGATTCAATTATGAGTTCCTGCAAGAAACTTTTCTTCCATACACAATTTCACATTACAAAAATAAAAATATGGCAAACGCATGGCATTTATAAAAGTTCTGAGAATTAAAACACTTTGTAACTTTTAAATCTTTTTCAAAGATTTATTACAAATTATCTGATACATGTAGTCTATATAAAAGAGGACCTAATGGAAAATGAAAAATTCATTGATTTTGATTATGGTCATTTTTCCAAATGTACACAGTTGTAATCTTATTTGCTTTTTTTTATTTTTAATCTCATTCTCTTAGTAATAAAAGTGGACGGCCATCTCATCTACATGATAAAATGATCTTAAACATTTTAGTACAGATTAAAAAAAATTTCTTAAAAATCTTGCAAAACTGTATGCAGCAATGGCAAATGAGCTGTCAATCTATCAAGATTATAGAAATGCAAATTGCTATATTTTTCACAATTTTTAAAGAAAATCAGGTGTGAAACAAATTATTAATAATTACCTTTTAAATCCAACAGCAAAAGATACCAAATTGATGGCCAAAAACAGAAAGGTACAAATCAAATTGAAAATTAATGAAAAATATGAAGTGACGTTCAAAAATATTTATGTGATATGCCACATTATTTTTCACAACTTAACTATGCGAACCAATTTCAGTATTTAGGGCAAATTATCACAAATTTATAAAACCTTTCCTCTGCCACCAAGTATTTCTTTATTAGATTAACATTATCATTTGTGACTTGAATAAAATATATAGGCAATTCAGAAAACCAACAGCAACTTCTTGCTGCATACATGTTTCTGACAAGCTACGAACACCAAAACAAGGCCAAATGCCTTCAGAAAACACCCAAAGCTTTACAAGCTCAACTAACAGCACTTTCACTTTCGGTGGGCTCCATTCTCAGTTAAACCATCATTCATAACGGATGTCCTCATTTGCACATTAATATTCTTTCAAAAGTAGCTAAAAGCACTTTCCTTACATACATAATGAACAAAATAAAAAATACAGTACCCTTTACAGTACCGTTCATGGCACAACATTATCACTTCCAAACAAGTTCATACTTCTACACCAAGCACTCTATCAACAACGTAATGGAACCTCTGGGACTCGCTGTTTTCTTCTGTACACTCCCTGCCCTCAACTTCCCTACTATCAGCAGCGTTTTTATTGTCTGTAGGACACTCGTCAACACTAGTTTCATCTCCATCTGTTTCCTGGTCCCTTAAACTTTCACCTCTCTTCAAAGTACTGCATTCTGAACTAAGTCCATCATCTGATGGAAGCACAGGCAAAGGCACATTAACTCGGGTGAAGAAAGCCATTTTCTCCCTGTAAAAGATCAAAAAATTAGGGATGTCCATGTCATACACACATTGCACACAGCATGTACTACATATATACTTACTTAAAAGAAATAATATCAGGCTTTCCTTTTCCTGCTTTGCTCTTCCGAAGTTTATAAATTTCTTTCGAGGTCTTCTTGAGCATTTTTTCAACTTTTCTTTCATCTGCACTCTTTGAATTTTTTGAAGATTCAACCTAATAGAAGAGAAAAAGGCACAATTAATATAACACTAAAGAATGATCCTCACAGAAGAAGAGACAGAACTCTCAATTCATCCACAGCACATTCATCCACCTGATGAGAAACTGTTGCAAGTGATCTTCTTAAAACTGTTCATAATTTTTTAAATTAATTTTGTATTTGATTGTTTATGACCTATAATGGTTGATTAAATCTGTTTATAAATATCTCCCTATTTTATTCGAAGACCATTAACACCTGATTGGATGCCAAGCTTTATGGAATGATACACTACACATTTGACAAATGATTTCCAATTATTTTCATTGTAGTTGAAGTATGAATACATAATTTTGAACTTTCACCAACTTCATAAAAACACAACCTTGCATAAATTCATCCAAAACAGTTTCAGACAATATTTTTTTATATTTATGGCACACGTAAAAGGCATAGACAAGTGGGTGTTCTTGACTAATTAGTAGTTAGGATTCTAAGCCAAGAGACAATTGGAGTAAAAATTTCATAGGCTTTGCTTTCAAAGAGGAAATTACAGTATTTGGTGACAGATTTAAAAGAAAAACATCACAGTAGCAACAATCACCTGAGCAACGAGGTGCTGAAAGTGTTCATCCTCAAGGACCCACGCCGCAACCTCTGTGTCTCCTTGTGCCCGAGCTGTCTCCAAGCGAGCCTTCAGTTGCCGCAGTTGCTGCAGCTCCTCCTGTAGAGTCTGCAAGCGTGTGTGTTGCGCCCTGAGGTCCAGCTCCAAGTCGAGTGAAGTTCGTGCTGAGTGATGACTACAATAAAATAAGAATTCATTATTAAAAACTATTGTTAACACTCTTCTATATGCAAAAGCTACACAATAAAAGAGATGTATCTGTATAATTTTCTTTGAACATTATTGTTTTGCAAGGTACACAGAGATTTTCGGTTCATTATTTAAATGAAAAAATTTAAATACTAGCTCTCAAATCATATTGCAAGTTGTACAGGTTATGGTTTCCACTATTAGTAATAGACAATCGATTATTGTTATGTAACTTTAAACAATCAAACACCAGCAAAATTGCAAGAAATGTAAAGAAGTTTCTAACCTCAAGCCTGTACCACAAGATCCACTGCTTGCACTACGGTGATGCTTTGCAACAACAACTGTTCCAGGTGGTCGCCTCCAACGAAGAGATCGCCTCTCAATTGAGTTTCGTTGGAATGGACCCCCTCGTCGATACAATGGCATGGAACTGTCACTGTCACTTCGATTCAGCTGTAAATAAAGAAAATAATAATTATAATTATGATTGTGTATATCAAGGACATGTCCCGTTAATAAATAAATAAATAAGGAAGAAATATTAAGGTACATCTCATGTGCTTTGGGCTTTGAAAGGAAGTGAATGCAACTCACCCTGCAAATGTACTGGTTCCTGCTTACTGCTGCACTAGGACTGAAGGTTTGAGACCGCTTGATCACAATGGCACGAGCAGGTTCATCAGGCCTCTTACGGATGCCTTTCTCTGGGATGAACACGCATTCAGTATTGGTTTCCTTGTCAAGAGTATCAACACTGAAATCTGCAGCATCAGCACCATCAGGGCCATCAGGAACAGCTGTATCTTCCTGCAAAACAATTAAAAGTTCAAAACTGCCCATTTTCCACAAATCTCAAGTTTTCACACAAAGAAGTAGCAACAACAACAACAACAACAACAACAACAACAACAATAACATAACCACAAAAAACTCACAGCATGTTCCAAAGCATCCTCCATAATGTCTTCTTGACAAAATTCCACTATTATCCCCTCCTCATCATCATCATCTTCATCTTCATCGTCGTCATCATCATCTTCCTCCTCCTCCTCCTCCTCCTCTTCTTCTTCTTCTTCTTGACTATCTACTTCTTCGAGCCTTGAACTAACAGTTGATGGTAAACCTACAAAAAATACAATTATGCATTTCACTTGCATTTTGGAGAATAAAAGTGTTGACAATAGAGTTAGAAACAAAATCTGTAGAGACATACCTTGGTTACGAGTTAATGTTGATGTCTGGGAAGAAATAATTGTGGATTCATCAGAGCTTTCTTCTTTCAGAGCAGCAACATGTTTATTGTAAACGGATACTTCACTTTCTTGCTTATCGTGTGTCTTGGAGCTGCTGCCACCATCTTCAGAGGATACACCACCAGTGGGTGTACTGCGAGGTACAGCTGAACCATGGGCACTTGTTGTAGCAAGAGCAGAAGCTGACCATGAAGAAGGAGATTGCATGAACCTGAAGCTCAGGATGTTGTACCACTTTACAGATACACTTTCAGGACTGAAGTCTGCCAAACTCACTTGAGCACAACCCTAGAAGATATTAAGAAATTACTGTATAGTACACCATACAAAATTTATTTCCATAATTGGTTAACAAGAAAAATGAAAACTTGCTTACCAGGCACTCTTCTTGTTCTGACGAATCAATACTCCACACATTGACCTGGAGCGTTTTATTATGTAATTTGTTTAGAGGTACTGCTAAGGGAAAGTTCTCTCCAAAATTTGGTTTGCTGAGGTCTTCAATGGGTTTTGTACAGCACATGTGAGTTTCAGGTGGAGGATTTGGCAACAGTGCTGCCTTAATGTACCTGCAATGAAATGGAATTCAGAATTAATTGTTTTATTCAACACTTTAATTTTGATAGTCACATGAAGAACTATGTTAGATATACTGCACATAAGTGCAGATACTTACACTTTACAATGTTCAGGTATAAAAAGCGCTGCTAGATTTCTAGCTTTTTCAATACCAACATGAAGCAAACTGTCGCATAAAGCATACCTATGAAGATAAAGATAAGATTAAATTTTCTAACACACTAAAATAATACATTAATCATTATCCTTAGTCTTAATGCATACCTGAGCTTGATTTGCACCTGAGCTGTTTCAAGGTTCATGTCCTCGAAAGTAGGATTTGCATTGCCAAGACATGACCTCTTCTTGTTTGAAGCTTCAAAGACACCAGAGTCACCTGCGACAGATTCATCACTAACAGCTGCAGAAACTGATCTTGTGTTAGTTCCTGATGAAGATGGAGTAGATAATGTTGCAACCTAGGTAAGAAAACATTTGATTAAAAATAAAGTTGTTAGAAATTGAAAACAGCAATAGCATAGGATTATTAGAAATTACAAAAATCTCAAAATTAAAAAACAACAACAACATAATATTAAATTAACTAACCTGTAAAATTTCTTCGCCATCATCCATCAATGGAGGTGGTGTCTCAGAAATAGGGGAAAGAGGAGGTTCACCAGCAGAATCGTATTGACATCGCACTGGCCTTCCTAAACCTGATCCCTGGGACATGTTACCACCACGTGTAAATTCTAATAAGTCTGTGAGAGGAATATTTGACGGAAGAGCACGCTGATTTCTAGATCCGGATAACACACTACTAGCACTATTCACATTGTTTACATAGTCAGGCTGTAACTGAGCAGCAATATGCTGCTGATTTATCCTAAGTTCGGCAAGTCTGTCTTCTAGCTGTGAACCATCCAAACTCACTGGAGTCCCAGACACCACTGATGTCATATGCTGCTGTCGCCTTTGCCTCTCCACTTGTTCGTAAGTGGGGGGAGGACCAGTCATGGCAGACGGAGCCAGTCCGGTGGTTGTCACAGTCTCGTATAAAGGTGACACTGGCGGCGACACAGAAGAGAGGGAAGAACGAGGGGAGAGAGATGGCTGCGACCGGCCAGGTGATGGGGTTGGCAGCTGGTGTGTTGCTGGTTCAGCAGTAGCTCCACCACCACTCCCCCCACGCAATAGCCTCTCCACTCGGCGATGGAGGTCCACCATATCAACAGGTCGCTCGGGTGGAGCTGGTGTTGTTGTTAGGCCAAGGCATTGAGGTCCACCATAAATGTCTGTAAAGCTTAGGCCAGAGCTCAAAGAACCCTTGCTGCTCGTGGTGGAAAGGGAGCCCAGGCTAGAACTGCTGCTAACAGACAGGGTGCTCTGAGAGAGGGTCTTCAACTGGGACTCTAGCTGCGTCATAGCACGCAGAGCCTCGCATAGCTGTTGCAACAAAAGCTGCTTCTCTTCGTGGAGACGCAGTCTGCATAGAAAACAAAAAAATCTCATCTTATTTCTGAGAAATTACTTGTAAAAATGTATTTATTTATTTATTAACGAGGTTGAGCAAGTGATTTCAAAGTTATTGTGCCAATCAGGAGCTTCAAAATAGAAATTGAAAATATATAACAAAGGAATTTAGATTGTCGTATATAGAATGCATACCTGTCAGCAATGGCACGATTAGACAATTCCAAAGCCTTATTGAGGTCCTGCTCCAGGCGCTGGATTTCTTGCTGGATGTCCTGCATTTCACGTTGGCTCCTGGTGCGAGGGGTGATACTTCTCAGCTCTCTCAGCAACTGTTCCTTCTCTTGGAACAGGAGAAGCCTGAGAGAAAAAACACACCAACATGAATGAACACTCCTTATTGCATTAACATCATCTTCTCATTTGAAAACTATGACAACTGCATCACTCACCTGTCTTTATCCGATTCTGCTTGGCCTGGTGTCACCTTCTCTTCCAAGTCTGCCAACTGTTGCTGAATTGTCTGTACCTTTTTCCTTGCTTCATCGTACTGTAACCTCATGCGGGCCATTTCGGCTAAACGTGTCCCAATTGGAACCAGCTAAAAATACCAAAAAGGAAAGAATTACAATAAGAAGTTGCAAAATTTCAAATTAGGAAAATATTATACTGAAAGGATATGAAATTTTCATCAATTTCAAATGTGAGAAATTCTTTGGAGATAGTGAAATTACATGGCAGGAGCAGAATGAACAAGGGATAAACATATTTAAGAAAAACGTCTCCAGACCCATCCCCCCTTCCACATCTTGTACATAATAAACTCCAAGAAGATCTCCAGTATCATTTAAACAAGAATCCCTGCTACCTTATATCAAAAAGCAATCGATATAGCACATCCTCTCCAAAGCAAGAACACCCACCTCCCCGGAGAGGTCCGTCTGCGACGCCGTGCTGAGCTTCTCCTGGGGCAAGCTGAGCGTGGAGACGTCGGGCGAGCTCTCGCTGAGCTGCAGGCGTGTGAGGTCGTCCTTGAGCTTGGCCAACGACTGCATGAGCTCGGCCTTCTCCTTCTCGCCCAGCGACAGCGACTTCTGGATGTTGCGCAGCTCGTTCATGATGGCCTGTGCCTCCGAGATGTTGTAGCAGCCGCCCTGGTGCGCGCTCAGCTTCTGCTCCACAGACGCCAGCGTGTCCACGCCGCGCTGCGTGCAGTGCATCTCCGCGCGGATCTGCTCGAGCTCGCACTTGAGCCGCGACACGCGGCTCCGCGCCAGCGCCACGTCCGACTTGAGCAGGTCCGGGTCGTACTTGGTGCTGACGCTGCTCGAGCTGGAGCACACTGCGGAGGAGGAAGAAGAAACGGGCGCGTCAGAAACGCGGGCATTTGCGATTCGCAATCGTCAGGCTCGAGTGTCAAACGTCCTCTTAAGCAACTCCTCTCTCAACAAACGCTATTGTCCACTATGAACAATATTTTTGTCTTTAATAATATTAGCCACATGACATTCAAGACAATATTGAAGGTAGAACAGTCACGAAGAATGGCAGACCTGCTTGCTTGCATGTCAAAGAACACTTACGGCTGGTGCGCGACGTGTTGAGGGTGGTGAGCGCATTGTTGAGGTGGTTGTACTCGTCCTGGGCGAGATGGAGCCTCTGCTGTTTCACGTCGTAGATCTCCTTCTTCGCCTGGAAGAAGAAAGCACCACATGTAACACCGTCCAAATAATCTGAGATATATGTACAATCAGCAAACAATGACTCATAGCCTCACTATTTCTAGACGGGCCTGCGGAAAACCCTCGTAGCAGTGGACGGGCGCAGAAACCCATTGTTGCGCGACAAAGACCGTGGCTCGCGCGACGGTCGGCGGAGGGGGCGGTGGCGGCAGGGGAAGCGGGAGAGCGCCCAGAGCAAAGCCCGGTAGCCGCTCGTAAATCGGGGCGCTCATTTGGAAGGAAGGTAAAGGCCGCCACTGCTGCTGCTGCTGGCGGTAGCAGCGAGGAGGCAGCGGCGGTGGCGGCTCCAGGAGCGGACCCATTGACGCCGGCTCGGGCTCGTGCCCGACACGACACTGGCGAGAAACGCTCACCCGGAGGGCAGCCGTGGGCCGACCCGGCGAGGGGCGGGGCGGGGCGAAACGGAGAGGAGCGGAGCGGAGCAGAGCGCGGCGGAGATCGGGGGTTGGCGGGCGACGGCCGAGACGGAGCACGCCGTGCGGCGGCTGCGGTGCTGCGCGCGACTGGGGGCAGGGGCCACAGCCGTGGTCGCTGAAGCCCGCCGCCGCCGCCGCCGCCGCGCCCCGGGGGCCCCGCGCTGCCGGATTCCTTCGCCGCCGCCTCCGTGCTTCGACGGCGGCCGGAGAGTATGGAAGCGGCAGGGAGTGGAAGGGGGAGGGGAGGCAGACCGTCGGATGCTCGCGGCGGGCGCCACGGAACAGTTTACGATGAGCGGCGAGCGGCGGAGGCAATGCGCCCGAGGGGCGGGGCGGTCCCTACCCCCGCTACCCGTTAAAAAAAGAGCGGGGCGGAAAGGTCCTAATTCCCGGGCGACTGTTTACGAGGAGCAGCGCGCGGCGCGGTCCCACATCAGCCGCATCCGGCGGCGCCACGTGGCCCCCTGGCACGCGGATCGACGGCGCCGGGCGGCGCGGCGGAAATTCCAGCGCGCGCCAAGCCCCCCCCCCCTCGTGCGCCCGACGCCCGCGTCGCGCAAGCACTCGCCGCCAGCGGAACTACTCTGTTCACAAAAGCCGCTCGCCGAAACGGTGCCCCGGCCCTAAACGCTCCAACGATGCCCGCGTTAAAAAAATGCGAAATTGGGAAGGCATTCCTCAAATTGCATACAAGTCGAGTGCTTTCCGCCACGTCATGGCACCTCTACCGGAGCATTTTCATCGAACCACTTTTAAGGCTTTTACAACGTCACGTACACTGCGCAACATTACAGACTGAATACCCCACACATTCATAAACCTTAAAATGACGGGGGCTTTACATGGACAATTTCAATTTCGATGTTTTTCCAGGTGGAAAGAGTGAAGACTGCGTCCCCAGCATAGAGGGGGGATTCTTTGACAGAAGCAAGGAGCAGCGCGCTGTCGTCCGTCGCGAGACCCGACCCGCGTGCGAATTCCGCAGGCGCCGCCGCCGCCTCCCGTTTCCGCGAGCGCTTGGCGCGAATTCCTCTGCCCGTCGCTGGCGCTCGCGCTGGGGCTGCGGGGCCACGGCCCGGCGCCCGTCGCTCTCCCCGCCGCCGGCAGGAAGCGCCACGACGGGCAGTGGGCCGCAGTGACATCGCCAGCGCACAGCTCAGCGGATTTTCTGACGTTTCTAACCAAGCATTTTCGCTCATAATATTTGTGTGCTGCGTAAAAATAAAGAAAACCAGTATGTCCCGTGTTGCATTTTTCAAGGTTTCTGTTTGTTTTTCCATAAGTATTTTTGTGATACATGTTAAAAAGTGATCTCTAATAGCACTGCGTAATGCCTGATCCTTTTTTTATGTAAACAGCAAAAATATACTTTTCTATTACAGATTTACTGGTGACTGTGATTATATACCTTTACGTAATGAGTAAACATGGCAAAAGCCTGTACATGAACTTTAGTATTAATAAATGTACACTACCATGCCGCACCCCCGATCTCACTCCCGCCAGAATATTATGAATTCTCAGGACCAGTAAAACCCATTATAATTGTTCAATTACAAATGCTTGGAAAGACGTTCGAGATGACCGAGTACCATCCAGTTTCAGGATAACATATTCCTATAAACGGTATCTACGCAGAAATTACTTGAGTTTTTAAAGAGATGTTTTGTGCATCTGACATAACACATCTGCTCCCAACGAAAAGACTTCGTAAACCAAGTGAGGCCAGAGATCAGCAATGTCGTGTCAAACTCGTAATGTATTTGGTTTTTGATTACGCGAGTCTTTTGGTCGATTGAGGACCAATCCACACCTCCACCGGCGACTGCCCGAACACGCGCGCGCGAGCTCCGAACGCCGGCGCTCTCTCCTGGCGGGCGGCAGCTGCTGCTGCTGCCACCTCCTACTCCTCCTCCTACTCCATCGCAGACATTCCGAAGGATGAGGAGGAGGAGATGGTGGAGGTGGAGGTGGAGCTTTCTCGAAGGCCCGGAACGCCGCTCGCAGCGCCGCCTGCCTCCCGCACTCCCAGCGCCGCCCCGCCCCGCCCGCCGTAAACAAACACGATGAGGTACGTTGCGCTCGAAACCGTGTGGATGATTCGCGCGCGCCTGGGTGAACGCTGCAGATCTGGGGGAAGCCGTTCGCCCTTGGGTGAAATATTTCGAGAGCTCGCGAGCGCGTAACCCGGCAAGCGGGCGGGGCGTCGACTGCCTTTCTAGCTTGAGATGTTGCTGCAAGTTTTATTTTTATTTTAATACTGGTAACGTGGGCGCCCCTTTCTTTTATGACACCAACACCACTTACTAGAAATACTTCGCATCGCACTTCGTGACCGCTGCCAATATCTAAAAAAATAAAAAAACAGCGGCAATAGAATAAATGTGGGGGCCCCTCACCTCCAACTACGCACAGAGTCAATTTCAATATGAGAAATAATTTCGGCAGATTTCAGTGTACCTTCCCCTCCCTCTTAGGCGACGGTTTTCCCCACGGAGTTGCACTAAAAGTGGCATCGGGTCGCGTGTCCAAAAGATCGGTGCAAAACGGTTGTAGTGCAATTGGTTTCTAGCGAGCGCCGCGTGGCCGGCCGAGCAAAGCGGGCTGCGTTGCGTCGTGCGGCGCGGCGCCGCTCTGCGCCCAGCGCCCGGGGCACGAGCGTGCCTGGGATGCGCGGCATTCCTGAGGCCGCTTTCCTTTGTAAGGGAGTATTCTGGGTGGAGGAGAACGAGGCAGCAGCGGCGGCGGCGGCTGCTGCTGCTGCAGCGGGTGGGGGCATTAAGGGGGAAGGGGAGGGGACCACGAGGCGCGCCCCCTGCTAGGGTTATGCCACACCGGGGCCGGGACTCCGAGTGGTTGGCCCTTGACCAGGAAGGGGCCCTCTTTCCCTCCAGCGGCGGCTTGACGACCCCCC
>BOPP01000079.1:373925-422881 GCA_017312745.1 Gryllus bimaculatus | reverse complement strand
ACAGGCTCGCACGCGCTCACAAAACCGTACGCGCAGGCGCGCCGCCCGTCCGCCTGACGCGCGCGCGCGAGCGACCGAGCGCGGCGCTGGGCTGGGCTGGCTGCGGTGTCCTTGAGGGAACGACCTTGCAGGAATTTGGTGGGTTGGGTTGTGTTGGGTTGGGCGCTGCGCCTACTCCACACCGCAGGCGGCCGGGTCCCCCGCCGCCGCGTCCTCCCAAGGCAATGGAGCTGTCGAGAGATGAAATGTGGCCGTAGCCATACGCACGGGGGCCTGCCTCTCGCGTAGTTTTCGAAAAGAAAATCGAAAAACTAAACACAGAAATGCGCCATTAAGAAAACAACAGCAAATCCCTGAAGGCGTACGTGTTTTGCCCCGAGAAAAGACAGCTGCTTTTCTTTCCATTCCTTTTTTTATTGTTCGAGGGATGATGAAATATAGCATCTTCCATTAAGGCCGCTCCTCACGCCCGTAATAGTTTACTTGCCCTTCTTTCGCTCGCGGGCACTCTGCATCGTTTCCTGAAACGGTTTTCTATAATAGTAGTCTAATTAATAATTGGGCTGCACGCTAGCAGCTTCTGTTTTGCCCCGTCCAGCGCCCGCAGCGTGTTCGGCCAACATTATACTGGGCCCTGGCCCTGTAATCAGGCTCGAGCTGCTGCCAGGCATCCGAAAGCGCGGAGACGGCGACGGCAGCTCCCGGTCGTGATGTAAAAATGTTCCTCTTACGGAGGCTGAATAAATTTCCATTGCTTTTCTTGCCCGGCCGCCCGGCCGGGCCGGGCCGGGCCGGGCCGAGCCGGGTCGGGCCTCGAGATGGTAATTTATCAAGGGAAACAGATCTGGCGCCCCGATCGACTCTGCCAGGTGCGCGTTCGGAAAGATCTCGGGAGAATCGAGAGGCGGAGCCGGGACGCTGCTCGGGGCCCCGTTGGGGACTGCAAGTGTCTCCGGCGATCGGCACGCAATGACGAGAAGAGTAGGCATACAAACCTGGGCTCCAAGTTATGAAGATTTACATAACACCTTTTGGGGGATTCCAACAGGCCATACGCATATTTTAATGCTAAATGAGGTAATGCAGTGGAGAATAGGGCGAATGTTTCTCTAATTCGATGGAAACATTTTTTCCTCCCATCAAATTTCCACATTTTATGGCAGCATTTGGATGTTTACATTCTTTACATTGTATCTGAAGGAGAGAAAAATATTTTTTTTTAAAACGCTGCAGAACGTGAAAATAATTTGCAACAGTATTGAAGCAGCGTAAATAGTTATTAACAACAAAACTTAGTTCACTTAAATTCATTCTCAGGCCTCACATTGCCTAGAGACGAAATTAAAATTCAGTTCTCAGGCCCAACGGGCAACTATGGCCACAGTACCGAAGAAAGTTCTAGGCCCTTCACGCCTTCACATTCTCACGCCCAGTCTCCAGTGCAATTTCCTCGTAAGCCTAGAGGCAATTTACATAGCCACTGCATCGAAATAGGCTACTGCCAATATTCTGTTGTATTAGAGGCAAGTGGCTCCTGCTGGCGCACAGGCAGCCCGCAAGGTGCGTTGCTCCCACCGCGGCCACGACGTCTAACCGCCGTCTCGGCAAACTCTCACGCGGATGCTGTTCGCCTCGACCGATAACGCCCCACACCAACACAATCGCACGCACAGTAAACGTAGGCTCTCAGTCGTGCGCCCCACAGGCCGAGTATACACCGCTCGCCTGCAACACCGTCATCGAAACAAGAGCCCCTCTTGCGCGTGCACCCCGCCGCGCGCTTTCATCGCCCCGCGGGCGATACGCCGAGGAAGAGGACCCCGGGGCAGGGGAGGGCAACGCGCTTCCATTACGCGAAAGGCCCACGACGACTTCGCGCCGCGCGCCGCCCCGATAAAGGACGCCACGGGAGACGCCGCCGCACCGCGTCGGTGGCTGCGGGGCTCGGATATCGGAATGTTTTATCAAGGAGAGGTGCTGAGTCGACATCCGTTCCCACACCGCGAGCGGGAGGGCGGCCGGGGCGTCTTGCACCTGGCGCTGCGTGCAGGCCGGGCTGGGCCGGGCCTTCGCCGGCTCCTCCTGCGCCCAGTGTTCGTTCCCACACAGCCTGCGAGCGCCCCGCACCGCCTCCGGCACGCACGTCCGCCCCCTCCGTCCCTCCCGGCCAGACCTTTCCTGTCTTCCTTCCTTCCTTCCGACGCCCACTCAATCTTCGCCTCGGGAGCCCGCTGCGCTTTTTTCCGCCTCCGCTCGTTATTCTCAGGTTCAAGCGCCCACATTACTTGTACTGCAAGCACCTCTCCAAGGTTCACATCTTATAACCGCTCACGTCCAAGTCTTTTACTTGACACGTTCTCTCGATGAGGGTTAAAAACGGACATCATTTTTCATGAGAAATTTTTAAGTTAGTTTTAAGTTAAAGAGCATATTTTAAAGTATATTTGCGATCAAAGAATTTGAACAAAATAACAAAAAAATTGTCGGAATGTTAATTCCAAATTTACACAAAATACAAAATATTTGTATTACCAATTACTCATTTAAGCATTTAACAAGCACTTCTGTAATTTAAAGATTATTTATAAAGCAAAGAATAAACAGCATCAGCAAGGATTTCAAATTTAAGCGAACATATATCGCGAACAGCTACTTTGACATCCGGAAACACGCGCCTGATGGCAGAGGGCAACTTTTCGTTAGTGCCACGCGGCTTGTCTTCCAGAGGTGTTCGGATGCTTGTCTATTTCCGCGTAGACGCGTATTGCATACTTGGGTTACACACCCGTCGATCCGCCCGTCCGTCTACGAACCGGCCTTCTTGCTGCCGCTAGCCCCCATACCGCCATTCCAGCCAGGCCCCTCGCGAGGCAGCAGCGAGCAGCCTGTCCTCTTCCGCACCTCCGCCCACCGCTCCGTGGGCTCCTCCCCCCGGTCCTCAGGTTCCGCAGCCGCCGGCTCCAAGCCGAGCCCGCCCGCCGCCGCCCGCCTTCCTCGCGTAAACAGCAGGGTAGTAGCGCTGGTATGGGAGAAGTACGGCGGGCGCGGCGGCAGCGGGCAGCGGCGGCGTGGAGAGGAGTGGAGTGGGCGGGCGGCGGTAGGGTGGGGTGAGGACTGGGTGGGGACGCGGCGGGCAGGGTTCACCGTAGAGAAAGAGGAAAGAAGACTTACCTTTCTTTCTCTTCTTTCGTGGCACGGGGATATAAAGCTAAGCTATGCCAGAGCTATGGCCCGGTTGCCACATGCTCCTACTACAGACACTCTTGGCAAAACACAAGCGAAGCACCGCGGCGCGGGCCGGCGCGGCCTCGCGCGTGCCGTACGACCACGCCGCGCGTACACCGCCGCCTGCGACGCTGCAGCCACTCCGGGCGAGCGCACAGCTGCAGCGACACGCAAAGATACCGACGGGAGAAGCGACGTACGAAATTATCTTCTTTTTTTTTTTCTTCTAACTATCGAAGTAGCTACTTTCTTACAAGTGGTCGAGTAAATATTACTCACGTCACTCTGTCCGAGATTTCCTTTAAGTAATTTGGTTAGATAATTGAAATCATTTTGATCAATGACCGATAAAATCAATACAATTAAGCTAATATTTCAACCTTCAAAGCTGACACGACTCCTGTGCAGGTTTGTATTGAAACAAAAATAATTAAGATGGGCTTTGGGTTTAAATTTCCCTTTCATTTTCAACCTATATGGGCATATGTTTTCTGCACTTCAAATTTATTCTAAATCCTTCGTGCATCTTGCATAAAATGTCCAACTGTAATAGAAACCGTTCTTTCTACATCCTATCGTGAAACGAACAACATCATTTAAAACCCCTTTCCTATAAAGGGAGAGACGGGTCGATACTTGACACCTTCTAGTAGTATATTAAGCATTTAGATATTTAATACAAAAAGACGTTTCAAAACGATGATCAAAGTGATGCCCTCGAAGAGGAGGCCGTGGTTGGGAGATTTCCGTAGCCCCGAGAGCAGCCGGCCACACGAGCCGCGCTGAAACGTCGAGCGACGCCGACACCCCAAGTCGGAGACGCCCGCCGGCTCTAGCGCTCACTCGCGCCCGCGACTTTTTGTCGCCCGCCCATTCATCGGCGACGGCGGGCGGGCGCACCGCTGCGCTCCATTCATTTGAGCCTAAGCATCCGCCCCGCCTCTCTTCTCTCCCACGCCCACGCTCACGCTCAGCTCGGCTCGGCTCGGCTCGGCACCAGGAAGCGACGACCTTTGCTGCGCTCTGCGACGTCCGTCAGCGCGACTCCGCATTACGATGCGTACGCACCGAACACATTCCTAGCGCCGTCCACGCACTTCTCGTTCTGTTAACTCGAGTTTGGACCCCACTAGTGAACGAAATTAAACAACCTAGGTTTAATTATGACCGCCAAACTTTTTTATTAAGTGAAGTACCAGTCTGGAAGGCGCCATATCAGAGGCGTAGGCACAGAGTGGGGGGGGGGGGAGAAGACGTGGACCCCTGCACAATTTTGAAAGGGAGGTCCGTAGACATAAATAATAAAACTCCCCCTTCAATATAGTCAATTCAATTCTTGATTTCTACTTTTTTAACTTGAGAATTTGGGGAAGAATCTCTCCAAGCAATCACATAAAATGGTTTAGCATAAAAATCAACTGTGCTCTCTCCTCGTATATTTTACCGATGTATTAGTACAATAAGTTATGTGTAAATAATGTTAAGAGGAAAAACATACCTAGAATTGTTTTGGCCACCTCTCGTTTTCGGATGCTCATGCCTATGCGCCAGACTCAAGCTTCGTAAAGTTAAGAAAACAAACGAACGATGTATCCGAAAGCAATTCTTAATCGAGAACTGAGTTCCCATTTCTATCTCCGTAGATCCAATAAGATCCCGCACCCTCAGTTGCTGTGCCGACAACCACGGCAATGTTCTTGAAGAAAAAAAAATTAACAACACAACCAGCCAAGACAGCGAAAATATTTCGAATTACATGCGCGATATTATCCGCGACTCTCGCCAGCCCCACTTCCCAAGGAATTTGTCGCAACTAAAGCGGTGAACACGCGGTGGCGGCGGCGGCGGCGGCGGCGGGCATTCGCCGGCCGCTGCTCTTTCCCCGCGATCCATCGTAATTACTCAGCCATGCTTCGCTGCGCCGCTCCCGCCACAGCGCAACACGTCCAGCCCGATAAGAAACCGCCACCGCGCCCCGCGGCGGGGGAGGAAAAGGAACGCAGACAATGCGCCGCGAAAATCCAGTGGCCCCCAAGCGACGGCCCCCGTCTTGGCGGACGAAGATAGTTTGGTGGTCAGCGAGCATAGTCGCGACATTCTACGAATTTGTTAAAATTAATTAATTACACTGTCAATCTATGACGTTGAATACAAGCACATACAAATACTAAACAGTGCAATTAATTAATAAGCTCCAAATATTTTGTAGTAACTCAAAGAATTAAATAATTTTGTTTAATTTAAGTCTTTATTAATAAATGAGCATTTACGAATGTATTGCAACCGAACAAACACATCCACATAATTATATTTTAAATACGTGCACTTCAAATTAAAAATAAGGAAGTTTAGGAGCATTATTTTATACAATGTTATTACTTTTTTATATCCGAATTAGATGTTCGCAAGGCTTTTGTTGGGAAGTTCGAAAGGTCGGTGACCAGTGCTTCCTGCGAGATATCCGAACCAATTCAGCATCTAGCGCTACGACCCGTTCAGTTATTTGCAACATTTTTTGTGTTATAAAATGTCCGTTAACGAAACAAGGGTGTGGTGTATGCTTCGCACGTTCCCGTAAGATAGAGTTTTGAAAGCGAAAAAAATAACTTCGCATACAAGCACATGTCCTTATTTTTCTCACGATGAAAAATACAAACCACGTGGGCGGTCGCTGACCGATACAGATGTATTATCAAAAGTACGAACATTTATCAGAATTGTTGACAGTACACGTTTAGGAAACGAAACTTCAATCTCGATAAACCGCGTTTCCAATGTCAGAGAACGCAGATCAATTAAGAGTAATCTGAATCGACAATAAACTTCGATGTAAGGCCAAATATTATTTCCATGCTCCTTAGGATCTTTGAGATATTAAACTTCAACAATATCTGTGGCCAATACTTTAATTGACAAAGTAATTTGAAATAAAATGTGGCAGCTGACGGAGAGAACATCCAACCAAGAAGGGAAGCAACCCTAAGGGGATTTTACAGGCGAAGAGAAACTCCATAACCCAAAGATCTGGAAATTAACTTAATTTTATTAAAATAAATGTAGCACGAAATGCCCTATAGTAGTGTTTCTAAGCCACGATGTTTACATTATTTTTATGAAGCACTTTTTCTACTCCGAACAAAATTAGCCGTCTTGCCCACAGTGAGCGACGTCTCGCCAGGAAGCGCCCCCACCCAGCCGAGGGGCCCGCGCCGCCCAAACGAGCGACAGTAAATCAATTACGCAACCCCGCAAGTGCGACAAACGATACGCCGCCCGCGAGCGGTCGGTCGGCCGGCCGGCTGTCGAAGAGAAGGGGGGAGGGGCCGGGAGGGGAGAGACGGGGCGTGCGGGGGAGGGGCCGGGGCACGCCGACAGGCTACCGACCGCCCGGCCGGCCGGCCGGCTGTCCAAACAAGCCCACGGAACAGAAGGCGGCCGATTCACGATTTATCTCCGGCCCGCCCCCACCACCACCCTCGCGACGACACGAGAGCGTGGGACACTTGTGACGATGTTTGCGCTGCTCCGCCGGAGATACGCGTTCGCTGCCCCCTCGGCAATGTATTTGTATGGACCGCAGAAAGGTCGCAAACCTCATTCGGACGCACATGTACACAGAGGACTTCCACGTACGAAGTAGACAAAACAGTCACTTATGAGTGAGCTGCGATGAGTAAACGATGTTACAATTCCACTGAGATTAAAAAAGAATAAATATTATCATTTCAAAAATTAAACATAGTCGCATGTTATCATCCTGACATTATAGTATATTTAAGTGCATGTCAGAACATCGGTTCCCTAAACGTTCTGGGCATCAAATTCCAACTAAAAGACAGCAGTAATGCTGACAAAACGTTTCACTTTACTTCATAAAAAATATAACGATACCTACATTTCAACGTCCATCTAAAAAAATGGCAGTTTTGAGCTATCACCCATAAGATAGATCTACCAAATTCTAATGACACGTATTACAGAAATTAACGGAAAATGTGTTAAAATGACAGAAGTATAATTATTTTATTAGCTTGTAATGGATATTGCGCAAGATATTTCGTATTTCCTATAAAATTGGAATTTTGAAACACGCGTTGTTAAAATATAGTCCTCAATTAAACAATATTTTCTCAAATATTTGAGATGAGGTCTTAATGTAAAACATTTTAACGCTGGACACGCGAAAAACAAGAACAGACCGTACAGTCCATCACCCTCCCCCCCATACGTAAACAAATATCTCATTATCCATTCGACGCCAAGATTGGCTGCGTGAATATGAAAAGAAAAAAAAGTGCACGAGAAGAAAGCCGCGGAGTGGAAAACTTTGTCAGAGTGAGAGAGCAAAGAAAGGGGGTTTCGCAAACTCATCACGCGGGGAACGGACGATGCCAAGAAACAATATTTCACATATTAGGGCGGGGCAGGGAGGAGAGGAGCAAAACCCACCATCGGCCTCACTTATCTGCCAGGACTATGACAAGTGCGATTGTTTCACGGCTGTTAGAAGACTGCTTCTCGACAATTATCAAGGCAAGAGCTTACACTGATGGCAGAATGACACGCATATCGATTCCTCAATTTCCAAATAATTTGACATTTGCACAAAAGGGGAGACCATAAATTGAGTTAATTACAAATATAAAATTTTGAACACAAACTAGACATTTCTTTGATCGAGTTGATAAAACATTCTTAGCACAAAACTATATTTCAGCAGAAAAATATAAAATAAACTCGCTTCCATTGCCAGGTTGCCGTCCGCGGCGCGCACTAATCGAGCACAAAACTTTATTAATTGAATGTTAATACGAGTAAATACCAGAAGTTGGAATTTTAAGATTTATATAATTTTCATCGTTTGAATGTAGGATATGCAGCAGTGAAAATGAGACTTCATTACGTGTGATAATTTGACCTCGAAAGCCAATAAAATTTGTAAACAATCATAATATCAGATGCAAAATATAAACAAAAAAATAAAGAATCAATTATGTATCTAAATTATCGCAATATCAGCGTCGTTCACTATTCCACGTGCTCTAGGCAGCGTCCGTGCGCGCCCGCGCCCGCGAGCGCAGGCCAGCGACTGCGGCTGCTCCACGGCGAGTGGCGCTGCGCGGCGCGGCGCGGCGCGGTCCCATTTCTAGCGCGCAACGAGTGTCCGGCGCTGCGGTTTAGCCTTCGACATTCCTGAGCGCGCGCCGCGGACGGCAACCTCGCAATGGAGGCACATTCCTCCGCTCTCTCTCGCTCGCTCCGTCCTCGTCGGCGCGGCGTGCTAGCTCGCTCGCTCACTCGCGCGCGCTCGGGCGGGCGGGAGGCGGCGGCGGCACAGCGGGTCGGCCCGCGGACGGGCCGGCGGCGGCGGCGGCGGCGGGCGCGCGCGGGAAAGCTGCGAGGCTCTGCGGCAGCGGCGGCGGAGAGGCCTGCGGGCCGCGCAGCAGGAAAGCGAATTCGTGAGGGCGGCGTCGGTGGCGGTGGCGGTGGCTGACGCTGGCGGCGAGGGCGGTGGCGGGGACGGCGTAACCATGCTCTTCTCGCGCCCGGTGCCCTTTCATTCGAGATCGACAGCGGGGAAGGGGGAACAGCGTGCTGTAAAACGGGTGCTTCGGGAGCATGATCTCCAGTCGGCGGTTTCTCTATCGCTTCGCGTGTTATGTGCAGAATTAAATACGTACCCTTTATTGGCTTAAGGAAGAATACGTATTTGCGGGTAAGTGGATAATTGAATCATAATTTTGTTGAAATTTATGTTCGGTTTCATCTCTTCCCAACTGGCATTCATGTATCTCAGTACATTCGTGAAATGATTTCAATTAAATATAACACGAAGTTTCTCGAAAGCAATAATAAAGCAAAAGATATGAATGCAAACACCATTCTCTTAAATGCAGCACATGTTAATAAACATGACACCTACCGATACTATTTCAACCACACTGAAAAACTATTATAAACACTGGCTTGCTGTCGCTATTATTGCATCGCACTACTATGGAACCAAAGAAATAGAGAGAAAACATGCCCAGCTCGCCTCGCCATCTGCGTCGGGCCCTGCCTCCCTCTTCCCCCGCATATTTGGGCGCAGGTCAGCCCGCGCCCCGCGAGACAGCTGTCCTCCAGGTGCGCGCGACAGCGTTGTGGCGGGCGACAGGGGGCCTAATGGGATTGAGGCGCTAAGCCGAATTCCTCTGTCCTCCCCTCGCTGTCCTCACCTCAGGCCGTCCAGCCCATTCCGTTCCGCCCCATCTCCTCCATCCCTCCGCCACTGCAGCCGTTCCAAGGCATTTATAACACGTAACGCAATCATTCACGTTTTAAAGTACACAGGCCTCTTGAACGTCAACAGAGAAAATAATACAGACATAATGAATCTTGACGAATTCGAAGTCCTAGGGACAACACGAGTGACTAAAAACTACAAAACTACTCCCTTTCCCATACATTCGAAAAAACAGATTCTTTTTTTTTAAAAAAAAATATTCTGTTGATTTCGCAAACGCTTTTTTCATTATTCTGCGCACAAACGCTGCCGCGAACTCACGATTTCCCGGAAAATTTCCTCTGTCCTTTTTTCCCCCCTCTCTTTCCTCTTTCGTGCGAACACTGATCCCGCTGTGGCGGAGCACCTCTGGGAAGGGCGTGAGGGGAGGGGAGGTTTCGCGTAATGAGAGGCCCCAGTAGACGAATTCCTCCCGCGAGGAGGAGGAGGAGGAGGAGAAGCCCCTCGCAGCCGCAAGAACGCGCATTCTTTCGGAGAAATACGCGCGCCGCCCGCCCAGCGAAGAAAGTTACTTCCGCCCGGCAAGAAAATTGCGGCGCCACCACCCCATGCCCCGTCCGACCAGCCGGCTGCTCGACTGCCCAACGAAAGGAACATCGCACAAGGGGTTAATCCAATTAACAATCCCACAATACTGCGCGTTATGAAGAAACCAATGAACTAGGACCGTTTCACAATCTCCTAAAACTTCATTGCCATGACGTACAACAGACTTCGTTAAATCTCTCTATTGACGATTTTCCGACATAAAAAACATTTCATTCTGACGATAATGTTACAGATCCAGACAAATTTCATAAAATGATACATTTTTGGGATATGGAGCAACCGAAAGGAATCAACGAGTACATTAGTAAATTTATTCGAAGTAGTATATTTTTCCTAACAAATTATCAGAACTTACATCCACATCTGAAGCTGATCACTCTAGAAAAAATTGGAAGCGTGTGGCTGTCACGTTTCGTAAGAAATTGCAGAGTGATGCAATTGTTCATATGGCACATGTGCTATATCTCTAGCTGCACATACCATAACGAACGAGTGAAGTTCCATGACATTAATTGTCGTTTCTTGTAACCACTTTGTTTACTTATGACTTATTTCCAGTCCTTTAAAAAGCCAACGATTTCGATCGAATGTCAGATATTATTATTCAAACTAAACACATTAATTAATTTTACTGAAAATACTGTGAACAATATGATAGCTTCTGGTAGAATGGAAACCACACTCCAGTGTTGCTAATTGTTCATTTACTATCATTAAGAAAATAAACATTTTCCCCGCATTAATAGTCAGTAACCCCAAAGAACGTTTCAAGCATTACCGAAAATGAGCAGGAAAAGTGAATCCACAGTACTAACTGGATGAATTATCCGTCATTCCTTGCCACCCCGGCCAGCGCGATGCGACGCGGCGTGGCGCTTGAGCTGCGCGCGGTTCCTCGGGCGCACGGCCGTGGCGCGGTTCGCCGGCGTCGTAGCGTGGCGTGGCGTGATGCATGGCGAGGGAATGCCGGCCTCGGGGCGGGGGCGCGTAAAATAACGGCATTACGCGTCATTAGAAACACGAGATGGCGGCGCCCAGGCCCGCGCCGCGCCGCGCCCCGCCCGCGACGGAATGCTTCCCGCCGGGGCACGCGTCGCCCGTCCACGCGTATACGCGCAGCGGAGAGCAGAGCAGAGGAGAGGAGCTTGCTCGCTCAGCGGCCGAAAATCCGACGCAGCCGCGTGCGCATGCGTGCAACACAAAGCTGGCGCGGCGTTGCTCGGCTGTTTACGCGCGTTTCACTTTACTTTACTTGCCAACAGAAACGTAAATTGAGTCGTTATATTGTATGGATTTTGGCTATTATATAGATCATTTAGATTATGTAGATCATTTCCTTGTGAAGGTTCTTCACCGTGTTTTCACTTTGTTGGTGCTAATTCTACCTTTCCAGTTGCCCTTTAATTCGTTTAATTAAACGTGTTTTTCTAACACATCACCACAACATTCACTTTTCCGGATTCATATTTCCATTACTAATTTCCTATGAGCGCAGAAATTGGAACAAAACTACGCATCCTTCTGTATTTTGAGAATTGTGTGGTTTTGTTAGATTCCCAGGAACTCGGGAGGCGGGGGGATACAGAAACATATGAATTACTAATTTCCAATGCATGTTATCCTAGAGTATTATGTAGTTTGCAAAATCATTTTGTGAGGTTTGGTTCAACATTTTGGGTTGCACTTACAGCATTACGTATGGGGGGAGGGGGGGGGGAAGGAGGCATGTTAAACAAAATATTTCAGATCCTTTGTTAATTTCGAAAGATTTAGCACCTTGGTGAACATGACCAATTCTTATTTGGTCTTACGATTTTCTGGAACGTAAATTGTGTTTTTTTTAATAAAATTCCCTTCTGAACGGTAAGTTGATATAATTCAAGACATTCATCTGAAGTATACTTTAAGATCAAAGCCTTTCCCATTCGATCCGAGCACACACGCAAAAAAGAGCAAAGCCTTTAATGATGGAAACGTTTCCAATCGGAGACCTCTGAACCGCCGCCAGTCACCCGACACCCTCGCCTTGCGACCCGCTGTGAGGAGTGTGTGTGTGTGTGGGGGGGGGGAGACCCTTTCTTACTGTGGACGTCTGGCGTGTCTGGTGCGGCGGCGGCCGTCGAAGGAACGAAGGACGGCACGTGGGCCTCAACTGCCAAGTTCTTCACGTGCTACGTTCGTCTGCACCGCTGCCGCCGAGAAACGTTTCCTTGGCTGGCATTGGGATTGGGGGGGATTGATTGATTCAAACGTTTTCTAACGTCATACAGGTTCAGGAATGAGAGCTACTATCCAATTCCCGGTAACTTTGTACAGGACAATACACAAGTCACCAAGAAAGCAACTATTTTGGTTCTGAACTCTGTTCGGGAAAACTAATATTAAACACACGCCAATCAAGAACAAGTTACTCACTCTGATCAACACATCGCCAACGTTTTCAATACTGACGGTTTGATCCAGTTTCTCAGGAACAATCTAACTTCAGACACTTTAAACAATGAAACATCATCAGTAGTACTTTTCTAGCGGTTACACCTAAACTGATAATGTCTACTGATATCGCCTCTAATGCGTTTGATAAGTTCTAACATTCCTGGTAGCAACTCCATGAAGTTGGGAAACCTTCCAGGAACAGGGAAACCACGGAATTATTTCTCTCTCGAAGACATTCCCACAGCAGGCACAAAGGTATGCAATGACTAGATCGAAATGGAAGCCGGAATAGCAACTAGATGGCCTCGTTGCGATGAGCAATCTCATCTGATCAATAAGGAAAGAATCGGACGTACAAGTCACAAAACAATGCGACTTCGCGGCTGAAAGGGAAAAGAGAGAAAACCTGTCTGCGCGAGAACGAAACGATACTACTTGTTTACAGGCTTCAAGATTTTTAAATGTTTAGCATTGTACGTCCATATACATTTCAATATTTTGCATGATTAAAAACAGTCAAAGAACTCTCTCATAGGCATGGCGACCGTTGCCACCATCTTCAAGTTACAACTATGACTTCTCTTTGGACAGAAGTCGAATACACACGAGACGCAGTGGGAAGGAGAAATCTGCGAAGAGCGAGAGGCGATGGGCGAGCGATGAAACGCAAGTGGAGGAGAAAGTTTCCCGGCGCAATTGAAGCGCGGGACTTCAAAAAAGGCGCACGCGGAGAAATGACGAAAGGAACGAGGAAGCCGTTAGCAAACACGATGCGAGAGAAAGGAGCGATAGCAATTTGATAATTAATAATAAAATGATTGAATTAAGAACAAAAGTGTTCTGGAAAACCCGTCAGCAACTATTATAATTTCATTTCATTACATGCACCCGATATAATAACGACAGCCCTAAAAAAACTATTAAATTTACACAACAATATAGAATCAAAACTATCAATTCAAACTATTTCCTAGCGACACGATAACCGAAAATTATTGTCGTCATTAATACAAATCACCTAATCACACACGTCAAGGCCCCAAATAATAACGGTACAAGATAGAGATCGAAAATGAACTTTTTATTCTTTCAAAAAGAAAACGTGGTGTTGCGTACTGTAAAATCACTCTCCAAGTCGCCATGACGCCCCAGACATGAACGATCTCTGAATCTCACCTCCAAGCCCAGAAGAAACCCCAGGCACAAACAAAACCTTGGGTGAGACAGCTGAATCGACAGCGGAAGCGCCGAGTGGGACGCGGAAACGCCGGAAGCGAGGGTGGCAGGTGGGAACTTTTCCCTCCCTCTTCCACCATCTCCTCAGACGCCGAGGCGGCGGAGGCGGCGGCGCAGGCGCCGGCGTCGACCCGTCTCGGCGTCCCCGCCGCGACGTCGGCGCCACCGCCGCCGCCGCGGCGGCGGCGGAGAGAAGCGACCTAGAAATCCCGGCAGGTCACACGCGCGCGCCCAACGCCGCCGCCGAGACACTGCCCCCCCTTCCCCCGGCTGCCGACGCTTCTGCCAGACTGCCCGCCACACGTTCGTCTGCAGTTACTATGCACACGTCAGGGGCACTCACACCGCACCCTCAGGTCTTCCGTTTCTTTTCGATCGTAACCCTCACCCCACCCCTACGCAAACTATGAGTACAAACATCGAAGAGGTATAATTCTGCCCTCCATCAACATAAAAAAGAATTGTGTGTTGTGTCCTCTGAAAAATTAACAAAATTATGCTTCAATTTCTATAAGATTTCTTCTAAAGTCTTGAGATTGTGTATTTTCGATGCTGAATCTTTATCAAAAAGCTTTGCACCGTGAGAAAAATGTTTAAATCCACATTGTTTATTTTACTTTTAAAAAATGTTTCTCGCAATCAATATTAGCGGGGAGGGGGAAAGGGAGAGCAAATCTCGCAGCTTGCCTGAGGCTGAAAAATAACCTGGCGCTGACCCTGCCGGTACGAACGCTACACGAAGATTCAGGATAAGGAACAAGTACATTTCACAGAAAAGAAAATAACTTAATTTAGGCTGAGTTCACGAACAGGTATATTTTAAAACACATTTTAAGCTTAACGTAGGGGAACATTGTTAACGATTGTGATCTGCATTGGGGATGCAGTGAGGTGGAGCTACTAGATCACTGACTAAAGACTATGAGAGAAAGACGAAAAGTGAGATCAATTCACAAAACACTGTATGGTCCTTCGATAACCTAAGTTTGTTTTCGTTAAAAAAATAAATAAATTTTAAAAAAAGTAAAAAGTAAACGTGTTAATTCTCACGAATAAAAATGAGGGTGCACTTACAAATGCTCATCCATGAAATTTAGCTCAGCGAATGGCTGAATTCGGAGATCAACACGCCGAATTCTGCCGTCTTTCTGCAGCCGCCCTGGCCACCCGGCAGTGCGCACGGAGCGCTGGGGCCCCGCCACCGCCTCGGCCGATGCGCGGGGAAAGCGCTTTCTTTCCTTTTCCCACGCTGAGGGCCGCGAAGGCGGCGGGGCTCCATCCCGCTCGCCGCAGCCTCCGCGGCTTCCGGCCCCGCCACCGCCTCCACCACCACAACCACCACCTCCGCCGCCAGTCCGGCCCGGGGCCCGTGCACCTGAGCCACGCAGCTCAGCTCAGCCCAGCCCAGCCCGGCCCGGCCCGGCCCCGCACCGCCACGGCTCCTTGAATTAATTACCTGACCGGACAGGCTGCCGGCGCCCGCCCCTCGGCGATCGGCGCGCCGCGCCGGCTTCGCCCCCCGCCCCTCCCGTCCGAGGCGGTCCGGCCCGGGCACGTCGCCACCTCCGCTCCATTGAGATCGAACACTATCGGCGGCGAGCGACTCGCCCTTCCAGGAAACGACGCGCCCCCACCTGGCGGCCGCGCGCCCAGGAATCAATGAACCCTCGTGCTCGCCTGCGCCAGCGGCTGGAGCGGGGTGACGGGTGGGGGGCGGCGGCGCTGGAATGCGAAAAATTGACCCCGGGGCTCGCAGCTTCGAAGCCCGGCCTGCCTCGCCTCGCCTCGCCGGCCCCGTCCCGTCCCGTCCAGACTCATCTCGCCCCGGCGCCGGCGCAAAGTCACGACTTCCGCGTCGCACGCGCAGGAGGCGCTCGGAGGACCGGTGCAACAGGGCGCGATGCGTATACCGTTGGGAATGGCCATTAGAATTGTTTTAGGTGCACACCAGGCATTTCACTATTCGAAGATACGTTTGTAATTTATAAATAATATAAATAAATAATATAAGGAGTGGCGCCAGCGTAGTTTTTCTGCAAGGGAGAGGGGTTATAGGTATAGTGTTCAGCCCAATTAATGTTGCATTATTAGGAATTTTTCATTTATACTAAAATTAAAATGTATTTTTAATTTTTTAATATTTATTTCTAACATACAACTGAGAAATTGCCATTTGCTATTACACAAAGTTAGTACTATATTAGACACATGGACAAGTGTCCTCTGCTTCTAGTGAGGGGCCTGACGCCGCGCTAACCCCGCCTGCTTCGGGTGCGCCACTGCTTGTGATGATAATTCCTTAATTAAACTGTCATTATCATTCACGGATAATTGAATGTCTGAATGCTGCTTATGAAATCCGCAACCACATGCACCAGCACGAGATTTCTTGAATGGAAAATATTTTTGTAATATACAAAAGATGGTCTGTGTACAGTCAATCAACACGTGTCAGAGGGTTCTTTGAACAAGAAATAAAATAATTTTTCAACTCATCAGGCCGTCTGTTGAAAACAAGCACGTCGCATCTTCGTCCCCGTCGTCCAACAAATGCACAGGCATTCTTATGTAAAAGGAGCCAGTTTCCGCGTTTCAATGGCAGCACGCCAGCAGCCATTCATGCACGGCCGTTCCACATGCGCGCACGGCGCCGGGCCCAAACCACTCCGTGTATCACTTCTAAAGCAATGTGCCTTATGCATGGCTTGTCGATTACTCAAATACGTTTTCCCATTAAAAGGACATCGACACAGAATTTTATGAGTCACGCTCCGACTCAAACGACCTCGCACCCGCGGTCATTTCTCCCTCTCTGGTGATTCGGTTTCACGAAAAACCCCTTCGAGGGTCGTCGAATAATCCTTTGGCTTTGCGACGATACAGCCAAGATTTCGTTTTTTTTTTTAAATAAATGCAACCGCATTCCAAGAAATAATACAAGAATGTGTTGGATTAGAAAAGAGAGGCTGCGGATGGAATTGTACCCAATGGAACACATATGTGGAAGAAGTTGGACAAGACAATACCACTAAATTTAAATTTAAGTCTAAATTTACCGACCATTGACGGCAAGATCAAGTTCAAAATCATTCACATTCACAGCAGAATTTAATGGTTTTCACAAAAATTACAGCTTCTATTAAGACCTTTTAAATTTACCAAAAATTACAAGCAACATCTTGTCCATCATGTGATCTCTCATCCACTTGTCTTAAAACGTAGCGGCAGAAATAATTTGGATCATTTTTTTAAAGTTTGAATCCTTTTTTTGAGAACGAAAGAAAAAAAAAGATTCAAACTAAGACTGTTTTTGTCACTATTATTATTATTATTATTATTATTATTATTATTATTATTATTAGAAACATTGAAAACATACTCATTGGCAATGGCGCAATGTAGCAATTCATAATGCTTACTCAAACTGAGATAAAATTGTGTCGAAATGATCTTAGTTTCTATTTAAAACATACGTCATTTGAACACAAAAAACGCTCATTACTTCGACGGCCAATTCGCAGCGTCAGAGCCAATCCGCCGCTTTAGGCATCTGACGCGCAGCACGAGATAACGACTAACGACTACGATCGTCGTACTTCGCAGCGCTTGCGAAAAAAACAAAACAAAACGAAGAAAAACCTACAAAAACGAGAGCCGCGCTGCCGCGACGGGCATGCATGCGTCCGTCTGTCGTCCAGTCTGGTCTTCGCCCGTGCGGCGTTCGTTGGTTCGGTCGCCCAGGGGGCAGCGCGGCGACCGAGGTCAGCGCGATATCGCGCAAAGCGATGGCGCACACGCGCGCGCGCGCGCCCAGGAATTCGCGAGCGCGGCCGCCCGCTGACGTCAGAGGCGCCCCGGACGCACGCTCGCTCCACCGCTGTTTATGACGGGATGGAATCGGGCAGAATGTGCGGAAAATAGGCACGCTTGCTTTGTGCGTCAATTACATTGGGGAGCGTTACTAACTAGAAGTAAACGAAAGGAAACGAGCTGGTTTGTGAAGACTAATGGAAGTTTGAATAACGATTCACAAAATTACATTTCACCCAGACTCTGTAATTAGGATTAATTATTTATTGCACATTACTAAACAGGCATACGTTTTAAAATTAGCATTTACTTGAACTAAAAAGAATATACACTATTTATACACACTGGTATTTTCTGTTTGGGGCGGGACGATTTTCCAAAGACACTGCCAAAGAACCAGTGTAAGACATGTAAAGCAACTAACATTTTATTTGCACGGCAATTCAGTTCCGCAAAGGCAGCCTTCTGTTGAGTTAGCTATTTGATGTTACTCTTATACTGCACAAAAAATGTTAACCATATCAATTCAATTTTCCTTTAAACTACATTTTCACGAGAGGAAATTCAATTACATAAACCCATAAACCATTCACGCAATTTTCGCTTACTGTCAGTTACAATAGTTTTCACACAGAAAACTAAATTCTACTTTATTCTCCACGTAAATACAGACTCAAACCATGAGAATTTTTCGTACACGAAATACCTCGATAACTGACATCACTTACACCCTACTTGCGCGACAGAACGAAAGGCGCGTTGAAAATTATCGAAGCCACTCACCGGAGTGAAGTTCTCAGAAGTGGAATTCACAAAAGTATTTAGGTACTCCTCCGACAGTCACTTGACAACCGGAAAGAGCAGTGGTGACGAGCGTGCGGTACGATGCGCGGGGGGAGGGGGGAGGGGGAAAGGTGGCGTGACCGTCTGAATCACTGGCGAAGCGCAAGTCGAAGAGCGCATTCCGCGCGTGGTTTCGGAGGGCGATTCGCGTGTATTCCCGGCGTGGCGCTCGCCCACGTTCCGGGTCTGTGAGTGCGGGCGGGCGGGCGCGAAAGCATGCAAAACCAGCAGCGGTGAGTCAGCGCGCAGGTGCACCGCGTTCAACGCGCCGTCCGAACAAAAGCCGCGCGCGCGCGCGTCCTCGACACTTGCGGATCGCTCGTCCTAAACGACGTGTTCGCACGGTGACCGCGCTGTAGCGGTGCAGCTCTTATACGAGCGCTTTTGAATGGGACCTGACATTTGCAAGGCTGTCGCGTCATGTTCAGCTGTGAAGATCGTAAGATCTAAAAATGTACAGCAACAGATTAGAATGTTACTGTGTAAGTCAATTAAAAACTAAGTCTTCATTTATTTTAAGGTTGATTGACGTTCACCAAAACTATACCGAAGTAGGGAATATTAAATAAATTTAAATAATGAAGAAAGTTTTTTGGTCACATAAGAGTAAGTTACAACCCGTACATGAACATTTCAAATGCATTATGTTGTTTTGGAGTTGATAGGTTCTGATCTATTGGTCCTCAAATGAAACATTATTAACAATATCTGCCTCCAACGGATACATATTAGGAATAATTATAAAATTTATTAACAAAGAGGAGCATGTGTTTAAAGTAAAAAACATTCATGCTCTTCCGAACGCGGGTTGAAGGAGAGGAAATATTTTTGAATAAATAGATCTAAGGCTGATAACACTATAATCGAGGATGTAAGTAATAAAAGCAAGGTATGACAATCCGGGCTCTCATCCCCAAAACGTATCCTCATAACGAATTGTTTCCTTCTGACCTTGCTTCAATTCATTATTCAAATCGGCAAATTTTTGCAAGCCTAGAATGTGACAGAGTTAATAAGAGAAATGACAAAAATCTAGATTATATTTAGCATAAAAAATAATAGTAGTCCCAGCTCGCACGTGGAGTGAAACTTCACCAACACACGACCACGCCGGCTTGCATTTACTGTCAATACCACACGGCGCAATCATACCACCAACATAACCTATATCACCCGCAACTCATTGGTTTGGATCTTTTCCGTTCAATTATAATTATTTTGAAGATGTAGCCAACAGTAACATTCCTGAACCGAACGTGTCTGTGAGGCATCTCTTACCACACAGTACCAGAGCGCAATCGATATCGCCGTAGAATCAACAGGTGGTCGGTCTCTCGCATGACGCGCGGCACCGCGTGGTGGACGGCGCGCGCGCGCACGCGTAGGAGACGGAAATTACAGGCGGCGCGCGCGCACGTGGACGTGGACGTATGAGAGGCGACTACGATAAATCCGAGCGCCCCCGTCGCGTTCATTCAATGCAGAGCGCCACCGCGGCGCTGCGCGGCGATCGGCGCTTTCCGGAGCACCTCGGCCGCGCCGGCGGCCGGCCGGAGGGGGCGAGTGGGGGCGGGGCACCTGGCGGCGTGGCTCCCCACGTGCAAACCTCCGCGCTCCTTATCTTATCGAGCGAGTTCTGATGAATCAATACATCCACTACGATGCTGGGCGGGAACTGTCACACACGAGGATAAACTAAGCGGGAAAACCGTACGCGATCGTAAATACGGAAGTTACTACAAAACAATTGCGATTACTGTTTTCTACGTGTATGTGCTTTTCTCCACGTGGTAAAGTCTCAATCATGGTTTATAAACATACACGGAAAGGCATGAAGTTTCGTAGTTTAGGACACAACAGCACTATGACAAAGCTATAAAATATTTTATCTCCTACGTAAGTGTACTGTGAACAGTTCTTAGTCACTGGAGGTCTCGTAAATGATGACGAATTCCTTTGCAATTTCCCTCTTCTAATTGTAATTCGAATCCCTTCACTGGACTTTTCCCTATTACTCTACCAACGGTCCGGTCTCCGAGTGGCATTTTTAAAATACCATGTATTTCCTCTAGAAGAAATGGTAATGGGTGAAACTCTTTCTTTTTGGTCAGTAAAAGGTTTATCGAGACCTTGTAGAGAAGTTTTCAAAAAATTACCTCACGCGAAGAACCTATTATGCATTGTCTTAGAATAACTGCGAATACGTCACCACCGCAAAAATTTAATTGAACAATAACAGTTTTTGATAAAATATTATATTAATTTGGATATATTTTCCTCATTAAAATGGAATAACTACAATAACATACAAGAAAAGCTGTGGAAAGGCATACGTTAACTTCTTACAAGATCTCGAACGGAATCAGGGCGCTAAGTGGAATAAACGAAAGGAGGAGTGAAGAAGGAACATGTGGATTACCAATACAAGAGGAATGCACAAAGAATATAATGCGAAAATTATAATTAAATGAAATGAACATAAAAACAATCAATAGGATCATAGGAGTTTTATAGGCCTGAAGCAAAACACTTCGTTATTGGTGTCCCCTGTTAAAATCACACTTGTTTTAAGCAGAAAATAAAACTAACGAAATCTGTACGGCCGTCCACAATGAGCGGCCGCAGGTTACAGAAAAGCAGGAGGGTACCGAAGGAACATTGTAATTCCCAGCTGATCATCGCTGAAAAGTTGTTTTTCATTACACAATTTCTCCAATGATTAGTTAGATTGGGACAGAATATGCAATAACCATCGGGTTATTTAATTTTAAGATTGAAACAAGTCGGAAGCTATTGGAATGGCTCGAATCATAATATGCGTTAAAAGGCCATGAAAAGAACGCTCAGTTTACGTGAACACACGGACGGACAGAAGACTAAGGATTAACTGTCTTTCAAGCTCTCAAGACTGACTTATTTGCAATCTGAATCTATGCAGAAGAAAATAAATTCACTAAACTGAAATACATCTACAAAACTTCAATTCCAATCACAGCAAAATGACAAGATTCCCAGACTCTTGCAGAGAATCCCAACACCTCTGCCTCCCGCATGCCTTCTTGGCTTTCCCCGAGCGTTGGCTACCCTGCGGAAGGGGCTCGCGTAGGGGCTCAGGGCTGGGCGGGGCGGGGCGGCGCGCCGCGGAGTGGCTCGCGAAAGCGCGGCGCGCGGCGCGGGCGAGGGCCGGCGCCGGCGGTCGGGTCGGTCCGCACATCGCATGGCATAGCGAGCGAGGCTAGGCTTCGCGGCGACGCGCGCGCGAGGGAATTGCCATCACATGGGGCGCGTTCCCGCGGGACGCTTCGGAATGCGCCTGAATAAACAAGCTATAAAGGAGAGCGCGGCGCGCATAGCAAGCGGCCGTCGCGGCGGCGGCGGCGGCGGCGGGCGAGGGCGGGGTGGGGTGGGGCGGGGCGGGCGGCGGCGGGGCGACCCCCCCAGGACAGGGACAAGGCCTGCGCACGTGGCAACGGGGTGACTTCTGCAGCCCCCCCCCCCCCCTAACGTTACACACACACTCGCCGATAACTCCCAACTCCCTCTAATCCTCAGAGAGGTACTCATTACATAGTGTATTGTTTATTATGGTTTAGGCCTGTTCACCTCTAGAAAATTGGGGCTCATTAGTTCTCATCAATTGGGTAAATGAGAGCGATAATTAAGAGATGAAAATGCAGGAGTAATGGTGCAAATAAAGAGGCAGGGGAAACGGAGAACTCGAGAAAACCTCTCGAGAGCTCTCGTTATCCATTACAAATTGCGCACACGTTCCCTGGGTATCGAACCTGAGACCTAGCGTAGAAGGAGTATGTGCTGGTCATTCCACCATGACTCCCCCCCCCCCCCGAATAAGCTGTTAATAATCAATTATATTTCTATGATTTCTGTGACGAATTCTGTATAAAAAGAATAATGCTATTCGTGATATCGACTTCAGAAGACTTTTCCATAACGCAAAATATTTCGTTCAATTTAAGTAATATGTCGACTTCACACGAGAGTAATCGTGAAGGTAAAGCATCTCATCGAGATGCGAGTTCCCAACGACAAAACAAAACCTTCGGGCATTCGGATAAGGAAGGCCGGAAAAGACGCCAGTAAAACAGGCACATGGTAAACGCCCAAGGCCGCGGAAGTTTCCGGCAACGCAGGAAAAGCGCAGCTGAAGGTTGCAACGGTTCAAGGAAGGCCGAATGCACTTCACGGCACGCGTATTTATGCTCAGATCCTCACTCACCTCGAGGACGTCCTGCGCCGTCTGCAGGTAGTCGCGCAGCATGGCCTCCTGGATGGCCCGCCACTCCAGGCGGGGTCTTCCAGTTGCGTGCATTCTGCAACAGGAACGAGGCTAAGTTTACAAAGAACTCTCCAATAAGTAAATTGTAAATCTTAATGGTAATCAAAACACCGCCCACAGAGGCATTGCTAATTAGTTTTAATTATTCCTGTCAGGATTTATTCAGCACGCGAAATCGAATTGAACATACTTCATTAATAATGTTCTTTTGACAGTAACACAAAAACAGATTTTAGTTATTCACAAGCTTTACAGTAACATTTTTAAAGTAATTTATAGAATTCTTGAAAATCATAAAACCACAAATACACAATACATCACATTGCACACCCTCGTAACAAACCTTAACTCGAAAACAAAAAACGAAATAGAAAAACAACGCGAGCAGAAAGGCGGCATGGGCCGCGGTGGGGTCAACCAAGAGCTCTTCCTTATTCCACGTTCGAGTAATTCTCGCGCGACTTTCGCCAACCGTGCGCCCACGCCCCCGAGTGTCGGCTGCTGGGCGTGAAGGAAGGGGGTGGGGTGGGGGAGGGGCGCTGGCGAAGGCCAAGGCCCTGCGGCTGAGGGGCGGGGCAGCGAGCGCTGTCCCGCGGTCGGACAATCGACCGAGCTGAGATGCTATCGCGGGGCGGGCGGGTGGGCGAATGATCATCGCCCGCGGGCGATGGGAAGGGGGGCTATCTGCACTTGACGCCCACTGGCGCGTGGGAGGACGTTTGTGAAGTAGTGCGTTCGGTGAGACAACACGACTCGCAATCGGAAGGAACGACGTCGCTGTGACGTACCTTTGCGGCTGGGGGATTATTCTCGGAGTCAGCAACCATAGGCAAAAAGGATTTAATTGGAGGTGCACATATCATGCGTAACATATTAGGTGTTCACGTATCTGACAGAAAAAAAATTTAATGTGCTTTAATGGATAGTATACGTATGTTACTTCGAATTATGGAACTGAAAAATTATAGGAATTATACTATCCACTGAAAATACACACGGGCGAACATGGAGTTTACGGAAGGTTTGAAAGTCTACATTGCGCGGTTTTTTCATTTGAAGTTATCGCATTCCTTTCCTTCTAGTATTAAAAGTGAAACCGAGCTCTACACGCGCTTCTACGAAATGAATGGAAGTTATTTCGTCGGATTTCACCTCTGGAATCTAGTACATATCTGAAAGAACCAGGCAAAGACATAGACGGACTTCCAAATGTATGCACAACGGTAACCACTTTCGTTGGCTGACAATAACGTCCTTTCTCTCCATTCACTTTAGCCAGCACAAAAGCAAAATGTCAACCTAGGAACTGTTACAATAAATTGTGGACAGTTAAACATAACATCGAAGAGAGAACTCTTAGAAAAGTGGCCGAAACGCAATTAAGGAGGGGTTACGCACTTTTCACATGATGCTGAAAACGTAGAAGAGAGAAAAGAAAAAAACAGAAAAAATAAAAATAAAATAAAAAAGCAATAGTCAGATTTTCAGATATTCTTCAAAACATTTTTATTATAGTTTCTCACACTCAGTGTGTCCATCAAAAAAGGCATATTGGAAAAATAACAATTCATTTCACTGAATTAATGAATATCCCAAAGGTCTTGTTCAATATATACATATGTAAAATTTCAGTCTACAAAAAGAGGCATTTTGTTGCATTGCAACACTCACACCAACACACACACACACACGCACACGCACACGCACGCACGAGCAAGCATACACGCGAACAATTTAAACACAACAAAAGAATATGAAGCTCCATAGATCGTTAATCATAGCATCGTTACACATCGACTCGTCTCGTTTCGATTCACGAAACTTTCGCTTCTCCAACTGAGAACATTAGTAAGGATGTATAAGTAAACGAGCTTGATTTCGCGGCCAGGTTTGATCGTGGATCAACTGATATGATTAGTTCTCTACTAATTTCTGAGCTTACGCAAACTTCTTTATGAATTGGGGCAGGTGATCATGGAGTTGGTTTACTTTTGTTTTTCACGGTACGATTGCCTCTAGGGTGCCACAGGGCGAAAAACGCATAAATTATAAATGGGATGTTATTGATACATAGTGGAAGGGCAAGGCATCCAAAACACCTTAGCCTTCCGCGAAAGTAACACACATCTTTCGGTTCCCCGTACACGGGCACAGCTCGAAGGCCCTGTGCCACCTACGCTGGTACGTTTGTTGCGAAGGTGACTCTAGCTGTTAAATGAATATTTCTTTCACCGCTATTTTCGTGATGTATCAGGCGTCATATAGCCTCAGGAGGGAGGCATCCTCCTCTTCCCCCCCCCCACGAAGGCACACGCTAGCAGTCGCAGATGAGGCGGAGAGAGGATGGATGCGCGGATGGTGTCGGGGAGCGGGAGGCGAAGGCGCTGGCGTGGGCGTGGGCGGAGGCACGCGGCGTGAGAAGCGGGGCGCTGGAATGCAGGGGCCCCGCGGAGCAGCTCGCGTGGGGGAGCGCACGCGCGTGCTCTCCGCCGCGGCCCGGCCGAGCGCACGCGTGCCGGCACGCGCGCAGCGGTATGCAGCGGCGCGCTCGTTATCGCGCGTATCACCGGCAGCCGCGTCGAAAGCCGCGACAACGCGAGCGCGCGCACACACAAGCGGCCAACGTACAGTCTCCCGCACATCTCTACTAATAACTCTTAAGTTCAGAGAAGCAAACACCGAAAGCGCAGTTGTCAATTTAGCTTCTTTACAGATTTAATAGAGTACAGATCAGAGCGAACATTAGTAAATTATTCTTATTAAACAAAAACTAACTTAAAATAAAGAAGAGACAGCAATATTACCAAACCCTCTTTAATAAGACAGGTTCTGAAATGACATCCATGCACTCCCATAAGCTCATTGAATTCAATATCCAAATACAACAGAAAGCGGCTACATTTCGTTGTCGCTACACATAAAAGGTGATAAAAGTTTACACAAGGTCGATTTAAGATTAATAGGTTAATGAAAAATCACGCTATTTTTAACAAACAGAAGCCAACTTTCTTCAAACGAAAACCAATTGACGTAATGTTCAAGTTAATTATTTCGTAAACTGAAACTTTAATGGAGCCAACGAATCCCCGGGACAGCAGCCCCGTCTCCGCGAGCAGAAAGCGCGGCTCATCCAGCAGGGGCCTCCATTGACCGGAGAGCTGCGCTCCCCCGCCGCCACGCGGTCGCTGCTCGCTACCCGCCACTGTCAGTTGCTCCGTTATAGGGCGGGGACGCCCGCCGCCCGCCCGCCCATCCGCCTCCGCTGTCGAGCCGTTCCGGGACGCCGGAGGCTCCGGAGACACGCGCCTCCTCCACACCTCCTCTCCTCTCTCTTTCTCTCGCTCGTTGCAGACACCACGCCGCCGCCGCCCCGCGAGGGCGAGGTACGGCGTGATGGGGGCGGGGTGGCGAGTCACGCGCAGGCACGAGCGCGCACCACGCCGGAAGAAGTCGCAGTCGCCGCCGCCGCAGGCCCCACCCATGCCTGAGCTCGACAAGACACGTCACTTCGCGTCGCGTTTGGTTATTTTATGTATCAGGAGGGGGCATCAAACTGCTATGCCCATTAGGGCCGGAAGTGTCATGCATGTTATATTGCGCACGATGGCGGCGTTCCTCCGCAGTGATTTGGAGGGAGGAGTTCCCATCACATGCAATTATATATAATGTATATTCGTAAACTGAAATATTAATGGTGCCAACGCACGTGTAATACGTAACATGTAATATGTAAGTTGTGCATGTATGCATTTGTGAATGAGTTCGGGAAGAAGAGGCAAGGTTAAGAAAGAAAAGGATTGCGCGCGGATCGTGGCCCGTTTGTTAAAGCACTATTTCCGCTTCCGACAGGTATTGATCGAAGCAACAACGTTAAAATACCGACCAGATCAACCGGCAGCCAGTTCTCCTTCCGTATCGCCGCGTCGGGCGGCGGCCTCTGGACTTCACCTTCGCGGGCGAAGTGCGGGTGGCGACGCACGGACGCCTCTACTCGCGAGTGGGTCAAAGTGCGTCGGCAGATTTGCGCGCGGAGAAGTGAAAAAGGACAATTTACACATACATTTTTTATTCCCTCTTAATTTATTTCTTTGCTCCGAGATGACGTCGATCGTATAAAAGAGAGCTCCAAGAATAAGCACTTCACGACCGAAAAGAACTGAATGTGTTTAGAAGATTGCTTGTTCAAATGTTTAATTTGTGACCAGAAATGGGCAGAACAGTTTCCTTGCACAAACTTCAATTGGAGCAATGGGGATAACTAATATAAAGCGGGGCGGCACACGGAATCGGTTTGATATCAGTTTACGATATCAAATGGTCTCTAATGGGTCTGTAAATTAGAGACACCTTCCACACTTGCGGTGATGCACGCTTTGGGCAATACGTTCCTCGCAATGTTACATAATTCACGAACGTCGTGTTAATAAGGAGTACCTGTTCAATTGCCACTGTATTGTCTTCGAAGAACTGTAATTTTTAATCCCAGATTTTATATTTGAGCGCGGTGCTCAAATGCCAAGCGTCGTTGCTCAAATCCGGGAGAAATCGCATTTCTACGTTAACGAGGAGAGATTATGTACAGCAGGAAAGTGTTTATCTCCAATGATTGAAGAGTGTGAAAACCCATTGTAGACGTTCATACCGGTTGAATCAGCCTTATCTCCAAGCTTTACACATGTTTCATCTAATAACTCAGGTTATTTACGAGCGCATGTTCATTTACCATATACATTAAACCGGCTACAATTAACAAGTTTCCAAAAACCACGCACTGAGGCAGCGTGAAGTGGGCGTAATCTCCTTAAGAGCCGTTAAGAGCCTTTACAGAACGCGGCGCGAGTAAACAGGCGTCCGGAATCCTAAAAGGAAACCCACCCATTGGAATGTGAAGTTCGTTTGTCTAATCTCTCATATTTTACGCCACGCATTCCATCCGGGCGCCCGCGCCCCCACGCGCGGCGACGACTTCGGGGAACGCGTCGCGAACGAACCTAAGCATGCGTGCACGCATGCATATGCGTGAGAGCACGAAAACTAAAACTTCGGAAACGCCCACGCGGTTCCCTCAATTTCTCGGCGATACCCACGTGGCTAGTGCTAAGGTAGGTGAAGTGAGGAGGGGCCCTCAGATTCTGAACGGGACCGGGGAAATTCCTTTTTTAGCCCTCAGGTTCTGAACGGGACCCAGGGAAAGACGCTTTGGAAACCGCGGTTCTCAACGGGAACCCGTTTGACTCCTTTTGGGTTTTCGCTGTAGGGAAACTATATCATTCGGGGGTATTTGGGTAGGGATTCGCCTCATCGCCCCCATTATCTTTTCACTCAACCCACCGCAGCTAGTAGCTTCAAGAAGGAAAGCGCTCTACGCAGATTCCTACGCAAAAACACTTAGAAGTTAGGAAAATCTATTAGAGGTCGTATTCTGTCTTTAATTCAATGCGAGTCCGACCAACTGCACTCTTGAAGAGATGGTGAGAATGATACATCGATCGCGGTATCCATTCCGAGGCTTCCTAAACTCATGTACACGTAGGCTTCCGCGGCTCGAGTCCATTACTTCTAGGCTGTCCTGCCTATCTGCCAACGACGCGGCGTCACCCGGACAGCCTAGAAGTAAAGCTTCCTAAACTCCCTAATTCGAACACCAATGAAGCATGATAAATCTGCACCAGGCTTTCATGTGTGAATATCTTACGCAAATGGACCGTTATGCCCAGGCTTGCAAGTAAAAAAATTAGAAAAGCGTGACGAAACTTCAAATAAACTATAAATTGACTCAATTAACCGAAACAGTTCTTAACGATGAAAAATGTGTGGATATTTTTGATAAGTCATTTTAATCTAAAACTTCTTCCTAAGTTGCTAATTGTCAATAAGAAGTTTTCTCTACTCAGCTACATGTCAATTATTGAAGATAAGTTGACAGCTCATTAAATGCGACTGATCCGCCAGTAACTGCATTGCTGATAGACAACACTAGGTTACTCAATTTTATCTACGTCATTTAGTTAGCAGTTTGCTTACCATTAATAGTGCATTAAAAAATTCGAGACTCTTTGGGGAAACTATTTTCTGATTTAAAATTGTTTCATTAACGAGCTCGAATTTCTTTTACAAGTACACCAATAAGAATTACACAACAACGAAGACGATTATTAAAAAAAATGTCCGTGAATGCATCCCGCATTTTCCTGGCAGCGCAGAACCTTGGGGCGGCCGTGGACGTTGGCATCTCGCTTGTCACCCGAGCGCTCAAGAATGCGGGCGTGCTCCGCGTCAACCGAGCGCCCGCGCGCGCGTTGCGTGACACCGGGAATATTCCGAAGAAGAGTAAACTGACCGAAGACCGCGGGCGTGCCGCAATCCGACCCGACCCGCTCGCTCGCTTCGCAAGCATTCCGTTGGGAGGCGGTGACGCGCTGCGGGCGTCCAGTGGCGGCTCCGTCACCTCTTCCCTTTTACCCCATGAGCTGCCCGCCCCCACTGGTCTCCAGATTTGCAGTAGGTTTCGGCAAATATAATAATACTTGTGAAAACCATATTGTGGGTCAAAGAGGACGACGGGAAATGGGAGACATCTCAAATATTTCATTCTTGTATAAAAGACGCAATTTCGGCAGGTTTCTCGCACAGAGGTGCGTCATTAGGCTGAACTATCCCAGCGACTGATTTCTTCATAACGTAAGGTTCTTATCATTCTGACTGCAGGGAATCGTGCCCAGACGACCAAAGTCTTAACACTAAGCTGCAAATACGTCGCCAGAATACCACCCCGTTGTGCTGCCAAGCGACGAAAGATGCAAATACAAAAAGATAAACGCACGTTCATTGTTGTTGTTTTGTTTTTTTTCGGTCAAAGCATTAAACCACGGAGAATACCGCCTATCATCGCGCTGATACACCGGAACAACTCCACCCGTTCACACAGTCCCGACCTTCCGCGGTGGCGGCGCCGATGGGCGTGTTCCGGCGCGCGCGTCCAGTGCTTGCGTGCGCGCACGCACCGGAGAGCGCGCGTACCGCGCCCGCTGCGGGCGAAAATACTCGCGGCGGCGGCTGCGCAACATGGGCGATTTCGCGCTCGCCAAAGCGAGGCTACTGGTGCATACGCCGCCGCCATCGTCACGCTTCGCGCCTCGATGAGGGAACCTCCATCTGCATCATTCCGTGTAATATTACAAGACTTAATTTTTGGCGTCACGGTCTCGTGCCTCGAAAGCCCTAGGGCCGGACGAATTATTGTGGAAGATTGTGAAGCGTAAGCCAAGTTCAAATATTTCACTAAATCACCTTATTCTCGCTTTTTTAAACTTACATTAAAACTACAAGAATTTCTAGGCGTTTGCATTTTATTAAAGAAAATACACTGGCGACGGACAAACTAGCACATTTCTGCCGGCTTTCCACAACTCTTCATGAAGTGATCTAGTAACACAAATGTACACTGCCTCTCACATGTATTGGCATAAAATCCCAGAAATGTATCGGCATAATATCTATGAAGTATCATGGCTCAACGGAGTCCTCATATGAAATGGAACGAGTCTATCAAAGAGGTGAGTTACAATCACCTAGGAAAACGGACGAAAATGAAATAAGTGCATGTGAATACTCAATACGCAACCAATTACGCCAGGCAGGATCATTTAGAAACCGCGGAGCAACTCTGGTCTACTCCAAAGGGGCCTGATGATGGGACAACAGCGAATCCAAGAAAGAAAGAAAGAAAGAAGAAGAAGAAGAAAAAAGGAGGCGAGCGCTGAAGGACGAATCGGCACGGATCACCTATTTCCCCAGCCACCGCCGCCGCGCAGGGATCTCGCTACCGCTCCCGATAACGCGTGCGCCTTCAATCGGTTGCAATTACGTCGAGGAATGCGGACGCCTTATCTCCCAGCAGTTGATAACGATAATAATAGCCCCGCGAGCAAACTCGAATGCCGCAGCTTATCTCGAGTGTCTACTTAAGCCCAAATTCCTGGGCTATCTCTCGAGTGGTCGCGCACGCCGCAACGGGGGCGGGGCGGGGCGGTGGCAACGGCCGGTCGAGCGAAGCGGGGGCAGGCTGCAGTGGCTTCGCTCCCCCCGAGAATTACAACACTTTATTATGAAAGTCTTCTGACGCACTTCCCGGAAATTCCTTTCATTCCATTCAGAGCTGGAATGAAATTAAGCTGACATGTAAATTGAATATTTCATTATCATTTATAATTGAAATATTTTTCATGCCAACCAACCACAAGGTTAGTACGAAAGAAAAATGTTCAGAGACAACATAATTAATCCAATTTAAGAACTAGACCGTAAAAACCATCGAATCAATTTACTCTTACTACAATAAGAAACACGCCCACTCAACATTCGTTTCTCAGGGATGTTTTCCCTAGGAACAAGCTCCCTAAGTGTGTCGTTGCGGATTGCCAAAGCGGTGAATTTTTTTTCTCGTGCGATCTCCGTCATTCAGCACACGTATCGTCCCTCTTGTCCTGCACACCTGAGTCCTCGCCCCCGAAAGGGGTCGGGCTGCTGCTGCTGCTGCTACTACTACTACTACTACTACTACGAAAAATCTGCATCACAATACGACGCAGAGGAAAGTGAAATCCGCGTTGCCCAATGCTTCTTACTAGAGGCCGCCTCTCGCTCCCTACGCGCATTGTAGTAGCGAGAAATTGCCGGTGGCCGGGTCGCTCTTGGAATCTGCCGACGTCTGAAAAACGAAAACGTGTAAAGAAAAAGATATAAGTGAGAAATGTAAAGATAACAAACAACAACTGAACGAATATTTGATGTTCACTCTTTGGTAGGATGCTAAAGGTGATTACGGAATGCATATGAACCACACGATTGTCGCAGGGATAACTTCCCATATACCATTTCCATGCAGCGTAAAAGTCTTATATTCTTCTGTAGTTTTTCTCTCTTCTTTCAGCCGATACCTCTAGGCCACCATACTAGACACTCCTCCCTCCATTGTTCTCTTTGCTCTCCCTGAGGAACCTTTATGGCTGATGGGCGTTGGAATGCCCGAACCTCGAAACGTGGCCCCCTTTCTTGGATGCATGCAGATGCCGCCGCCATCACAATCTGAGGAATGCTCCGCCGCCTCCAGTGTCCTTCGAGTTGTCGTAACTGACAGCCTCGAGAAAAGCAATCACGGAAGCGTAGCGGCCTTTTAAAGCGTTCTAGGGTCCGTCGACATGTGGGGGCACGCTTTTCTCAAAGAGGCCAGATATACTGCTGGTTCTTAAACTCGTAAACGCTAGAATTGCAATAAATAATAAGTAATAATATCAAGGCTGAACCCTTATTTTAATGGCAATCAACAGAAGTTATAAGAGCAGTTTTGAAGAAGGGAATAAAAGAAAAATTGAATGTTTACTTACAATTGAAGTAATCAAAAACTGAATTAAAGGAATTGAAATTGAACTCTGTCAATCAAAGTTGTATCGGATCTAAAATCAATAAACTCTTTTCCAAAACAAACTTATTTGTCTTACATCTGAAACCACGATCCGCACACTGATCTTGTTTTCTGCGCAAAAAATCACGTACGAAAATCGAATCAATATTTTTATTTCAATTTCTCAACGTATCAATGTTTTCGAAGCAATATCACGGGGCGAGAGGATACATCTCGTGTTACTTCCATCCCCAGGAATTAGGCGCATCCAATTGCTGAACAATTGCATGTCGCAGGCCTATAGAACGTGAACCTTTTCCAGGAAGTCGCTAAGCACATAATGAGGAGAGTTAAAAATAAACAGAACTGCCCGAATGAGAAGTGCCAATGAGGGGAGATGAACAAACCACTCAGGACTAAATACTACTTTATCTTTCACTTCTCTTTTCTTCCAATGAATACATTTAATTGTTATCGCGTAATATTTTAATGTTTCATGGATATTAATAGTATTTTCAATATAAGAAACAATAACTGTTCCTATTATGCATTTCCTTTTTCGCATATCAAAATCTACACAGCTGAACTATCATCTCCCCCTACCACAACTTGAGAATACTACCAATACATTCCTTTGTTTTGTCATTTACTGCATATTCTTAGAAGAGCGAGAGAAAGAAACGCGTTAAGAGATAACACGGGGGAAATTGTAACAAACTCTCAAAAGAAACTTATCACGAATGTTCGTGATTTCCTGTGCAACACAATCACAAGAAAAAACGAACTTATCCTACATTAGTAGAAGGGGCGGATCTCGAAACGAATTTTGGGAGGGGAAAAGTCGAAATGTTTTCGTCAAATATATATTTTACAGATTTTGTAAAACGTCGCAGGCTACACTCAGCTCATGCCGCGATACGATTTTATTCATTTTAATGATAATCCAAAAATAGTTTTGCTTGAAAGTTTTGTGACAAGTTATAATTAATAGTTACTGAACAATTTTAGGATCCTCGCTTGTTAGTATTGGTGAAGTTCCACAGACTTTGAATAATTCCAGCTGCACAGAATTGCAAGGCCGTAAATCATGTAAACAAACTTTACATTCATATAATTATAATGCTTCCCTAATATCACACATAAGGAATTACATTGCGCCTGAGGAACCTAACCCTAAATTGTGCCTGACGTTCGACGACTGGCATGGTTTTTTATGAACCACAAAATCTTAAAAAACTTAAGAAAGAAGAAGGTTTAAGAAGTATATCTGATTTAACGGGTAGATCGAGAGTAGTGAAACGCTGCTTCGTTTAATATTAGGCAATAGATAGCACATTAATTTCTGAAAGCTCCGCGCTACGGCATCTTCATTTCGAAACGCCGTTTTTCGCGTGCGCAGCCCCGGCGGGCGGCGCGGGAGGGATGGGCTGGGCTAGCGGTTGGACCCTGCCCATCTATTCCTGTCGGCTGTCGATTGTGCGCCCGCGGGCGAAGCGCTATTTTTACGAAAACCGTTCGTTGGCTGGAAGGCGGGCGCGCCCGCACTCCCCGCAGCCGCAAAAATCGGGCATTCACTGCATTATCTGATGGGCACGGGCAACGGCGCGACGCACGCTGGCCCAAAATGGGTCGAAAGGCTCGTATAATTATCGTAATAAAATTTTAAAATCCGATGAACAAAACTGGTTTCCTCTTCGGCGATGAGCGAAATAACTAATGATTTACGAGATAAAAACTTAATTAAAAAGGATAATATAGTAGTGACATTTTTAACGACTGCTATTTGCTGCTTTTGAAATGGCATACAGACAACTCTAAATTTAAAAAGTGAGAAATATCTTTCTTGATAAACCTGCAAGAGAGGGTACACTGCACTAGAAGTGACACCAACGGTTTTTTTTGTTTTTTTTTTTTAAAGGAAATATTGATACAAGAGCGATTCGGATATCACCTGCCATTGAAACGTACGTGGTAATATAATCTCGAAAAAGTGCATGAAAATATGACATTAAGTCCATATTGATTTCTTTTAATGTTTTGATGAATGATTGATTCGACACTGCAAAAAAACACATTCTAATAACTGAACTTTTGATATTATTTCGGCCCACAGGGCAGCGCTGGCGAGCCTTGGGCTGCCCACCAAAGTAAACAGCAACGACAGACAGACCATCGCTTACGACGTCCGGAGAACGAGAACGAACACCATGCCCGAAGGCATGATCTCACCCACATGCGGATGTAGATCCGTGGGTATATGACGTGCAGGTGTAGCAGCATATGACACAGTAGAAACGTACTTTTGGAAGACAGCCACTACACTACGCGGAAGAGGGGCAAAACGTGCGCACGTGGAATTCACGTCGCGATACTACGAGATTCGTACAACGTGACTTGCAATTCGGTGGAGGAATTCGGTCATCTTTCAAGGCCTAAGAACGCCGCGCGTCGAGCGATGAAGGTCGACTTCTGAAACCATTGCCTCACGATTTCTTGTTAAAACTCAAGGCAGTAGATGGACTTACCACGAAACTACGTAAATGATCCGTGAATGTAAGCAAGATACACACACAAGTGGAGCAATGACAAGAAACAACACTGTGTAACCTTGCTAAATGATGCAAAAGGCTGTTCAAATACGCTTTACATTTCTGGAATAGAAGTTCCTAGTCAATTTCTCGAAGTCTGATATCAAATGGTATTGATATCAGAATTCGAACTACGTGTCGAACTTCACGGGCCCAGGCGCGCGATAAAATGAACAGCATTTCAACTTTACGCTTGTTTTGAAAACAAAAGAAACGTCACTATACGTTCCAGAATTTTAAAAGTCCTAGCATACTCAGAGATTACAATAATTTCCATTTGTATGATGTATAATATAAATAATAGTGAACAACAAACATTTGTCAGCTCTACCTGGCGTACCTATATACAATATCTGGGTATAAATGTCTTAAAAAATGTCGCAATCGTTCGTCTAATAAGAACCAACACCCAAACGATGTTCGAAGGTCTGCATTCCTGCGCTTTACGATGTATCATCGCGATAAGATTCAACCAGATAGTAACATTATGGTGAATATGAATGATCGTCTGATAAGCTTTTTTTCATGACACCTTCTACACGTTTCTCAATACCCAAATGCATTGTACGCAAAATAGAATAACTTTTCGACAGAAATAGATGCAAAAACACATAAAATATTGATTTCTGGTCGACTTTTTGTACGTACAAAGAATGGATAAAATAACACTGCAGACCAAGAACATCTTCGCATTGTTTGTTGAATTTTTCTATTCGATTCAGAGATTGGAAGAATCCACGCTAGTGTAATTATGATTACGTTTATCATTTACCCATACTCAGAATTACCAGTTTTAAAAAAATGAACATAAACATCAAAATGAACAACAGGCTTCGGGCAAAACACAGAATACGACAGGAGTGAAAGTCACGACTCCTTTCATTCACGAAGAAGAGAATAGTGTTGCCCTCTCTTTGCACACGATACTATCCTGGCGTGTCTGGTCGGCCGTTACGCGGCGATACTTACGGTTCACGTGGTTGATGTAGTAGGAGCCTATGTTGGGATCATACGCCTCCTCCCAACCGAGCGGCAACTCATTGCCGATGCAGTCCGCGAACGTCTGCGGCTTGGTGAACCTGCAACAGAAAGCCATCCAACCTTAGTCGACAGAACCACCCGATCGATCGGTTGAAGGCTTGCAGATATATTCGAATACTGCAATACCTTACCAAGCCCACCACACAAGATTTTCATACGGTGAAGTTGTTACTTAATGGAACAAATGATTGAATACTTCGTGATTCTGGAGGCATACACATATATGGTGGTTGGACCCTTAAGCATGGCGAATTTTTGTTTTATCACGGATGACGGCGAGATCCGATGCCGACCTATGTCAGCTTGCTGAGTCCTCATTCAGGTATCTTTCAGCAGCGGGGCACCGCCCGAGCTGGGACAAACTCCCAAGTTTTCGTCACACGTGGGAGTGTAGCGCATTTAAGTGTTGGGTGTGTAAGTGCAGGGCGAGAATAGGTCAACGAAGGAGATATCGCACGCAGTCCGTGGCCCGTTTGTTATGTGGTACTGCTCTGGCATTCGCCTGGCGTCGATCGTAGAAAGGAAGAAAAACTACCGAACAGACCAATCGGCCGCTAGAATTCTCCTCCACATAGCGGCTGAATTCCACCGAGCTTTGTCTCTAGTATCGAAAGTTCCGCCACCGTAGGGACTAGAATCCTGGGTCCTCTCGTTTATACGTTCTGTACTGTCACCAGGTGATGAGGAATGGGGAGAAGGGGAATGGGAATGATGAACAAATGAGGAATGGGGAGAAGACAAAAGAGAAATGCAACAGATACTCTTTATCCTTGATTACTAAGTGCCCAGTAATAATAACACCATTACAAGTAATACTGAGGAAAGTTTATAGATGTTTTTCGGCATTTTTCTCATCAATATTAAAATCGTCAGTAACCTTGCACTTTGCAACAAGATTTGCTTTATCTATGCACTACAAATAAAGCAATGGGATGTTACCATTTACATTTTACATGCGAACAAAAATTTATGCAGCTATCTAACTTACACGAAACGTTACTTTCTAGAACTAGAAGCAGTTTCAGATCCGAGAAATGAAGATACCTGGCTCCAAATGCATCGCATTTCCAAGTTTACGACTCGCACAACCACGCTAATTTACTCCCATTTTAAGTTTCCCAGAAAGAAGTGATAGCGGTTTTGATACGCGAACGGCAACGCGATCCTTTTACGGCCCTCGCGGCTCCCGTTTGTCCGCCCGCTATCACCGCCTAGGCGTCCTCGCCTTGCCTCGCGGTCGCCGCCTCCGCCGCCGTCGCCGCCACCGTCACCGACCCGCGGGGACGCAGGGACGAGTAGAGTCATAAAAAGGCCCGGAGACGGCCGATTCTATTTCGGAATGCCTCATTATCTGAAAAAGGAATGCCTACGACGTCGAACAAACAGTTCAAACGCAATAAACGCGCCCCCCGAAATCACGTGATCTCCGCCTATTTGGGAGGCGGGCAATAAAACCGGGAATGCGCCGCACCATTATCTCCAAACAAATCCTGGACGAACGACCCGGCGACGGACGGACAGACGCACACACGCGTTATGAGGGGGACATTTTTTCCCGGCGCCCGACGAACGTACGCATTATGAGGGGAGGGCCAATCTTCCAACGGCCATCGGCGCCCCGTGCAGCGGCTGGGCGCGAGAAAGAAACCAAGGGGAGGTGCTGTACCATGTTCACGTTTAACGATAGTGTAGAACACACAACATTATTATTGATTTAGTACATCGTTATTCAATGATTATGAATATTGCGGCCTCTAATTATTTTAAATAGTTTTGTTATAAAATAACGGTGGTTGATTTGATTGTCCTCATTCCACCGAGTTCGTGTTCGGCCGTGATATGCGGTAGGCATCTTATTTGTTAAATTAATAATTAGCGATAGTTATTGGACGTTTGTAAATTGTATAATTTGGATATCAGGTATGAGCATCTGGATATAAGCTCAAAATTAGTGAGCACTAATAGAAATATTCGTAAGTTAGATACTGAACTCCATTTAAACGTATTGAAGTTGCACCACCAGTGAGAATAAATTGTAGTAATAGCTTGAAAGGGATGTGTCCATTAATTTATTGAGGATAAACAATCTTTAATACATAAGCTACCAATTGGCTGTGGTAGGCTAAAACATTTAAGTGTACTTATTCAACAACAAACTTTTTCCTCTATGGTGTTGGATAGTGCTGACTTGGATTAATGATCTGAGAAACATTACCGAGCATTACTTCTGATAACAATCGGAAAAAAAAGAAAGAAAAAAAGTTTGGGGATAAATTTGGCGTTACGATTAGGGTCGGGTCATTTTTGCGTCTTTGGTTTCATAATAAGAATTTTTTTGGTAGTACTACCATTGGGTGATTCAAGGTGACACCGCTATCAAAGCGATAAAAATTCGGAGCTAAAACGTACCATCGAAGAAACAAATCAGATGTTTTTGCGATAAGTTGTAATGAACACCCAACCGAGAATTCATTGAATTGATTGACTGGAATCAAAACTGTCTGTTAAAAAAAAAGTTCGACAGCAAACTGACAAAAGGGTTAAGTACCTACTCGTAATTATTACACTCCTAAAGCAAATAATCACGCTCACATATTCATTTAAAGCACTGAAACCTGTCAATCAAAATCAGTAAAGAGATTATCAAAAGTGTAACTGAAGAAGTGGGTCCCTTTTCTGTATCTTCACAATTTCGTTCCTGTCCACCGATAATACAGTTCTACAACATATAAGCTAATATTTGTGACATTTCACAGCTGTGATACCATTCCTACATTACTCAGAAAGAGTAGAATAACGAACTAAATTATATACGAATAAGTAATATAATAGGGCAAATACATAAAATTATACGAATGGAAAGAGTAATAAGTACCGTAAAACTGATAATGCAAATTAAAAGGAATATTATTAACGGAATTATGCAAACAAACGGGAACAATAAGTTAGGCAGAAATTCGTAGGATTGGATCCAATTCGTACGATTATATAATTCTAAAATATCTAATTCACGTATGTTTAAAGCAATGTTAAATACAATTCAATCTTTAATTTGAAAAACCCGTCAAACGCCGAAATATAATAGACGCGGATTATTGCTCCAAGCGGATAGAAACAGTTTGCTGCATATTATTTAGAAAAGTTTTCCATTTATCAACTGCTTTAAAATATTTTGAAATCAGATAAATCGGGAGACTTTTTCTCAGTTTTCTCGGAATGAGGAATTTGGTGTTTGTGGTGTTTCTGAAATAAACAATTCAATTAACATCGTCTATTTCTATGATCACAGTATCCTCCAATATTACGATTGCTAAAAAGAAAATAGCAAGATCAAAACATAAGTTATGTTATCCCAATGGACGTTTTCTGTTTCTTTTCTTTCAAAATTAAATCGTACAATAGGGCTACGCGTACCTATATTATTATTATTATTATTATTATTATTATTATTATTATTATTATTATTATTATTATTATTATTGCTATCTTTACTTAACGAAACTTGAGTGAGCCGTTCGCGCTCGGGCCCCGTGCTGCAGAGGGAAGCCCGCAACGCCGCCCGAGCGGCACGGGCGCTGCGCGGGTCCTCGCCCTGCCAGGCGAAGGGCGCCACGCGCGCGCGCCTCCAAGTCGACTGACGCGAGAAGTGGCACGAGACCTTGGGCAGCTTACAACGCCGACGCGGCGCCGCGCGGCGCGGCGGACTCGGCATGAAACTTGAATCTCAAGTAGCCCATCTCATTATGCGGTACGCCCAATTCGGCACTCAAGGTGTTTATAGGGTAGTACAGAGTTCGAATTCATGGACGCCGCGATTACGTTTCAAGAGGTGCGTCTCGCACCGCCCTTCTTTACATTGCGTGCACGTTCGATCGCAGTGTTTAAGTGTAATGCGGCGTGCAGCGGACGCGCTAGAAAGACAACCATTAGGCGCGATGTGCCCAGGTAACGCCTTTCCTGTATTTGTGACGAAACACGTTGAATGTGAGGCGACACGCCCGATAACAGAAAAATTCAGACATGCGTCAGACGAATAACACCATCGTCAAGGCGTCACAATAAATCGTTGCTGATTAGTCGAGATAAGTAAAATATGTGATGAACATATCGTGGCCGTTGACAAATGCCGAACCTAAGAGAGGACGTAACTCTTTCGCAAGAGGGACTGTAATTAAAAAAAGGTTAATATAAAAATCAGACAATGTACAATTTGACATAATCTCCACGTTCGAATCAATAAACAAAATGAATACATACGTTAGCGGTCTAAAACGTAAGGTGACATTTTGTCTATTTTTCAATGGCATTTGTAGACACGCATGTATCGCATAAACGAACTAACTGAATGGACAAAAAAACTAATGAACTATCACATCGAAAACTTATTTACACCTCTCAGTTAAACCAACGTCTGAACTGCTTTCCCTGGAATGCCACAGTTTGACTAAAGAATCGCAAAATGCTATGAATACGTCCCGTCGACAACTCTGACCCTGGATAGGTAGCGTTTATTTTTAGCCTCCTCCACCTGCAAGAATGTGCACGAGCGCATACAAGCACAGCCGGTCTGGTTCGAACGAAAGCCTGGCGCCAGTGGCTGGTACCCTAGCCACTTCCAACAGAGGAGAGTTTTCTTGAAACAAGAAAAACCAGGCAACCGCTGAGAAACGAAGAGAAGAATATGGGCAGCATGATATAAAAGAGGAAGATATTTGAATGTGAGAATGACTTAGTGGAAAGGAAGAAGAAAATCGTAACACAGAGTAAACAAGCAAGAATAAAATGCAAGATGAAGACCGAAGCGCCGCGTTCAGAAGATGACCCCCCCCCCCGCGCGATTTATTTCCAGCGCCGGCGGGTGAGCCACCGGGGAGGTTATTATACCGTGATCAAGGGTCACACCAACGACCGGGGGGCGTGCCGCACCTCCGCCTCTTCGGGAGGTAGCCGGTTCGACTTCCGGTAGGACCGGTTGGCCACGGAGAGGTTTTCCCTGCTTGGCTCGCTTTCTTCAGCCGGGGCGCCGGCGCAGCGACAGAGAGGAAGGTGGAGAGGGGGGGAGGGGAAGACTCCTGAGGCGGGGCGGGGCAGCGGTCGACCAGGCGCCGTGTCGATTATCGCGAGACGTGCGGCGACAAGACGCACCGCAATTTCCGCGACAAAATAGATGCGGTCGCGGACCGCCCGCCCTCACGCAAGCGCGGCGCCGCTCGCCCGCCCGGCCGGGCCGGCTGACAAATCGAGTCACCCGCCGCGACACGCCGACATAATCGCCGACAGCGGTTTCTTATCCGTCGATAGGGCCCGAACACGAGAAGCGCTTCGTTCCCTGGCCACGCGCTGTTTAAGGGGGGCGGGAGGTGGCGCGGCCAGCGGCGCGGCACCTCCACTCGTGGCGCCAGCGCTTTCTGCTTCGTTGAGTAAATGAATAGGTTGGACAGATAACCCGCACGAACCTGCCTCGACATTGCTGACGAGAGTTCTTTTTGAGTTTGTCTTCACCTCCGGCGACTCTTTCACGCGACGAATTCTCCAAGTAACCGAATTCACATTCCCAAACTTGGTAATTGAATATTCCGGTACGTACAATTTATGAATCAAAAGTCATTCAACAATGATGCCAACGAGTTACCTCTTTGCACAAATAATCTCGCCCCCCTCAAAAACGCTACTTACACATTATACACCGCAGAAGCGGTCTATCGAGAATGACAGCGAGGTAATTCCAGCCTTGGAAGAGCGCACGTCGCACCTCCTGACAAGCGCAACGCTTCTTAGAAGCCCCGTGCCGAGAGCCCGCGGAATTTGCAGATCCAGCTGCTGGCTCGCCGCGAGGCGCCGCGCCGCTGTCCCACGGCCGCGCACCCGACGCGCGGCGTTCTCGCAACTGCACCCCGCAACTCGCTTCCGAGGTGTCGGCGGACGGGCGCCGTGCTGCCGCCGCCGGCCCGGCCGTGGCCTTGGCGGCGCGCCGCACACACACGTGTCAACGGCCTACCCACGGCGACAGCGCCCACACGAACGGTGCACCGCTTGGCTAACTTTATACACACGGATTGTCACTTATTATATATATAATAATATAATACACGTAGCTGAGCGATTTGTACAAAGCGGTGTGATAAATAAAAATAGTACATAAATAAATTCATATCTGTATCTCGTGCCCGTAGCTGTATGTTGAAGTCTTAGTCTGTTAACGTGCACCTCGTTTTAAACAAGGCACCGCAACCTCATGAGCAAACAATGAGTCCCGGCAGACCTTTACGCGTCCATTTCCACAACGACTCGGCTGTCCCGAATTTTAGCCCCAGCACTCATCATCCGCTCGTTCACGCGCTCTCGTTTCGCCCCCGGCAACCGGCGCCACCCGCCGGCGCCGCGTCAGTCCGGCGCCTCTACCTCCGCCCGCCCGCACACGCCTCGATGCCGTCAGCGCCACACGGCGCCGCCGGAGGCGCTAGGCTCGACCGCCCGCCCGCCCGCTCGCCCGCCCGCCGTGTTTACAATAGCGTTACACAAACCGTTTACACTGCGGCGCCTTCGCGGAAAGTTTTAGCGCGCGGCGCATTCCGCGCGTGCCGCGGCCGCCCGCTAAGTGCCGGAACCGCCGCCGCCGCCACCGCCACCGCCACCGCGCCGATTACTTTCATCGTGCCCGCGCACGTACGGCGACGCGTGAACAAGGAAAGGAGGGGAAAAAAGGAAGAAAAGGGAAGGTGAGCGGGCGAGGCACGAGAATAATGCAGACAAATCACACGATGAGTAATTGATTAAATGGAATAAAAATATCGGGACAAGAAAACAGAAGTTGAGGAAAGAGGAAGAAGAAAAGTCTAGTCAAGTCGTATCAAAGGTACGCTATAATACAGTGAAATTATGGGGGGAAAAGTACGAAAAGGTGAAAAAGACTAGTGAATAGGAAGGAGTTCAGTCAAGTCATTTGAAGCGTATAATACAAAAATATCAACACTACTCGTCTCCAAAGCGGCCAAATGAAAATGTATGGTTACTGAGAGATGGCAAAATCTTATACCTCCGTGTGCATCTCTAGGTCAGAGTGGTCAGTAATGAGACAAGTTTCATACTTTTATTCAGTTGCATACTTCAATTAACAATTTCTGTATGCATATCACATGGAATACTGTTACGGAACATAACTGCGACAGCAGGAGCCACGACAGACAGTGCATGAGGCGAGGCAAGGCAAGTAGGCAGCGTGGCACAAGGACGCTCTTACGAAACTCTCACGGAATGCCTGCTCGTCTTTGAATAGCGATTGGCACAAGCGATTGCGCATTTATCGCTTTCCGGTCATTTTAACTTCGTCACAAAGCGTTTACACAAGAAGCAATACCATCGCTCGTCACGTATACCACGAGCCTTTCACAGGCTAGTCGCATTTTCTCTCAAATGACAATCGCGTTGTACCTGCGACCAAACAAAACATTCCCCGCGCTCGCAGCCATGAAAGGCAATTTAGTCAGCTGTCACTGAATTCCGAAGCGTCAATTTCGCATTCACTACACAGAACTCCAAAGCGTCATCGTCTTTCGTGTTCACCCGAAGAAACTCCCCGACTGGCGCAACTGCAAATATTACCCGCATTCCTCAGCGAACCCGCTCAGCGTCGCTCCGTGACGTACGAACTGTTCCCGGTACCGGCACTTCTCGCCGCTCCCGTCAGTCAGCGGGGTTCCCGAAAAACGCTTCGCTTTCATCGGAGGGCTCCGACCGCCACCGCCCGCGCCCGTACTCGCGAAGCGCCGCGACTAGCTGTTTGGACAGGACTCGACCAAAATACGCCGCTTCCACAAACGCCGTTTCAACAAAGCGTCTCGTCGGGGGATACCCGGCGCAGGCTCCCTCGCGCGGGAGATATTGCGTCACTTTCGCCAAGGAAAGGCCGGGAAGATATTTCGCTTTGGGTACGAAGAATAAGTGTAAGTGAAAGTATTAATTTATGGTACATCAACTACTACGGTTATTAGCCCCGAGATCATCCTGAGGTGGCGGTGATCCTCCTGCAATGGGACACGAGATTCGGAACCGACATACACGCCAGGAACACCAAGTATTCCTCCGAGCCCCAGCCGGGAGCAGCTCTGGTGTCCTCAAGTACTGTGCGGTAGCGTCTTGTAGGGAACAGTGTACATAAGGGAAGAAAAAGGGACAAAGACGAAGGAGGAAAGATCGCGCGTTGTCCATAGCGCGTTTCTTAGGGCACACTGGCATGGCATTCGCTTGAAACAGATCAATTCAAAACTATTGAATTGTCACAGGTCACAACATTTCTGTTCCAGAGAGTGGTGGAAAATCGCGGCCGGTAGATATGATCACTAGGACTGATGAATGGTTAAATGTGTTGGTGATATAAAGAAGTATGATTCTGGAACTAGTATGGGCAAAAATATGCACCAAGGTGGCCATGAATACAGGAGGAGGAGAGTGGCGTCTAAAGTAAAAACTAATGTAATATTTACGTTACGGAGAAAATGACACAAAGTTTCTTATAAAATTATGATTAAATCACAAAGGGAACAAATGAGTAATGGGAAAAGAAAGCTCAACAGAAAGAAAATAAAAGATTAAGGGCAGAAAAAAATACGTAAGGGCTTCGAAAACGACGCCGGGAATCCCCCGTCGGACATTCCAACGCCAAGCGGGACGGGACGGGACGGAACGGAAAAGGGAGGCAAAAAGGATTGCGTCAAAGACGCCGAATCGAATCGAAGAGCAGGGGAAACAAAAAACACAGGCGCTCGCGCGAGCGCTCTCGAAAAACAAAAACAAAAACAAAAAAAGGTGGAGGGGGCGCCTTGATAGTCGGTCCTAGCCGAGGTCAACAGGCTTATCGCCCATTCACGAGAGCCGCGCTCTCCCCTCCAGCCTCCGCTAAATCTCCGCGCAGGAATGCGGCGCCAAGCTCCCCCCCCCCTTCCCGCTTCCATCCAGACGCCGTCTGCGTCCCCGCAACGGCAGGATTTACGTCGCACTTTTATTCTCTCCGCGCCGGCTGCGCGTCGAAGCCCCGGCGAAATACGATGCGACGGGCGACATTCGGCGACTCGCCGAATGACAGCGAGACAGTCGCTTCTTAAAGGCTGCGGAGGATACGTAAAAGAATGCCGTTGTTGAATATCGTCGCCTTGTATCGTGTACATTTATGGACGAGACGTCACTTAAGAGTTGAGCTCGAAGAATGCATCTATTCTTATAACTAAGGATCTACTTCATTTAATATTGAGATTGGTGATTGTCATTGATTTTGGCGTGTGTCAATAACTTCTATCAATGAATATGAGAGTTAGAGGCAAATAAATATTTGTAAATGCATTACCACCCATCATTCAATATAAAAATTGGCTCGTAAAACATCTCCACGAATGATGTGGATCAAGACACTCGCAACGCCCCTAATTTCCCAGCACAGTCTTCTCAAAGCCATGAGGTATGCAAAGCACGTGAGAGGACATTCACTGTTAGGTCGAGGCGTGAGGAGCACCGACACGGGATCAGCATTCAAGGCGAGCCCGCGCCCGCGCCCAAGCCGGCGACGCAGGCAGGGCGTGGCGTGGCGAGACGGGGCCGAACGATGGGCGACAAAGCGACACAGTCGGAGGCCGGGGGCCGCGGCCAGATCGAAGAACGCGGCGCGGCGTCCCGACAGCGTGACGGATCCAGCTACGAGCGGCGGAGCTGCGTGCTGCGACACGACGCAGCGAGGGGCGGGGGCGGGGGCGGGGCGGAGGGTCGCCCGTGACCCGGGCCGAGGACACGTGCGGGCGGCGGAGGTGGGCGTTGCCGCGTCGGCACGCGCACGCGCGGGCCGACAGCTCGCCTTCGGGGGCGACGGAGCACCTGGGGAACCAGGCGTACGCGGTTAATAAATGGGTATGGGAATCATTTCTGAAATACAACTTGTCCTCTACAACGAAACAAAGATAATACTTTTTGGTAGGTCTCTTCGTTTGATATGCACTTTACACATGAAATTCGCCTTCTTATGTGTATGTGGCAAATATTATTTGCTTAATTCTTATAAAATAATAAAATCTACGGAATTCATTGTCATGGCAACAATCTATCCCATATTCAAGCAAAAACATTAAAATATTACTTTCCATATAATACTACACAAGTACCACTGGCGTAAGTACAGGTTTGAGCCTTTGAGAGAAATTATAAAATGATTACGGGTTTCATAAGAAGTATCACCTAAAATTTAAAATAAGCCGAGCATCAACTGTCGTCCAATCGACAGGGAAATATGCCGCGTTCGCTTAATACAAGACATTAACGCCAACCAATTCTGAAGCGTGATTTATCACATTTCTCAATATTTCTAAGTATTTCAGCTCACATATTTAATCTGAACTTCCTCGCTCGTACGATTATCGAAGTATCTCGTAACTTTTGTGTCCCTCCAATCTCCCAAAAACAAAACGAAACGTGAGCCGTTGTGAAGCGCCTTGCAAACACCGAAACTGCGATGGCGCGACGGCGCCCACGTCCGCGCCGGGGGCGAGTGGAAACCTACCGGCGCGACTTGACCCGCGGAATTTCCGAGCGGCCGCGAGGTGCGCCCGCATTCCTTCCAACTCGGCGGCGGCGGCGGAGGCGGCGGCGATGGGCGTGACGCGCCGGGGCGCGGCGGGGCGGGGTGGGAGGCGGGATAAGAACACCGTGGAAACTGCAGCGAAAACGCCTAGAATGGATGTCTGAAGACTAAAGCCCTATACGTGGGACCAACAATGCGGAGGACAATGATTAGCAGACTAATTATACAAATAGGAGGAAATACTTGTATTACAACGTTAGCAGACCAATTATATAAACATATTTTGGAATCATTGTAGAGATCAATCTGAATTTGTTGAATTTTTGGCAAGACGTTCTTTATTATATTAATTTTTATCATGATAAAGCCATATTTGAACCGGTATGCTATGTTTTCTCTGTGGAATACGTTATTTTGGGGAAACAAACATCCGGATGGCCGGGCTTTGGGGGTGAAGGAAGACCGGGCTTTGAAGGAAGACCGGGCTTTGGGGGTTTGGGAGAAACTGAGAAAACGGCGGACGAGACGAAGTGAGGCCGGCAGCCGTGTGAGGAGTCGCTCCACTCGTACGCTCATGGCCGGCGCCTTCGCGGAAAGGAATGCAGTCCCCGCTCCGCTCCGCTGTGCTGCGCTGCGAATTCCGACGCCGAGACGCGGGTGCTTTCTCATCCCGAGGAGAAGACTACGCCGCCGCCGCCAGCACGCACTCAAAGCCCCTGGACGCCTCCCGTGTTTGATTATCGGTGGACGTCCCGTCGCACGACCAAGCTAAACGCCATTTTCGTAGCTCTTCTGCCGTTTCGCACCTCGCGCGAGACAAGTTTATTAAACTAGCCAAGCTATGAAATTAAGCACCCGACGCGAGCACGGACACTACATGTTCTCAAGTGCCGCCGTAGATGGTGGTTATGAACATTAACGAAGTAATTTTCTCTTGACGTCTTTCGTATGAATGACAAGCAGCGTCGAGGTAGTAGCGTGGCATATACGATTCTGGGCGCATGTATAAAAGCATGGTTCTCCGTAATTTCTTTCCATATACATTTCATAGGCAGAAAAATCGTGCTGTTCCTGTCGCTATAATTTATGTTTCTACGCTAAAAAAGCCAATTACGAGAAACGATCATTAAAACAAATAGCACGGACTGCTCGTGGAATATTGCAGTGATTGACACTGGCGAATACTGCGGCTACTGCAACACAAATTACAGGTAACAGCTGCAGAAGAATCGCGAACAATCAGGGAAAATGATGAGAAAAACGCAGAGTTCTAGAAATGGTTTTGCCTGACCCGCTTTCATTACAATGCAGCTAATTAAGAAAAGACACTTTCCATGAAGTCCCACTGACATCGTCACGCTACAAATCCATCGCGCCAAGCCAGCAAGCTCACCATGTGCCACATAAATACGTTTCTGTTTCGACACATGGTCGGCGAGATACCCGAACCCGCAGGCCCGCATTCCAGAAACTCGAGAAACGACCGACTCAACAGCGAAATATGGAAATCCATCCATCACGGCTGATCATGCCTAGCACCTTATAGCTCAGTCACCTTCCCTAATAGAAATGTTTCAGTTATCTCGAGTACTAAACATGGATGCCATCAATTATAGTTCTATCACACTAAAACAGAATCTACACATTCAACTCTTATCGATCCAGAATGACACTTCATATAACTGGACTTTTCACACAAAGAACTGTACCCTAAAAGCATAGGTAGCGTACCTCACACACCTGTTTCCTCATTCAACGAACCCATTATCACAAAACTCAAAAACACAAAATAAGTATCACTGGCGTGCAATCTCTCAAGCCTTGTATCACAACCTTGTCAACTTCACATTTCGAAAGATGCTTTGCCACAAGGAAACTTAACTATGGAATTGCAACATACAAATTCCGTGCATTCCCAAGGAAGACCGCGGCTGATTCCAGGAAATTCCAAAGGAACGCGCGGCATGCTGCGAAGAAAGGACCTCTTAACAGCAGAGGGCGCGCGGAAGCACGTCGCGTCTGTGAAGTCGCGAGTGTGAAAGCCGATCGCGTGATTGGCGCATTAATGGATTTCACTTCCTAGCGCTGGAGACCTTCATCACGCCAAAGAAATCGAGCGGCGCAGTTAACAAGTACACACATTTGTATCATTCTGCGGACACCGTTAACGACTGAACCATTCACGTGAGATATTCAGCCGTGTGTTTACATTACGAAAAGTTTCCTAGGCCTCATTAGAAAGAAGTTACTAGCACAGCTTCCAAATATTAGTTTGAGGAATATACTTTATTGTTTAAATTAAGGAAGAAGAAAAATTATTGCGGTATGATATTATGTAAGAAAAAATACTACAAGTATTGCAGGAAAGTGCCCAGCTACAATCTAAGTCTAAATGTTACAAACGAAGTACGTACCTGAGAAAAAAAAAAAAAAAAAAGATTACAAGAACTGAAGTATTTTTAAAGCGTTACACGGTTTAAAACATTTTAATCCGAATAAAAACTGCTATGTTCTGCAACAGAGGACATTATCAAAGGATCAACACAACTCTACACATACACAACCGCAATCGCATTACACCCGAACCCAACGGCACGATCACGACAGAGACGACCTTGTCGGAGCCGGTATTTGACTAATCACCGCCGTCCGAGCGCACCCAGCGGCAGGGCCTGCCGCAT
>BOPP01000079.1:336678-367605 GCA_017312745.1 Gryllus bimaculatus | reverse complement strand
GTGCGCGAGCGCGCATTCCGTCGCCCGCCGCGGCCGTCCGCCCGCCCGCCCAGCCAGCCGGCCGGCCGGACGACTTCCGATCCGATTCGTCCGGACGGATCGAGGCCAACCGGCCACCGCCGCCGCCCTCAGCATCTCTTCTCAGCCTTTTCTCTCGCCGAACGAACGAACGTGCTGCTCTGCGGGCGGACACCGGACGCATTATACATCCCGGACGGGACGAGGGCTTCCACGTTTCGGAAAACGTACCGTCCCCGGAAGATATTCCACAGCTGCTTAATGTAATTACCAGATGAAACACATGAACTGACAAACAATGAAATTTCGTTATTCTCCACTCAGCCATACAGGCTACTACATCGTCTGACAACCAATATTAATGATAATTAAATACATTTGTGACGTTTAATTATAGCTATCAGAATTTAGCTCCCTATATAATGATCGTACACAATCACTCGGTATTTGAAAGAATCCTTACTAAGACATTTACAAAAAATTACCTTCGTTTCTAAATGTAATTCGTCCAAATCATACCCATGAAGTCTTTTTATTTGTTATAACAATTTCGGTTCCTGAATTTGAATAGTCTTTTCTGCAATGGTGAAACAAATTGATACTTCGGACAAAGTATGACGGTGATGATAGGGGTGCAATGAGAGGCAGGAGAGAAGGACGAATCCCGAAAAAAATTGAAAACCGGTTTCGTTCACCACATTTCCACATGATCCACCGGAATTCGAACCAGGTATCGGCGGACTGGCGGGAAGTGGAAAGCTAGCGTCCTGGGCCTCTCCATCACATCTGAATAGAAGTTCCTTCGACTCTCCAGAACAAAAAAAAAGCGAGGTCACTTCCACCCTCTCAAATATTCAGAGGCGTTGTCCGCGCAGCTGCTGGCGCGGGTTGCCAGCGTCGGGTCGTGACGCCACGCCCCGCAGCGGCGAATTGGGAGCGAAGCAGCGACGAGGCCTGCGGAACAATCCCGCGCACGTCGTCGAAGCGGCCCGCGCCGCCGCCGCCGCCGCCGCCGCAGCAGCAGCACTTAGGAAACCGCGCGCAGGAATTCGCTGAAACGGGTAATGAGGTCAAGGGAGTTGACTCTTCGGGAGATTAAACCACTTTCGTTCTTCAATTGTGGCGGACGAGGTGACCCCCGCGGGCCAACGTGACGGAGAAGGAAACCGAGCTCAGTTCCGAAGTAAGAAAACAAAAGACAAGACGTTAATTAAAGACAAAAAAGGAGAAATGAAAGTTTGGAACGGACGAATTCATTGCAAACGAATGGAATTTTCGCACAATCTATATTATTGTGGGTCTTCTTATTGACCTGCAGTAACCTCTCTGAATTATACTTCCCGAAAATTAGCTGCATTTTTATTTGACAGAATCCCTTGTCCACCAATTCTGATAGTTTGTTGAACAACGATTATTGATTAAACATCTAGTGAAATTAAGAAACGTGTCCTTATCCTCCATTGAATTCATGCTGGCGGAATAGAGAGAATACTCAAAATTACAAATGCCGAGCCTATGAAAAATGCAGCAATGCCCTATGACGGGAGCAATCACATTAAACTGCAGCTCTGTTAGAGCAGGAGCATAAAAATTCCTTCTGCGACCGTCACCACTCCTCACACACAACTATGGGATGAAAACAGATTACGATTTACAGCAATTATACGTTCAGGTTTTATCTTTACAACGCCCGCCGGCTTGATTCATACATTTCGACACACTACATTCCACTACCAGACTACACGCTCCACGCCGTAACACTTACCGAGTAAACAATTACTAGAAAAAATAAGTGAATGTGAAAAGAAATTACAGTAAACTACGAGTATCGTAATACATTAAAACGGCGGCAGGCACACGCAAACACACACAAACGTACGTACACATTCGCGGAGCCTATCTAACGATAAGGGGCACTCTGCGCGCCATCTCGCATGCTCTGCAAGGACGTACTATAACGACACTATTACTGCGGTGGTTATTTCCACAGTTGCCACTTTTATTATTTGATAGATCCATTCGTTCGTTCGTTTTATAATCGCTAACTCGTGCATAAACACAAATGGGCAAAATTCATTTTTTTTCCGTATCGGTTGTCACCAAGTACCGCAAGTTCTTTCTCCAACCAATTAAGTGCATTATTATCTGCAATCTGTCAAACACTCTGACACGGCTTATCGAGATGCACCAGCAAGCGTACATATGTATGATCTCTTTCATCGCTCTCTAAGATTTGATAAGCCGGCAAGAATGATGCGTTCTGGACAATCCACCTGTCAAATCTTAATATGACTAGGACTTCTCGTTTTACCCGTCAGAACTATCTTGTTACCAGGCAATATTCGAAGAGGATCTGTCAGGCGTTGTTAATTCTCTGCAATCGCGCAACTAAAAGATAATCAAGAATGCATCATTGGAATTCGATATTACCTAATTCGCAAGTTATGAGCTACTACTGTAACAATGAGTCAGCAGAGGTTAACTACTGTTCCATTAGAGGAATTATATTATAGCTACAATGGCTCCGAAAATGAGCACCCAGTTCCCCCACACACGAATAAAAATATTTCGAGGCATTCGAGTGTTATAATGACATCGGACATTTTGGAGGAACTGATTACAGCCTGTATGTACATCCTATAAAAAAGACTCAAATCGAGTACTGCCTAAATGTCAGAAGGCATTATTTACACAGAACGTCTTACTTTTAGTTTCACGATCATTCTGAAACGAAGCCTTTCGCAGATTACGGAAGAAAATACCCTTCTCATCGTCTCTGTCGTAGGGCTTCTCTCTCAACTAGGAAGTCCAACATGCGCTTCTAGCGATTGGGAAACAGAATTTCAAATTATTTTTCCGAAGCATCTCAATTTTTTTTATAGATTTTTTAGATTTTTTTTCTTCTTCAATTTTAGTGTTTAGTACGAGTACTTGATGTTGACATTTCTCAAACCTCAACGATGTAAATGAAGGGTTTCAAGTAACAATACGAAAATCCACATCAAACACAGGAAGTCTTCAGATATTCGTGGATTTTAATATATCGATCTTGGTTCGAAGTATGTCTTTTCTTTTTACGGCCCTTTCTTCATACTGATAAACAAGACCTGTCTAATAACGTAATAAGCCATACTTAGACCAAAATTGAGATACTGACACGATTAGTATGACATTTCCTGCGGCTTGTGTGCATTATCTAGTTAATGCTTCAAGGACATTCAATTCATTTGGATATTCCCCAATTCTATACCAGTTTTATTTATTGTCGTACTTTATCAATCGTTTCCATTAGGTTGAACATCCTCTAATTGCCAATTTTTCATTCGTTTAGGTATTCACTAAAATACGAGAGTTTTCTAACGACCACAATCCTCTCGCATCCCACAAACAAGGCAAGCACAGTATGCTTTTTAGATTCCCCTCGCCAATTCCTTATTATTTAATAATTTCGATTCACGTTTTTCCGTTTCCAGTCACTTCAATTCACTCCACCCCCCATTGATCAATATACTAAAGCTTACCGATTACCCTCATTATCGTCATTCCACAAATTAGAGCGTTTTCCTGCCAGCCTGAATCTTCTCCCGAGCACAGTGACGCGGCGCCCGTAAGCGAGGCCCGCTGCCGCTGCTGCTGCTGGATTCTCCCGGTGGCGGAGGCGGCGCGGGTGTGGGGATGGGGTGGGGGTGGGGTGTTCTCCGCGCGGCGACATCCGGGAAGCCGCCGCCGCGGGCGCGGGTAAACACGCGGCACGTGCAAGCGCAGGGCGGGCGGGCGCGGGCGCGCTCGGGCGTTATCATCAATAACGCCCCACTCCCGCACCAACAACGCGCATCCGCCTTCTGCGCTGCCACCGCGGCTGCCGGCGACGCGATGCGACGCGACGCGACCCGGCGGTTCCAGAAATCTCAGCGCTTGGGAAGAGGCGTTACTGGAAGCAGGCTGCTCCGCATCCGCCTCTTTCTACGTACTGTAATTAATTATCACGAAGGGCTGCGAGTTAACGACGTTTAGGTCGAAATGATCCGTACGGCCCATTGAAATACGCACGATCAGAAACTTTGTTTTGTAAGAACTGAATTTTCTACAAGTGAAGATTAGCTAAAGATTTCCAAAGAGAGAACCGAGATTCTTCTCCAGCGTGATGGCAGACTGTTGGACATGAATTTGAAATAAACAGCATGTAAATAATAAAAAATTTCATACCGGCGCACACCGTCACCGCTATGTTATACTTCTGTTCAGCATTTTCAATTACTCTGAGTATATCATTTCCAATAAGTGCTTTTTCGACTTCCTTGTAGTATTAATCAACACGTATGATATTCCTCTCCAGAGTGCAACACCAAGTCTTAACGGGAACGATTTTTCTTGTGTGGGCGACCTCTCTTGCACGCATACCCGTGTCGCGTAATGGAGCGCGGATGGGGCGTGGCGTGGCGTGGCGTGGCGGAGCGGTGCAGCTGGCGAGCAGATCCCGCGAGCGCCGCGCGGCCGCGATCCGCGCCGATAAGCCGCGCTTCGCTCGCAGCCTTCGCCTATCAGCGCATTCCAGCCTAATCTTGTTTTCCCGGCGGAGGCCCTGGGGCGACGCGGCGGGGCGGAGCGGAGCGGGAGGGGGCGGGGCAAGGCAGCGGCGGGGGATGGCGAGGGACAGCAACTGTGCTGGGCTTCTCTGGAAAAGACGGGGATAAAATGGCCGAGCCGGGTCAGTAATAGAATATAGAACGAAACCTACTGATACAGCAAACTAAGAGGGATGAATTATGCTTCTGACCGAAAACAAAGGAATGAAATGTGTCATAAATTTAAAATTGTGAGAGGATGAAAAAATGCTACCGCGCGATACTAAAAAAACACTTACCATGAGATTGGATGAAAGCGAACGCACACAGAAGAGGGATGTGATGGAATGAGATTGAACACGTTATGTAAGGGCAGGTGTTTGTAAAGCAAAACACAGGGGAGGCAGGTGCGTCGTAATGAAAGTACAGATGAGAGCGGTGAGATGCAATAATGGGAGCAGTTTGTAACACATGTGAACAGAAATATCCGGAGAGGTACGACGAAACTATGATTGTGGCTGCCGCAACACGAACTGAAGGGGAGGGGAGTGGAGTGCTGAACGAGCTGTGACGGCGGTTGGAAGGCATCGCCCCAGAGGCGATCTCCAACCGAAGAGGAAAATGTCACACGGCCCGGGAGGATTTTTGTAGTGAAAGTCGTCGGCGGCCACGGCGGTCGAGTCGAACGCTGCTCCTCTGGTGCTAGACGGAGCTGCTGCGTCCACATCCGAGTACACGCTTTCCAACAGCTGCGACTGGTTCCGCACATGGCCATAAAAAGTCTCAAGCCGCGTTCAGCAAAATGCTCTTCAAATACTAATTCATCGGCAAGCGCGGTTTGCGATACAGATCTCCACAACATAGTTCCTTTCTATTAATCAATTCTGTCTTATATATCATTTTAAAATTACTATCCATGTCGTATAACCACACATCCATGTACGATCTACAATAATTAAACCGAACTTTGCAATCAAGATTGTTCAGGAGTGTGACTCTTCCTCAATAAAAGACTTCACACTCATGGCACTCGTAACGATAAGAAAAGCAAGTTTAACTATCAGATGCTTAGGATGTGACAATCTCTGAACATGTCAGAACAAAACCTAAAATTTTTGGAAAAAGCCCACACAGATCATCCATTTACGATAACGTCCAAAAACACCATCAGCAAAGCACAAACACCACAAATATCCAAGAATTCGGAATAAAAATGAAAATGAAAAAGCAAGCACGCGTGTCACAATCTGCACTTGCAAAACGATCTCAGAGTCAGACCCGCGGAGCAAACGCGGCGCGCGATCAAAGCGAGGTCAACGCGCGAAGTGCCAACAGGAAGCGGCAGGCGGATGCGGGAGCATTCGGCTGAGTTTCGCAGCTATGACGCGCGTCGCTGGCGAAAGCAACGCGCGGGGACAGGCGGCGCGGCTCGGGGCGGCTCCAGCTGCCTTGAGCCACGCGGCGCACACTGGGTCCACGCGCGTAATAGTCATTTATGGCACAAGCGAGTAAAATGAGCTTCTACCCACGAAGGAATACGTTTAGCATTCGACGTATGGTAAGAACAGATTTTTATGTGTTCAAACCACTTATTTCTCACGTGCTGTATATTATTCTTTCCATTATCATCACGCAAAAGACCGCGAAAACTATAAAAAAGGAAATTACTATGAACTGCACTTTAATGCTGAAATTTTCCGCAGAATCGTGAATGAGACACGACATGCAGCTTTTAAATCGTCAAAGAGAAATGTGTTCTCCCAATACCAGTCATTTTCTACTTTGAAATATTACCATAAGGCAGATACATCTTCGATACTTCACATGAATGGTGACGTTGCAGAAGATATTACCTATCTCCTCAAACAGAAAGAAAATAGTGTACGAGAGGCATTCCACAATCTCTGCACAATGAAGATCTTCCAAGCCTGGAATAAAGTAAATACACGAACCTCAACGATTACGTTCCTTGTTTTCATTGCGTGAATGCTTGCTTCGAAATCACAAAATACGTGGGAAGGGTGCCTTCTGCCCACTGCGCGGCGCGGTAGCGTTTCGACAGCGCGCGCGCGCGCGCGCGCACGCACGCACGGAGGCGCACGCGTCGAACGGTCCCTGGCCGCGGCGCGATTGCCAGGCGCAGGGGAAACGCCTCCGGCCAATCCAATGGAAGCGCCGCGCGTGGGAAACGTACGCACGCCAAGCTGGTGGGGCACTGGTTGTGGTAGACGCGCAAGTAAACTCTCACCATGGATATGCCCCTGTATTGTGTAATGGCTAATGGCCTAAAGTACAGTTCTAAGGACGCGAAAGATATTACACTGATTCAAGTTTTCAGTTGACGGTCGTTTACTAAAAGAAAAGATAGCGTTCACACGTCAAATGAAATTTATTCCCAGCCAATCATACACACTTTCAGCGGTTTGCAGCAAGAACGTTTCGATTCCATCTTTCTTCCACAACGAATAGATATTTTTTTATCCAATTAACTTCAATAACGTATGAGAAGCGTTCCGAAATCCTTTTACCAAGGTTTTTAAAAACCGGAATACTCGGCAGAAATCGGAACTTTCGACTCCCATACTGCTGGTTGCAATAAGATGTTCTGTACCCGAGTACGGCTGCGTCCATTATGTTTCAGTTACGACATAACGATACGCGACCGGATGTGTTCGATGTAAGGGGAAGACTCAGACGAGGTGACCAGTAATGAACAGCAGTGATTCGAGGAAGGTGAAAGCAGCTACTGAGCATTGCTCCTCGTCGCAGAGAAGGAGCTCAAACAGGACTCGATTAAGGTCGATGGAGGCACTTTGCCGCCGCGCTCCATTACTCTGTAGCAATCGCCGACTGACGAATGCCCCCAAAACGAACCCAGCTCTTGACGAAGGAATTTCAAGCACGCTCACCACTTAGTTCTTTGCCTCCAGTGAACGCCGACACTCTTTGAAACACCCATGTTGACGTTGAAGTGCATTCCATTCCGAGAACAAATTCTGACGAAACCTAGATGCTTGCAAGACCACATATGGGTTTGATGACGGAAATGAAGCAATTGAAACGTCAACTAGTACGTTGGCAAGGCTATCATAACGTTCCTTGAGTATGCGACGAAATCGTTAATTCTAGACTGACGTATCCCAGAATGTATAATTTTCTAGAGAATGTTGACAGGAGAAAGAGATACCACTCTGTTTAAAGAAACTCCTCATGAAAGCAGTGTAGACATGCACGACACCCCACCAAAAATTTATCGTATCCACAGATCCCAACCTCAGAGGCATCTTCCCCATACACCTCCCAAAAGTCAATTCTGAGTTCAACCCCAGAGACACACCGCGCCTCTGGTCCGAAGCCGTCAATCCTCTCCGCGTCCGCCGGGGCTGGGCGACCGAGGCCGCGGAGCCCACACGCCCCGGGGCGGGCGTCGGCGTCGGCGCCACACCGGCGCGCCGCCACTCAGCGCCCGCGGCGGCGCCTCTCGGAGCCGCGACGAGTGGAGCACAAACACGCGGGGCTCCGCCGCCTTCCGAGCCCGCGCCGCCGCACCCGCGCGCACCTTACGTAACCAACAAGCATACGCGCGCCCGCAGGAACGCGGATCACCCGCTCCCGCCTCCACCGCCACCGCCGACGCCGTCGCCGAAGAAACGCGGCAAAAAGGAGCACAAGAAGCTCCGGGAAAAAAGCAATCGGCCGAACTCGAGAGCCTACGAGCGGCGACCCGACGCGACCGCGGGGGGCATGCCAAGGTTGCAACCATTGCCTCCGCCACCGCTGCACGTGACAGATGTGTCACCCACAGTTTATTTATCAGCGGCAGTTTCTCGCCCCCCCCGCACCTTTTTGCTCCTACATTCCGCGGTCGCCTGACGTCACAAGACGCGGTGTCGCGGCGCAATGACGCGTCGCACACGGCGACCACCAACCCACGGCGGCTGGAGGGCGGACGAGACGGGACGGGACACGGGGTAGAGCACGCGCAGGATGCGGGCCCGCGCAACACGCATGCATACACTCACACGTACGCACACGCGCATACCCGCACGTAGCGGGCGTGTCGAAAAGAAAATAATGACGCGGCGCCGGCGGCTCCGGGTGTTGGGCCATACGACCGCAGCGACCGCCGCCGCAGCAGCAGCAGCAAGCTCCTCGGCAGGACGGCGCAGCCTTCGTATGGAAAACCACGTCCGAAGGAATGCGCCCCAGGCGGTGACGGCGCGGGGAAGAGAGGGGGCGGGGACGGCGCGGGAAGAGTGGGGGGCGTGGGAGGGGCGGGGCACAACACGCCGCGAAACGGAACCACCTGCTCTCGACTACCGCTCGTGACCCTCGGATGACGCAACACGACCTTCAAATGACGTACGCATGCGAAACATCCTTCGCATTGGGGACCCACAGACCCTGTCTAGGACTGCCGTGTCAAGCGGAATGGGCACCACGTGTCACCCTGCAAATGTGTAGCAAGGAGTACCAAAAGTCAAATGAAAAAAACAGTGTAGATGAAATAGGACGGAATGCACGTGACAGCCAACGAGAATTCACTTCTTCTTCAGTATTGCAATTAAAACAAAGTAAGGACGAATGTGTAATGCAATTCAAGAGATGAGCGACAAAAATACCTGAGTAGATAGCCACCACTGACAGCTTGAGAATTATTACATCCTCTTCCTCCCCACATCCATGACAACTTCGAGTGCAGCACAATGTGCACAGAGGCATCTTCGACCATGAAGGCCGCCTGGATTCATCCATCTTTTTTCATTGTTCTGCCACCTAATTACTTCTACTCAAGAGGCAAGCAGCACGGCCATTCCGTCATTCCTCGGGAGCTCGTATCAGCTCGTATTCCGGGAGCTGCCAAGCAATTTACGCAATCTGCAAAAGAGACTCCATGCTCTCTTCCTGCCAGAGGAACATTCCTGGACCGTCGGCCGAGGCGGTGACGGCCGCGGAATGCTGGAACTCCGCCAGCCCGCCGGCGGGCCGCAAATGACGCACTGCTTCAAAGCCCTTCCTCGCCTCCTCTGTTCCGGAACTGGGGCTCCGGGTGGTGGGAGTGTCACAGTTGAGGGAGGGAGGCGAAGCGATCGTCAGCACCCACAATTTTAGGGATTTTATTCAAGTTCTGCATTAACGTAGAGACAAAAATTGCTTCCCCATTCATGTCTAATGCAATCTGGAAAGTATTTATCTTACTCTAACTTTTACTACACGTCTATCAAACAACGTGGACCATGGGGGTGCGTCTCCTTCCTCATCATTGCAACCACGTTTTCCTCCAGCCCTTACAGCACACTCATCCAGCCTCCGACTCATGAGAAGATAAATAATAGATTAACATTGACGAAGCATTGGTAAAAAGAGAATCGCGGAAAACTAAAATCACATTTCAAGGATTTCTGAACGGACTTGCACACAAGTTCTACGTTTGTTTGAACTTATTGCCAAACAATTGACGCACAAGTGGGTATGGAGAGAGACTGACACAACCACTACACAACCTTCAAGGGACCCCACTACTCCGTGCTCTGCGAATTTATTAGTTCGGCTTATAGTGCACCCCAGGCGGCTCAAGCTGCAGTTACGACACAGGGTGTCGGAGTTTCCCAGGCTTCCCCGAGCGCCGGCTCCCCCTCCCCCAGCCACCCCCGCCGACAGCTCCAGTGACGCACGCGCGCTTCGGCGAAAATCTCCCGGCGGCTCCCAGCGCAGGCGCACGACGGTCGATTCCTGAGACGAGGAGGCGATGCAGGCAGGCTGGCAGAACGAAATTAATTCTGGTCGGCCGACCGCGCAGGCTTCCTTGAAATCTATTATCCGCATTCTACTCAAGGCTACGGTCGACCGCGACGGCTTCGTTTGGGAGCACATGTACATATCGGCGTGTTTTGGATGGAGGTGTGTTTTGGTTGGGCGTTCGGAGCAGATTGATAAAGGATCTTGGAATGAGTAGTCAGGGGACTTTTAGTCTTTCGTAACGCATCAATTCAATGTTTCTTAAAATCAAAGAAGGACAAAGTAATTTAAGTAACTGTTTTCACAGGCTGAGTGTAACTCATTGAAGCATTGAAGTGACTGACCGGAATGTCGCAGGTTCGAGTCCCGATAGTGGCGGATTGTCGACATTAGCTAGGCCGAATTCAGCCCCTGAATGGAGAATTCTAGCGGCCGGCTTCTCTCATCGGTAGTTATCCGTGGTTTCTTCCATTAATACCAGAGCAGTTCCCAAACAACGCTACCACGCGCGATCTTTCCCTCATTTTCATTGTCCTACCTTTACATTCATCTAAGCTCCTGACACTACTGCACATGTCGGGAGCTTAGATTTTATACCGACTAAAGTGGTGCGCCGCTGGGGAGTTACCTAAGGTGGAAAATTCCCCGCAAACCCGTTTGGAGGTTGCGTCGGATATCTACAGCAGGAGACGAACACCGCCACATCCACAGATAACATATGTACTACATTAAGGGAAGACCATAGCAGTTGACATTTTTTTCTCAAACAATTTAAAAAATTCTATTCCTATCCAAAATATTGTACTGAGCGAAAGAAGCAAATACAGTTCGGAACTTCACGAAGACTGATTAAGCATCAATTAACAACTAACCCATCAGCTTCACCAACGCACGGCTCCTCTTCACACGCACCGCGGCAAAAATCCCTGCGTTCCTCTCCAGAGGCCAACGTTAAGTCACAGGCCAATTTGTACGTTTCCGTGAGGTAACTCGACTCTGGAGGCCCGCAGAAATCTCTCTCTCTCTTTCTACTCCGCCTCCCCGCGCACGCGCGAGCGAGCGAGCGAGCGAGCGCGCGCCCGTTCGTAGAAGCCCGAGGCCTCGGTGGCCGCTGCTCTGCGTCCGTGTGAACCGACGCCGCGCGGCCGCCGCCGCCGCACACGTTGCGCGCGCGGGGGAGGAAAAGGTTATTCCTCCCTCCCACGGGGCTCCGCGGCGGTGCAGCGCGACGCCTTACGACGCGCTAGAATGCGTTCGGCGTCGGTGACGGTGGTGAGTGGCATGCGGAAGACTCGACTCAACGGCGAGCGAATCACGACCATTCAAGGGATAGCAAGGAAGAGAACGCCGTATTTTTTCCCCTCGAAAAATCACGAAAACCTTTAAATCCACTACAAATCTATTGAAGGAAAGAAAAGATCCCCATGAATGTTAAATTATAAGTTCGTTTGATCTTAATGAAGTGTGTTGTAAGAAAGCGTTTCCGGTTAAAAAACAAAGAAAAACTTATTATTTAAAGAATGCTTTTCTTGTTGCAAGACTATTAAAATCCATTGTTCGCATCATTTACTTGGAAGTTATTTCAGACGTTTCCCCCTCCAGCCACGGGCATCACGGTACCCAGTTCAGCCCGGAGGTACGTAGTTGCACGAGCATCGCGGCGCCTCCCCGTCGGGGTCGCCCACGCGGCGCCAGCCCGCGCCCGCACCGCCCCACCCCCTGCCCCGTCCCGCATCAGGCCGTGATAAGCACGGAAGCCATCGGGGACCTCGCTTCGGGCAGCCCCCTATTGATTTCTCCCACCCAGAAACCCGACTCGTTCCGTTCGCTGTTGTTCTAGCGTTCTATTCACGGCGGCACATCTGCTCCCCCCTGCGGGCAGGCGTTCCCTCGGCTCAGCCCGGCCTCCCTCCCGCGGCTCCCCGCCCCCGCACCTGGAATGCAGTCATTACCGGGCTGCGAGGGAAGGAGAAGATACTCGCCCGGTAAGACACGGCGCTCCAGCGCGAGCGTGTTTTGGGCACCCCTCGACATGAATTTACGACAGGAATGTTAATTGATGGTCGGAGCCAGATCAATTTCGCAGCTTTCTCGACGAAGGGGCGGGGCCGCCAGGAAGGCGGAGAAGGGAGAAAAAAAGAGACCGAGAGGTTGAGAGCGAAAGAGACCGAGAATGAAGATGTATACTCCACAACACTCATCGCGTTCCTTACACACCAAACCGACAACTTTACCAAGCAGGGCTACCAATTCCCCAAAACAAGAAAGTAATTCTTCAGGGCACTCGTCGTTCTTTAATATTTACACACGCATTATCACAATTAGTATTCTTTCACAAACTGCTCCGCTATGCGCGCACTAATGACTTTACACTAACGAGCATTTAAGCGTAATCCAGTCGATTGGCGTCAATACTTCCAATTACAACTTGGCCGATTGAACAACGTCGGTTTGATAAGGCCTACTGAAAATAGAACGTGCGACGGGACTGTCAGAAGACCAAGGAGAAGAAACATTCCGAACTCAGAGCGGCAGCCGTGCCAGGGGGAGCCAAGGCCAGCGCGCGCCGCGCACACTACACGTTGCACCGAAAGTCACGCATGCGAGCGAGCGTAGAGGTGGAGACGAAAAAGGTGGGAGGGGTGGGGGGGCTAACCTCGAGCGCGACCGTAGCTTTCTGACTAGAACAATATATATAGACTCAAGGGCACGCAAACAGAAGCAGGCTACTTCGCCCCTCCCCCCAACCCCCCACCGCCACCCTTCCCCCCCGACCGCGTCACCTGGCTTCTAATTTATGCGAGTTCGTCCTGAACGAAAAGCCATCTCCTCGCCGCCCCTCACGGTCCCCGCCATCCCATCTCCTTCTCGTTGCTCGATTTGCTACTTAGAGTCATATGCATAATAGAGCCCATTACAATAATTATTGTTGTGTTTGGCGAAATTGCCTCGAAACAAACAAGTCTCCGTCGAGCGGGGGCTTGCACCGGACCCAGAAGCGTAATAGCTCGAGAAAAACAACAACAAAAAACTAGAATAATGACGAAGATTACGACCAAAATGTTATACGTCGAAAACTAATCAGAACGGTATGTACGTGCGTGAAACGCACACGTGTGAATGTGGAAGAGCAGGGTGGCGGCAGCTGAGAGGAGGGACGTCGGGGTAAAATGAGACGAAACTGGACGGAGGGGGACGGGACCAAAAGCAGCAGGCCGTGAAAATGAAGAGCCGCGCCGCGCCGCGCCCAGGGCCATCGGGAGAGGCCGCTTCGGGGGGCAGTAGTTGCGTGATTTCGGAAGCAGTTTCCAAGTTCCGCTGTCACTGCTCATGGGACTTGTATGAACGGCCATGGTTGGCTGAATAAATCAAACTGCAGAAGAGTGACGAGGAATATCTTTGTATTCCTTTGCCAATACTATAATTAATATTAGTCTGCGCTAATAAATTCGGGTGTACATCTTGCGATACTGAAAATCGATAGTCAAAGAAAAAACTTAATTCACACTGTCCTCTTTAATTCTTTTTCATTTTCCTCCCAAAATAACATTTTATTTAAAAAGCGAAAGCCCAAACATTTTGCTCTACGATTATAAAGCATGAATGTCAAACGCATAACAATTTATTTTCTAAAAACCACAAAAATTATGAACTGCCAAGGCTCGGGATCAAGAAATACCGTGCGAACTGTACTCTGCAGTATGGTTATAATACAAAATGAAATATAGTTCTTATGAGGCCATAATTAGCTTCTGCTCCTATGCCTCTGACGGTATGATTTCGCGAGTAAATGATACCAACGCGGTGGGAAAAAACGAGAACAATAAAATTAGCCTTAATGAACTTACACAGCAATGAACAAAAATGAAAACACTAAAGCCCCATCACCTACCCACAACCCTAGCACAGCACGCTCCACGCGTCGGGGCGGGGATGGGGGGCGAAGGCGGCGGCGGCGGCGGCAACGCCGGAGAGCAACACCCAGCAGGCGAAATGGCTACGAGAAAATGTTTACAGGCGTGGCAGCGGGCGGGCGGGCGGCCTGCGCGGCACGGGAGCCAACGCCTCCGTCTGGCCGGTTGCCCGGGGCGGCCGCCAGCGCCTCCGCCAACGCCAGCGCCAACGCCAACGCCAGCCCGGCGCGCGCGCGCTCTCTCGCGTTCGCATTCGCGCTCTCTGCTCGATGCGTCCCAATGGCGCCGCATTTTGCTCCCAAACGTCAAAGGGCGTGCGAAATCGAAACGTAGAAAACTATGAAAAAATATGCGCTGGTGATATGAGTATGTGAATAGAATTACACAGTACATTAAATAGAAAGAGCGAAATCCTTAATAGAAAAAAAAAAGTTTTGTGTAGTAGACTTATTCACTAGAACTAGATTCATTAACCAAATTTACCAAATATCTGCTTAAGAACATATTCCAGAATATAAAATAAATATGGAATTGTGTATACATGTAATTCCATATTCCTACAAAAATATAATCCCCTAATTTATTTCCATCCCTAAAAGTTCTTTTCGAAGAAACATTGTATCGTTTGTTCTTATTGGTATTTGCTTTCGGTCCGGAGGCGCGCGCCGCGGTCCAGAGCAAAGGCCGCGTATTCTACGCAACGCGGTTGCGGCGCGGCGGCGGCGGCGGATGAGGAGGAGGGGAGGGGCGCCGGCGCGCTGCCGCGGCTCAGGCGCGCGAGGCTGGCGGAGGCCGCCGCCGGGGGGGCGGACGGACGCACGGACGGACGGACGAGCGGCCGGGGCGGCGCGGGAGGGGGCGGAAGAATGGAATGCGAGATACTCACACGTCAGTGGAGAGGGGAGGAGAGGGCAGGCGGCAGCCGGGCGGGCAGGCCCGGCTGCGGGCTAGAGGGGTGGGAGAGGCCGCGGCGGCAGCGGCGGTGGGGGCACGGCCATGCTGGCAGGCAGGCAAGCGGGCGCGTTGGCAGGCAGGCGGACGGACGGGCGAGCGGCAGCGAGCGCGGGAGGGCGCCAGGCCCACGGCGGCCCTCGCCCTCCCCCGACACGCGGCTGTGCCAGCGGCGGCGGCGGCGGCTTCCTTCCGGGGCTGCAGCCGAAACCGCCTCCCCCCATCCCACCACGCGCATCCTTCACATTCCTCGCACCCACACCCCCCGCTGGAGCCCCACCATGCGTGTTGCAGGAGGGAGGAACTGCAACGGCGACGTCGAGCCGGGGACAGGCACGGCAGGGGGCGCCGCGGGAGCCGGCTCAATGCAGCTTCCTCCGCGTGTCAACCCGCTCGTAAAGAAAATTATGGAAAGCAGCTAGCGTGACACAGACGACACAGAGCACCCTCTTGAGAACGCTTTTTTAACATCGAGAGTGACAGACGCGGACGCTCCTTCTTCTGGGAGTCAGGGGGCAGGGCGGAGGGTAGAACACGCGGCTTCACAGCGGGTGAGACGGCCCGTGATAGAGGAATTCGGCGTGCACGTCCAGAAGCGAGGCGCGCAAGGCACAGCCGCGAAGGAATGTGCACGCTGAAACGCAATGACGAAACGCGTTGGCGTCCATGGAGGTGCTGGCAGTGAGCAGGAGGTGTGAAAACGACAGAGAAAACTTGAGCGGAAAAGGCCCGAAGCAAACAAGTCACTCAGGTGAGGAAGTACACAGTAGTAAGTGAAGTTGCTAACTCGCATGCGACACTCGAAGCGACGAGTGAGGTGTGCCGCGTGCGCGAGATAATCCGACTGCGTGGAGAGGACGCCCCGGCGGAGGCCACGAGCGCGTAGGCGGCTGCGCGGTGCACGGTAGCCCGTCGCGTCGGGCTGGACGGGGGCCGCGCGATGCGGCTGGGCGCGGCGCGGCGCGGCGCGGGCGAGCGCTGTGGAATGTGGACAACGAACACCGGCGGGATTCGGGCGCCGAGATCTCTCCCTATCCGATTAAAGCGAGCGTAAAGAATGGGTATCAAGCGCATGCTGCCACGGCGGAGGCGGGAGCGAGGCGATCGGCGACCCCGCAGGAATGCCGCCGGGCCGGTACGGTGGGGGAAAGCCGCACACGGCGCCGCCCGGCCCGCCCGCGTGATCGCGCGCCCACTCCTCGCTCCACTCGCCCGTCCGCCGCGCTGGCTTCGTCCGCCAGCTCACTCGCTCGCTTGCTCGCTCCTTCGCGCTCTTGCTCGACTCTCCGGGGCCGGTTGAATGAATGGTACCTGGCGCGCGGGGGAAAGACGCATAATGAAAACGGCCAGAGAAGAAAACTTGCCGGGACCAGTTCCGTGCGGGAGACATTCCTGCGCCCGCCGCTGCCGCCGGCTGGTCTCGAACTCGAGAGTCGCGCCGCGGACGAAGCGACGCCAACACGGGACGGCCCATCTGCGTTTTCGAAAGCGCAAGTTGGAGAAGAACGCTCATCTGCTACTTATTAATTATAACACTATTGTTGCATCCCTTGTTGCGCAACGTCATACTGCAATAAGAGTTTCAGAAAACAAAAGCAATGCAAAAAGCCTTCCACAGCATCCGAAAGTATTAAAATAAATTGCATCATAGATGACGTCATAAAGAAATGTAATTTCGTTCCTTACTATGCGTGATCTTTAATAAAAAAGTCAAAACTAAATCTCGGGAGAGTGAATAATAGCGTTCCCTAATCATATTTCGTTCACTTGAATACACGTTGTTAAGAGAGAAAATATAGTAACAAAACAAGCAAAACGCGTAAATCACACCGACAAAAATTCACAAGTGGCTACTTCACCGTCTGCAATATTGTGTGAACAGTTGGCAGAACTTTATCGTGTTTTTTTAACGTGAAGCATTTCGTATGCTCACCATGAAAACAACACCACGAAACGGTTTACACGGAGGCCAGAGTGATCAACAATCTCCTTTTATTTATGATTCACGAACCATGAAGAATTTCGATACCTTCAGGGGGGCTTGTTACAGGTAGTTCGAGAAAATGATTTACGAAACGAGCCCATGCTATTGCTCCCGGTGCTACTCCTCGTGCAGCGGCGGCGGCGGCGGCGGCGGCGGCGGCGGCGGCCGCGCGCAAGCCTTGTTGCGAGCGAGGAGCGGCGCTAAGGACGCCAGCGGTGCGGTGCGGTGCGACGCGGCGTAGCACGGCGCATGAGCGAGGGCGGAGAGTGGGGTGGGGAGGTGGGCAAAACATGTTAACGGCACCTGGAGTTCCTGAGCGGTCACTCGTTTCACTCCCGGCGTCGTCTAATTGCGGAGAGGGAGAGGGGAAAGGTGGGGGCGCGATCGACGCGACCTACCGCACGGGCGCGGCTCGGCGGGGCGCCCCACGACACCGGGCTTCGACTCTCTGGACGGTCACCCCCCCTGTTGAGCTAATCCCAGGAAATAACTATGGGTCTTGGAAAATGCAAGGCAAGTAGTAGAATGGAGCCGGTAGAAGTTTAGGCAACGCCAAAGGCACAAAATACAAATGAGAACCTCAATTTAAAAATATAATATGGCACAGATTTATTAAACTATATGCATTTTTGTCGTGTATTAAAGATAGACTGCACCCAGCCGACAAAAGAGGTCTTCCTTCCTCCAAGGTTCTTGGTCACATGAAAAGGCAAGGAAGACAAATGACCATGTTTGTCCACAATAATTGGTTATAGAAACGAGCAACGTCCTCCTACAGGCGTTCAATACGACTTCAACAATATCAAAAATAATTTTACTAGTAGATGCCAATCTTCCAGATTAACGATACGATCCAAATGGCACCTGTACCTCTTTATTTCGCTCCAAGAGCAATATTCAGTATCGTGGACGCCAATGAAAAGTGACAACTAAGTAATCGTCATTTTCAAGGAAACCTGCTTTATCACGAGCGTCGCTTCTTTACTGGCCAATGTCGTTTCACTCAATATATCGCCAGTATTGCGAACTATATTCACGATTTTTTTTTAACAGTAAAAACATAACATTTTCCAAACATATTTCTGCACTTAATAAAACGACTGTCGATATGCGTAACTTTTCTTGTGTACCATCGACACACGAGCCGAAAGCATTCGTCCAGCAGTCACGAGTCGCGGTTGCCAAGTAGCAGGGAATCCTCGCCGCCTAAAGAGGACCGTCGTATCCAGGCGGGCGCGGCGGCGCGAAGCGGAGCGCGGCTTGGCAGGCAGCGCTCGGGATCGGCCGTGGCACACGGTGCAACAGGCAGGGGCGCCGGGCGCTCGTGAAGCTGGCTGGCCACGGCGATGCTCTACGCGGCGGGCGCCGCTAGGCGGGGCGAGGGGCTGGAGGAGGAGAGAAAGAGAGAGAGAGATGGAGAGACGCTTTTAAAGTGGAGCGCCTCTCGTCGAACGGGGCGCCCGCAGCCGCAGTAATGAGTCGGCGCGCCGGCCCGGCGCTCCGCGGCTCCCCAGAGTGCGTAAAACAAGCGCCGCGCGGAACGAGTGCGTAAACACGGCCACTGGCGCGCACGCCTTCGTCGGCCACAAGCTCGCAGTTGCTCGAAAGGTGATATGTATGGGATGGGCGTGCCCTCTGTTCTATATGGGAGTTCGATAATGTCCGATTTCAAATAAAATAATTATAATTCCTTCCCTTTCCTTCGCAGGACCAAATTTATAGCAACAAATGGCAAAAATGCGTTTTGTAGTGTAATCTGCTTACCGCCACATTATGCGAAAATTGCTTATTGCGATTCTCTCCTGAACGCACCAACCCCCGTAAGATTCATCAAAGCAAAGGTAGCAGCCTACTTTTCCGATGACGGTTCGCCGACGAGCAATAAATTGCCTTCTGTCCGAACTACTCGTATAATGTAAACAACGGGAGAGAAAAAGCATGAAAGGTCATTTCAACGGTCCTGGAATTTTAAAAACCGACCGATGGGTGACTTCCTCCGACAAAACTAAACTAAACAAGGTCTATCAGCCACTGAATGAATTCATCAACAGCATTTGCATGCTGCATCCGCAGGCATCGCACAATTCTCCGCATTATCATGGAAATACTCCAAGGCAAAGATACATATCATCAAAACATTTTCCTTTTATTCGTCAACTCCGTACATACATTCTCTGCTAGTATACTCGAACCGACTACGACATTGCCGCATACCATTCAACAACAAATACCACCCTTTCGCGCAACGTCTCAAAGCCGCGGTTCACCGGGAGGATGGCAGAGGCTGCAGGGCGGTCAGCGGCAGGGGCCGCGGGGGAAAAGGGGGGTGATGGGGGTGAAGGGGCGGGAGCGCGAAGCGGGAGCTACCGCGCGCCGCGCATTCCTGACGGGCGCCGGCGCGCATACCGCGACCCACTACTTCCGTGTAGCATCGCCGCGAGAGAGCGCCAGCCGCGGCGGCGGCGGCGGCGGCGGCGGCAACGCGTTCCCGGCCGGTCGGTCCAACGGGAGGGAGGGGAGGGGGAGGCCAAAGCAGATACAACACTGGAGAGCCCCGCGAGTTCCAGGGAACTGTCTTGCTCCAGGAGCTGGACAACGTGATTCTGAAATTGGCCCAGCCGACCAGTCGATCTAGGTTCTCTTAGTTCATATTGGAGAACAATCATTAAGATTTCACAACACTTCAACACGATGGATGTGTGAAAATTATTTTCTGCGAATGCTAAAAGAATAACTTATTTTATGATTCGCGCTTTAGAGTGTAAAGAAACTGTAATGTAGAAAACGTCCAGCGGAAATGACATCAACGAAAGTTGTCCTATCCTCTTAATAGCGACGTGGTATAATGCGAATGATATAGCAAAATGCTGATTGTACAACAGCATGAAGAATGTACACCCACATCGAATTGATGTACAATTTGTATATAAGTTTTCCCAGATGCAACAGAAACATTAATAAAATCTACCTCTAATATCACGATTCGAATTACTTTAATCAAAAGGCAGACTACATCAATACTGGTATTTGAACTTTCAGAAAAAGCGCAACTTCACTTCTCCAAGCTTCAGGTATGGATACAAACTATTTTCTAGGTCCTATTTTACATAAAATTTTCCTCATTTTTATGTGGTGAGTTGGAAGAGCAGGTCATATGCCCTGAGCATTGCCATGTAAATAATTATTTCCCACAAGTATTATTAAAATGTTAACAGAATCCCTTAAATAGCACTTGGATGTCACGGATAAAATAGTTCCAACTAATCGCCTAAATATACTGTTGACGAGCAACTTCAACAAAGGGAGCAATCCGTCATAAAAGGCGATCTACCAGGAACCGCAATGAGACGCACACAAGGTCCTTCGAGGCGGGCGCAACGCGCAGAGGCGGAGTTCCTCGAAGCGGCCAGCGCTAACCCAGCGCACGTGCGCCGCCCGCGGACGAGGGTTCGCGAAACAGGCGTCGGCGGAGTCGGGCGTTCCCACAACGCCCACGCGCGCAGCCGCCGACCAACGCGCCACAAGAGCTGCCTCTGTGCCCTAGTCTTTTCAAATCATTCCCAGCTAACAGTAAAGCCGGGACTGATACTTCAACCTCGGGATCACAACAGTAGTTCTTTTGCGAAAAGAAAAAGAAATCCCAGGAATATTCGTACTAAATGACTATCAAAGAATCTCAGATTATACCCCGATTTAAGTAAAATGCTTCTGCCTGATCAAATCTGTGACAGTTTTCCAATCGAGAGCATCAATACCAAACATTTAAGTCGTAACGAAGTATGCAACTGGATTTGTTCATGTAATGACCTGTCAAAAGTCCCTATAATTTAAAAAATAAAAACGGTTGAAATGGACGTTTTGGGGTGATTTTTGAGATACTCAAGAAGTTTACTACAATGACATACGATACGAATTGGATGCTACTTCCGAAGATTGAGGTATCAAGGGCGCGTCAACAGCTATAAACATTGGCACCCGTGTGAAACAAGTGTAAAACCGTAACATAGATTATAGAAAGACCTTCGCAGATGCAAATATCACGCTGAATAAAACCACAAGAATTATTTAAAATTAAATTCTAAAGATCCCACATGTCTTAAATAGAAGTGCAGGAATCATAAATAAAATACTTAAAAACTGGCTGTATTGAGGTCAAGCAAGAAAAACAGAATATTGTCCTTTTATCTCAAACTAACGTCAGAGGAAATGAAGAGTATACAAAACTGCTTTCTCACATGTGGAACATACTTCCAAAAATCTTGTACGTACACAAAACCACAGCAAAATGAAACAAGACGTTCAGCAAGTGACGCGAGGACCAACTCTAAAAAATTGCACACGAAACAATTTAAAGAAGTCTAATTCTTGCCGAATATGATAACATTACATGATTAAACCAAAGCATGCCGCTCCCATCTGCTTTTCAGGGTCTAAGGAACGCATAAGGAGGGGTGATATCCAAACATCTCGGCAATTCAATTCCAAAACAAGCTATCCATTTAAGCCGCCCATTACGATGCAGCGCCTCTTTAGACCACACCCCGGTTTCCTTCAATGGCAGTGAACGAATACTTGAGCGTCCGGCACGAGCGACGCCCACTCCGCCCGCGGATCCACTCGGGCGTCACCTTGAAGCGGTCGCGGAGGGGGAGGGCAAGCGAACCTCCGCCGTGCACACGAGCGCAAGAGCACGCAGGCGAGCGGCTCCCGAGAAACAACCGGCCAATTCAGGGGCCACCGCAGCGTACCGCCCACCGCCCCTCCCCTGGATGGGACGAAACACCGACAGTGAAAATATACGAATTAAACTACAAGTAAAAAAAAAAAGAAGCTCCTTAACAAAACTGGCTTAAACAATAACTACACGTAAAAACAGTTATCAAGAAGTTAGTACCTTTGAAGAAGAAAAAATCCTATAAATGTTTTATAGAAGGCGATGAGAAAATCGCAACACACACTATTTTACTAAAAATAAACTAGCATCACCATCAGATCATGTAGGTCTCAATTATAGATCGTGCATCTTTCAAAATCAGTCACGTTTACAAATTGTTTTCAAAAATCTTCGGTTTTATCGCATTCCAGGTATCTGAAAATAAGCATTTGTTTAGATTAAAGGGATATTACTAATGCTTCCTAACTATATGTTCAATTTGAAGACAGAAAACTTCAATTTCGTCAGTAGATTTTAGAGCTGTTTGAACAATAGTACACTAACAGTTGTACTTAATAGAGAGAGAGACAGAGAGAGAGAGAGAGAGAGAGAGAGAGAGAGAGAGAGAGAGAGAGAGAGAGAGAACATTAACGACTCAAATAGTGGTGATACTGCGAGAGAGGACGAAACGACTAATGTGCTTTATATGAGCGTAAAAGGGGAATTTAAAGTGACATAAAATAGAAGAAAGAAAATACAAGTAAGAAACCTTAAGTAACATAAAATTAATTAAAATGGTCACACCATTTCTTAAAACCGACCAGTCATATCATCATTTCTTTAATCACGCTCGCGAAACCACTGGTGCAAAAACCGCTTATTTGGCAATCGCAGCAATCAAGCTCCGTCCGCGGGCGGGCGGGCGCGCGCTTTCGGTGCCATTTGGACCCACTGGGCGTCGCTGCGAGCTGCCGCGCCGCCGGATGCCGCGTAATGGCGCTGGAACGCGCCGCCCCCCCCTCCCCCCACCCCACCCGCCGCCGGTCCCCGCCCGCAGAAGGACGCGGCCCTGCGCCACCCACTAGTGCGCAGCGGCAGGCACGCTGCTGCTGCTGCTGCTGCTGCTGCTGCTTTCTCGAAAAGAAACGCCCCAGCCCGCCCGCCGCGCCGCCCCTCGCACCGGCAAGCCACGGCGAGCCATTACGGCAGCAGCGCGAGACGCACACTAGGCGCACGCAAAGACGCAAATCATTCGAGGAAGGTCTCTGAGAATGCGAGGAGTATGACGTATCAAAAAGTATTGGGCATTGTTGCGCGGTCGGGACATGCCAAGACCAAAAGCTTACCACACGTTTCTTTTACATTGGCAATAACTGAGCTTCGGGCCGGAAATCCCTACTACGGCAGAGTTAAATGGGCAGGTAAACTTGCCGTTTTCACGGAATTCAATATTAGTTAACTGATGGAAAAGTTGCCTTTCCTGATAAAACTCCTTGATTAGTGTTAATTCTTCCCAAAGTTCCCCCCTTTAGAAGAACAAATAATAATTCTATTAAGATGCCATTAGAACCCGAGTTGAATTTGTTATTGCGCACATTCATCTTCATCGGATAAAAATATGTATAGTATATAGATTTGAGTAATTATTTCATAGAAATTTCGTTTACATAATCTCTGCACTTCATATTTTTGCTTCAGTAAATCGAAGTTCCGGTTGCAAGGCATTTAAACTTCATTATGGACGGTTTCTAAAGTTAGCAAATCAAGAGTACCAAATAATAGACCGCAGGGTGGGTATTACATGAAGGTCGTTATGGCAGACAGAACCTTTAATGCAGTTGAACGGTCCAACATTTCAAGTCGGACAGCATTCGGCTCTGGTTGAACCTAAGGCTAGCGCGTGCCAGCCAACCAGGTGCGAACAAAAATATTGAACCGGCCTCTCCCCGTCAATTTGTTGACCACTGTAGGAAGAGTCAAACGACCAATGAGATCAAATCGGGACTTCAAAATTTAACAAAACGAAGACCCGTCCCATGACGGAGGCGTGTGAGTCAGCATGCAAGTTTGTTCCACTACATCTTGTTTCTATCCAACATCTCAGAAGTGCTGTATCTCCACATGCAGCCAACAAAGGAAAAAATCAAACATTGCAATACATTCTGCACATTACTTGTGATGTAAGAAAATGATAATTGTCTCGATGCTTGAAAAACTAAAACGCACTGCCTGAAAATAATTACATACATTAAAAAACTTCCGGCACTTCGCTATTAACAAAAAAAACACAAAGATATCGAGCGGACTCGGACTTGGAAAGGTTAAGATTTCCTCTAAGAGAAACGCACGCTTCACCATTCCATGAAAATCTCGCTGCGGCTAGAGGAGGAAGGTGCATGAACCCACTCCAGGGGACGGGGAGGGCAACCTTCTTCACCTCCACAACCGGCGGGAGGACCGGCCGTGTCCCACGGGGCGACACCCGGCCGCAGTCGTCGTCCGCCCGCGTGGTCCACTTTCCAGCGGTCGGGTCTCAGTGTATAATAAGGTGCACGCGCGGCGACGGGCGGGGAAGGAGAGACAGGCGCGGGGGAGGCGGGGCGGAAGCGGGGCGGGAACTGGGGCGGCAGCGGCGGAGCGCTAAGCGTTGGAACGAACTTCCCCCGCGAATTCCACGGCGCCAGCGGCGCGGCGCGAGGCGAGGCAGCCGAGCCGCGCGCTCGCGCGCGTGGGAGAGCCCAGTTCTCGCTCGCACAGTGGCGCGCAGCTAAGGACGCGCGGTGGGAGCGTGGGTAGCTAGCGCGCCATAGAGTGCACAATGTGGAAGTCGGGCGAAGAAGCCCAGAAAGAAAAGGGAATATAACATGAAGAGCTATATGATGGTGCATAAACACCCGCAGTGATACCCAAATTCTAAATCAAAACATTCCACGTCCCAGTTCATGTCATGTCATCACGATCTAGGCTGTAGGACAATTCCGTAGAGAACTCAGGGCCTTCATAATATACTACGTAAAATAAAAGTTAATTCGTACTATTGTATATAATACATTACGCATCTCCGTGACCGCCCTTTAAATCCCCAACCAGATAGTCGAAAGCCGATTAATACTTTTTTCTTTAGACAAATAATTCTTGAACGCTTCAGTGGAGAGAGAAAGAACCCAGTTGGCATGTACCTTGTTCACCATGCATTTTAATTTCACATGCCCGGCCATTCAAACTGTATCAAAAGACGAGAAGCTAGTGATAGGCCATGCCTTCGCTATTTTGAAGATAGTTTATTAATCTTATGTATTTCTGTTTTGTGACAACTTTAAGACCGCACCTCTACACACCATTGTATTCGCGTGCCCGCCCATCAGGCTGCGTCTCGCATTCCCGAGGAACGCGCTTTACACACGCGAAACGAAACGGCGCGGCGCTTCGCACGGGTGCTCCGCGGGCTTTACACCGTTGCAGGGCAACGCGCGATGGTTCCGGAATGACGTAACTGAAAATGGTTCGACTTCGAATAGCGAAACTCGGGCCGTTAGGTCGCTTCCGCTATTTCGGACAGTTCACACCGTCACACTTAATGGTTCGAAGAAAGCCTGAATCAAGGAATTTCATACCTTGAGAAATTTGCCACAACCAGTAAACCTACGTTCACTTGGCTATACAAAACAAAGACTGCATGCGCCTAAGGATGTGCAACGCCATCATTTAGTCCCAATAATGAGGCCTTGAGAATGAATCCGCTTTCCTGTTCTTAACAAGAGGTATCGTTCCAGAGCGCCATTTTGCAGCGGGCCCCGGAATCCGCCCTTGCGGCACGCCGCCAGCGCCAGGCCCGCGGGGCGATCCCCGTCCGAAAACAAGCATCGCGTTGTGCGGGCAAAAGTGTTACATGAGGAGAGCCATGACGCGGCATATCTCAAGTTGGTTAGGAGTACACAACAGATTCCCATCGTTATGCCGGGAGCTGCCGGCGCCGCGCCGCGCCGCGCCTCCGCCACTGCAACCACCGCATGCCGCGCTTCCCCGGGGGCGGGAGAGGACCTACTTAAGAGGCGACGAGCGGCAAAATACAGAAATAATTGCGTGTAACGCGACGAACGAGCGAACCGGGCAACTACGCTTTGACGCAGCCCACTCGACGGGATTATAAAGCTAACAGCCTCCGCGCCGTAAAGCCGAGGTAGTAGCAACACCGGAACGGGGATGGAGGGGCAGGCGGCGCCAGGAAGGGAAGCACGACTTGCTGGGAGGATTCGCTGCAGGCGCCCGCATCGCCGAAGCGACACACGAATAAGGACGAGAAGAGCGCAGGAAGCTGCGCCGACAAAGGTGTGGACGCAGCCACCGATGACCGACCGATGCAACAGAGCTGCAGGAAAGAAAACAAAAAACAGTTGCAGATGAGTTGCAACGGCAGCAAGGAAGCGAGAGACGGGGGTGACACAAACGGGTTGAACTAGTAGACGTCGCGTCGGGTCAGAAGCAGCCCGTCACACACAAACAAAGGTGACTAACGCGGCGACACAAAGGCGGAGCGTACGAGTCGCGGTGGCAGGAGGCGAGGCGCGACCAGTTTCGCAAGCAGCGCTGGCGGAGGCGGTGGAGGTGGAGGTGGAGGTGGCGGAGGCGGCCGCGTACGCGAGCGGCTTTCATTCAGCGGCCAAGGCGGTGACGGCGGCGGGCGCCGTGGCTGAAGATCGCTATCACTCGCGCGCATTATCGATGACTAAGAGCTCTGGTGCGCCGAGGTCTTCCACTTCGGGGGGCCGGAGTTCCGTTCCCTGCCTCGGTCTAATGGGCGCTGGCTACTAGGCGGTTGCTGCTGTCTCAACCAAGATTTATAGAGCACGCTACGATATATCGCTGCATTTGGAAGCCCGCTATTTGGACCTATCCAAACGATCTATTTCTGTGTAAATATAGATTTCAGTAGCACTGACTGGAAGGATGATCAATCAAACTAATGCACGAGTTTAATAATATACATATTCTGATTTATATCCGCCGTGCAAAGTAGCTGACATATTGCTAAATGTAGTCATTGGATGACGGGTAACTTACACGAAACTAAACTAACAAATGAAATAATCTTTATCAAATTAGAGCCCCGAATAACTTAAGTTGATGTTTGACAGACTCCTTAAGAGTACATCAACTAATTGACAGCATGAAACAATCTTTCGAGAAAACAAGTAGAATCACTCTGTTTCAGCAATTTTCTTATTGACACAACTGACACAATGAAACAACTAGACTGCACACAACACAGGGACACGTAATTGACCGCGAAGGTATCAACCCTGATCCATTTACCTCGTACATTCCTATCACGTGGCATCAACGGCGGCGATAAAGCCCCTTTCCTCAATAAACAACGGACGCCTTCGCTGTTAACCCGCCATCACGACGGCCATCGCCCACCGCGCCACTTTCCCGCGCCGCGCCGCACCTTGACGAGCGCCCGCCCACGCGAGCGTCGAAGGCCGGCCGGCCGATCGGTCGGTCGCCACTGCAGCCACCACCCACGGCCCAGCCCAACCCGGCCCGGCAGGTCGCCTCCATTGGCGGATGATCCAATTGAAGAACGCGAGCAACGCGACGGTGGGAACAAACAACACGGCCGACGCGCCAGGGGGCGGACGGCTCGGCCGAAGACCGGTCTTACGCTCGCTGAAGGCCAGTGGACCTCGGCTACCGGGCACGATCGGCCAGAATTTAATATTTAAACTTTCGACGCGAACACGAGTTAGGATCCCCGTCGGTAAGAAAACATTGAGGGTCCCCCTACCCGCCCGAAACAAAGGGCGCGCGCATGGCGCCACCGGCGAGCTCTTTCCACGTTGAAATTTTTAATTTGTGCTTTGCAAGTTAACAATAAAAATAAATTTGGAACATAACCATTGCCTGACATATTCACTGTCAGCAAAAATATATCGATATTAGTAGTTTTTTTTAAGAAGTATGTTTATTAAGTAAATTAATTATTAATTAAGTTTAACTTAAATCGATAATATTAACATCCATGACTCAGAAAAATCAGTTCCCAAAAGGAGATCGAACTGTACCTATTGGCAATCATTTGCTTCGATTGTTGGATAGAAAGCGATCTAATCGTGAGTGACAGAAGAACGTTACTCTGTTGCTATTTAAGGATATGGGACTAATACCCAAAAGCTGAAATTGTAGAATTTCCAGGAAATTATCTTCTATTCTATGGAATAGAATTAGACTGCACACTGAAATTGCAGAACACTATGTAAAAATGTTAAAAACTCCAAAATGTTTTAAGAAACACTCAATTATCGAAAGTCTTTTAAGTCACTAGTACAAACACCACAGCGAATATAAACCACCCTGCGATGAGAAAAAAACCTCGTGGGGCGCTCGTAACCCGGCGTGGGCGGACATTCTCTCGGAAGGTTTGGAAGCGCGTTGCTCGCTCAAGGGGAACGGCCGAAGACCCTCAAAGGCCACTTAGAAGTAATTGATTTAGAGCCACTTAATGCGCCGTTTCGACGTACCGCGCGTATTGGCTACTTCCACGTAAAGCGACATATGGCTTTCTGCTGGCGACAGCGTGAAAGTTCGTTTGAGAAAGAAACCCGAAAGGTAAAAAGAACCCAATGTAATTACAAACCCACAAAACCAATTTCGTTTATTAATTATCGATATATTGCAATGACCTTGACATTCTAGTTTGAAAATCGATTTTCGTCGTCACCACGTACAGTTATCTACTGTACGATTACAAGACAAATCATACAATCCTCGTTTACATACCCGAACAGAGCTCATAATCAGCTTTAATGTTATGAGTATCTGACTACGAGTTTTTTAATGGGTTGGAGAATCGCGACTCTCGCGTTTTCCCAAATACTTTCCACCTAGCAAGCGGGAATGCCCAAAGAAAAGAAGGGGGGGACCCTCAGACTCTCGGTATATCGTCCCCCGCGATGCCCGCGCAGGTTCGGCGCCAGACGCCCGCCCGCGAGCACGTGCGCCAAGCCACGCGTGCGCCCGCCCGCGAACGCCGATACGGCGGGAGGAGCTTTCCTCGTCGAGATTCGCGAGCGAGGAAGGCGCGCGGGTTTTGCTTTCCGCCACATGCCGCGACGTCACCGGCTCCGGGAGAAAAGAGGCGGATCGCATTTCCATCGGCCGACGCGCGTGGCACGAGCGCAAGAAGCGAAACGCAAGATTGTTTATTAAAAGGGAAAAGACGTGCAATGAATACGACGCAAGGCCATCAAAAGGCTTAGAATAAGACCAAGTTAATAACGTAGGAGAAAAATAATGCTCATAATGGGTTTGAAGTAAGCGAGTCACAGCAACCTATCGCAAAACATTTGTTCCGAGCGAAATCTGTGTGGTACACATCGCATTGCCTAGCTTACTTCTGAATTACAATTTACTTACAAGACTCGGCTGTAGCTGATCAGAATTTACCGAAGTGTGAATTCGGGCAATGCGGAAGAACTATGACTATAGCACAGAATAACCGTCATTCATGCCCAATCCTTTATTTCCACCTTCGTATTTCCCTGAAGAGAGGAAACTGAAAACCCGGCGCCGTGCTTCCCGGAGATTCGAGTGGAAGGCAAGATTGGTGTCTCCGGAAAAAGACGACAGCGCGGTGGAGCATCGCTGGCGCGAGGGGGAGGGGAGGGGAGGGGATGGGGGAAGGGAGGGGCCAAGAGGGCGCCGTATCGGCATCCCATCGGCCTCGCCCCACCCCCCACGCGTCGCCCATTGGCGCGCTCGAGCGCACGCACCTGACCCCGTCGCCCCCGAGGGGTTATCAGTCAGAGGCCCCTGCGCCCGCGCGCGCGCCCAGCCAGCGAGCAAGCGATCCCGCCCGCCCGCTGCATTCCGGCTGCGCATACCGACCCCACGACGAGAAGCCGGCAGCAGGGGCGGGAAGGGTAAGTGTGTAAGAAAGGTTCAAATAGGACGTTAGGGGATAGAGGGACGGGATGGAAAGGAGAAGCGATTACGTTAATTCCCCAACATTAAAAGAAATGACGTCGCAGACGCCAGCCGGAGAGCACCGGTGAAGGGGTTGGGGCAGAGCAACGAGGAGCGCAAGAGAGAGCATCAGCTTGCCAACCGATAACCTTCCGCATGCGGTGCGCATCACAAGGGCTCAGTTGTGTGGAAGAAAACGGGAATGAGGCCTGGAAGACATACACTGAGAGGAAAGGGGTCCGTGCGCTGTAACTGTTCTACAACTTTTATACCAAACGAATAATTACCAAATATTTTCGTTCGTATCGCGTTGAAAATTTGGACATTCCACCATCCTGTGATAAAATTTTTGGCAGTGATTAGGGGTACAAACGTCTTTGGTTATCAGAGTAACTTTCAGCTAAAGTCTAATTACCAATCTAAACCACTAATTAAATACGACCCAAATAAATTCGATTCCATACACCAAACACTGAAACCGACCCAACTAATTTTCTCGAAACTAACTTAACTGGAACGGAATATTGACGACGCGGAGGTTGTTGGCGCGTTCGTCGCTGCTACTGGGCATCCGCGATAGAGCGGGCACGCGGCGAGAAAGAGAGGGAGAGAGGAGGCGGCGCGGGCACGACGGTTCTAAATGGCGTGGAGCAACAACCGACGTCGTTAATCCTCGCCGGCCGCCAGCCGGGGCTCATTTCCAGGCGGTCGCTAGCGGGCCACTATCTCCCGAGGAATGCCAAGCGGCGGCGGCGGCAACAGAAGACATTACGGCTCGCCGGGGGACCGAAGGATTAGCCCTTCTCCAAAAGGGCAGACACAACGGCTGAAATAACGGTCCCTAAAGAAACGTTCTGGGGACCCTGTTCAACCCTGTTGCCACGATTCAGATAAAATATCTTTAATACTGAAAGGCACTTTGCTCCAATAGAGATGGAGGCAAGTGTTCTATCACAGATTAAGAAAACAATCTAGCCCAGAACATCTGAAATTGATTCAGAAAATGTAATTTAGAAAATTTATAATTAAAAACTGGAAAGTAATCACACATTTAATATTTGGGCCAATAGATGGCAATTATAAGCAATCACAAAGCGATATGTCTGGTCTTGTACAAAAAAAAAAAAAAAAAAAAAA
>BOPP01000079.1:306293-335749 GCA_017312745.1 Gryllus bimaculatus | reverse complement strand
CCCCCCTCCTCCTCCCCCTACCCGGGCACGGCTTCCGCTGCCGCACTGCGCACCCGCCCAAGGAGGTGCCCACTCACTCCCACTCTCTCTCGTTCCGGCGCGCGCGGGCGGGTCACGATCGCCCATCCTGCCCCGCACTTCGCTATTCATGTCGCCGTGAGAGACGAATGTTATGGTTGGAAATAATTATTAAAAAAAACCTATCTTTCTTTCTTCAATCATTTACAATGTTATATTATTTTCTTCCTCTGTAGATGAGAAGGCCAGGTAAATAGCTATTTACGATTAGAGTGGTAAAATGTATACTTTATTTTGCAAGCAAAATAAAACCACTTTTACCACGTGCCTCACTATTTTGTTTAGACAGCCTTACTGACTTTCATTTTACTTTTATTCAAGTATAGAAATCACTTAATGATACATTAAGATCAGTTGTAGCTGATGCGGTCGGATGAAATTACGTTTTCTTTGTGGCTATCACAGATCTGAACACTTTAACATACTATCTCTTTTAGGACGCTACGCATGCTCTGAAAGTACAGCTTTAATTAGTGGCTGTCTAAAATAACATGTTTAGTTTGCCAACATTTCGGAATGTATTATTCCTTCATCAGTGCTTCGAAAGGGAAACACTGTTTACAATCAAATACAACCACGCCGTTAGGAAACAACTTACACAATGAAAAAGACTTAGATATTCATGATGTGCATTACCTTGAAATAAATAATGTAAATTAAACGTAACGTCCTTAAGTGAAGTCAGAGATGCTCATTTCTATATTAAAAATATTTACATTCAGTAGACTGGTTCTAACTGCGTAAATTATTTCGTAGTATGTAGTTGTGCTCGATCATAAACTGTTTTCCTGTCGTAGCATAATGAAGGAAAACATCTCGAGAAAGTACGCGAACTACTGAAATTTTTATTTGCCTCAATACCATCTCGTTATTTATCGAGAAATATTGTCGGTCATGAATAGAAGCCTACTAAATTTTTATTCCTTTCAGCTTCCCTGAGCGTCACTCAATTCTCTCTCTCTCTCTCTCTAACCACTCACTCACAAACGCTAATAGAGGCAGGTTTTAAACGTCCAGCACACTAAATTAGACTTCGAATGCGATACAAAGTAATTATACAAAGGGTGAACTATGTGGGAGGTAGATTCACGCAAATGGAAGACGTTTTTCGAAGAACCGCTCTTTTGGAGTCAGTGTCCTCCAAAACGTTCCCGACCAAAAATCTGCAGATGGTACTGCATTCTTGGGAAACATTCTTTCTTTAAACCAAGTTGTGACAGCTTAAGCACGCAGGCTTCTCTACCAAAGCTTTATTGTAGGACCCAACCGCGCCTTCGCGGAAATATTTGGACCGTACTTCGACGGTACCCAACAGCCGCATTTACACTCTGGAATCTCTTTCGAACAGAATTCTCGAAGGCGGGTACGTCGTGCCTCTGCGGTGGGAATACCCTCGGCGGTCATAAACCGCCTCTCTCTCCAGACTACACAGGTGAACGCCAGATGCTCGAGAACAGAACCGAGCCTTTTCGAAAGCTGAAAACAGAAGGCGCCCAACCAGACGACATCGAGACACATCCTGAAAGGTGGATCGTTTCCAAGGATGGCATCGCGATTCCCAAGTTAGATTGTGTGTTCGCACGTAGATTACAAAAAAATAGTTAACGAGCATACTCACACAGGTTGGTTGGTTGGTTCTTTTCTTTCATTTCACTAGCAGTGCTGATCCCAATATTATAAGAACACACTGCGTCTCCCGCAAAAGAATGGGAAGCGAGGACTTCAAAAAATATTCATTAGGTGTTTTTTTAATATTTTTTTCGCCCAGAAAAGACCAAGGCTAGTTTCATTATATAGGACTGATTTTGACAAATTCTAAAAATCATTAACATTTACTTCTCATCCTGTTCTTTCTCAAATGCCCCCTACTTACTGCATCTAGAGCGTAGAACTTTAACAAGGTCTGAAACACCAAAGAGTGCAACACACATCACAAGCTTGCAACGTTTTATAAGTGAGGAACTGTCTGGATGCTTCCGGTGCCGCTGCGCCGAGCTGCATCGGCGCGTAATGCTTCGCCTCGTTAAAAACGCGGGCCGCTATTGGCCGCATCGCCGCGCCCGGGCAATGCACGGCGGCTACGGAAAACACGCCATGTAGAATTTCAACCCTGAGGTATGAAGGACCCAGCGTGGCCTTTTAAGTCCAGCCCCTCCCGTCTTCCATCTCTTGTAATGTTCCGAGTTTCCTCCCTTCTTGCGCACTGAAGCGGAACGGCGCACGAAACATCGATCACTAGTTCCCGACGGTGAAGATCCACCTAGCCGTCAGAATTGATAATTGCTCGATGCGTAAAAAAGCCGTTACGGAAACACTGACCCCACCATTCAAAAACCAATTCGAATATAGATTTATTGCTTTGAATATCATCGATGTAACGACCTACATGTGCAGAACTGCTTACTGCTAGTGTTAGAACTGGGGAGATAGTACGGCGTATATTCAGTGCTTAAAATACCTAACTTCGTGGGTACAGTGTAGTAAAGGTTCGTATGCAAGAACTTCCTAAAAATCATTACTCCCATTTCAATAAACAATATCAAAAGTACGCGACAGCAGAAGCGAATTCCGAAAGTTAGCTCGAAATCCGCCCAATGTTCTCGGCTTGCCGTCTGGCGGCAGCAAAAAACATCAAACTTCTCGCCCCGCAAGCAAAGCAAGCCGTTCGGCGGCGGGCAGAGACAGCAACGGCGGCGGCGGCGGCGGAGGCGACGGCGGTGGCAGCAGCAGGTGAAACCGCTGCTCGACCAATTGCCTCAGGGCAGTGCGGCGCGGCGCGGCCAGTGAACGGGGGCGACTGTACGTCGCGTCGAGTCACCGCACCGCCCGCGACTCGTCGCCACATTCACGAAAAGCTCGTTTCAATGCTTGACAAGGCGCGGCGTCTTGAAAAACGATGTCACGTAGTAGAGCTACAGTACCGACAGTTATCATCTCACCAGAACAATGTCATTCAGGTCGTCACGATAGTGATAACTGTCGAAGCCAAACTACTTTCGAATGAGCAGTTTCCGTCGAGCAGACAGCTTTTGGCATTTTGCGAATAAATGTTTTTGAACTCTTGCGATTCCTGTTCCCATGTCTAGGTAGAATAAACTACGGAAACTAGGTTATGAAGTGTATCAACGGCACACTAATTCGCAGCAACAGCTTAGCCAAAAATGCAACCCTAAGACAGTCTCACACTCGACACATTTTACAAAACTGTCAATGCCTAAACTCTCATTCTCAACAACTTTCGAGAGCAACCACACGACTCATGAGATACAAGTGATCACTGAATTTAATTTGTCTATTTTACCTCCAAACTTACAACACGAAAATTAACTTGGGGCAAGAAAGTAACAGTTCCATTTATTTTTTTTATGAAATAGAAGAACTATTTCTTTGTTTTACGAAGCCTGATTTTGATAGCTGCGAATGAAGCAAATCAGATGAGATGACGTGCCGTATCTTTTGAGTAGGGCATTAAAGCGACCACATTCAGAGACGGGATCACGTTCGACGGCGGCGCCCCACGTCTCTACAGACGGACAAATTCCTTGCACTTCGCGCGGGGAGGGCGAAAGCAGGCGGGCGGCGCAGATCATCGCCCCCGCGACGCCTTTCCTCGCGCACACGTTGCGCAAACGCGTGCCATCTCTCTCTCTCCCGCACCCTCTCGCCGCGCGGCATGCCGCCCCGCGCAGCTTTCATTCATGTCAGACTTGCCTGCGCGCGCGGGTTTGCGGTCGCAACGCCAACGGCAGGTGGAAAGGCACACGGCGAGTAGCGAGCGAAGGCTTGGTGCGAAGGCGGCTCCGCGTTTTCCGTATTCCGCGAATAACGAGCGACTCCTCGCCGAACCCCGAGTAGAACGGATGGGCTATTGGGCGAGAGACGAACGCCCGGTACTTGCACCACCCACCATGTGTTTGGACGTATCACGGGAAGCGAACTTTCGCCGAGCACATCGGCTGCTCGGTACAGGACGAGCAGTAGCACCCATTCGGCGAATGGCCAATGTGTGGAGCCGACTTAATGGGCGTCCGCCGGGGCGATTACGTCCTCCCCCGCTTTTTTGCGTGGAATAATGAATGGAATTCTGACGATAAATAGAATAATTTGTTGAGACTCTCCGGTTATCTGTACCTTACTTATTGAACCACCACCCCCCTTCCTCTCAACGTTGTGCTAGTGACGCTCATAACTAAATTTATCTCACTTTCGATGCCGTTTTGGGATTAGGAAATGAACAATTACTTAGTGGAACCCAATCATTTCCAATATGCATGAAATACTTTGTGACGCCGCAAGTGAAAACGACAGACGTCAACGAGCCATTATCAATGAATTTTGTAAAATGGTCATTAAATCTAACATTTATTTCAGTCACAGTCACACAGTGAGAACCGAGTTGCACGCTTCGAGAACAGATTACATTAACTGATAAAGAAAGATTCTGTGAATGGTGCGGGTAAAAGCACGCGCCGTGGAGCAGAATATAAGAATTTACAAAAATTGTCTTACATTTGCTCCAACTTCGAGACTACATCAGAGAATGAACAAAACACTGATAATAAATTAAATTACTACTGCAAGTATGCAAAAAGTTATTCGATAGAAGTAAAGGTATAAGACTAAAGGGCGAGTTTTTGGTCGACCAATACAAATATAGTTTTCAATACAAAACAAATCACCTGCTCCACAGCAGGCACAAATCCATACCCGGCGATGGAAACTAATTCTTCATTGCCCTCTATCTGTGGCCCGCAAACTCAGGATCGTCTGGTGAACTCAGACATGAAACTTAACAAAACGACAAAAATTCCGTAGCCATTTCCAACCATGAAAAGAGTCTAGCTGTCCAGGAAGTGCAGTGCCCCGGAGATCCGTGAAAGAATCCTAAGAATATAATGCTTAAAGTGCATTATCTACAGTTTAGAGGATACATTCGTTTACGGCACAGCTCATTTCCAAATCAACCATAATTCCATTGGATTGCATCTACAAGAGCAGTTGATTCAACTTTGGTAAAGAGGCAGAAATCACAACAGAGGCTGCTAACTCGACACCAGGCGGAATAGCCCCGCAGGACGCAGTGGCCCAAAGCGAGTGTCGCCACTCGCAATGAAGACCATTCCGATTCAATCCGACTACAACGACGCGCACGCGGGGCCCAGCGCAGCACACGGCAAGCGCTCAACACGCGCGCGCGAGCGAGCGAGCGAACGCGCACTTTCTCCGCCTTCTTGCGAAATCCGCCGGCGCATTCCTGCGCTGACATCCCGCGGCGCGGCTCGCCGCGGAGCGCTGCTGCCGGCGGCCCAGCCCGGTCCCCCCCGCGTGGGCGGGGGACGGGGAGCGGCGGCGACGGACGGGTCGGGGGGGCGCGGCCACCGCCGCCGCGGATGCCATGCCACAGTGCGCACAAACGCTGGCGTACGAGAACGAGCACGTGCACGTTATTTTCCAGTTTTTGAGAAAATGAATTTGTATACTCCGAGCGCCTGCGGGTAGCATAAGTACGGCAGGTGAGGTAAGAATGCGCGTATAACTACAGAGATGGAGTTCTTTTTCTACGTGCATTGTTTATTCGAATCCGAAGATCGTCGCTTTCTAGAATACGTTGAAGACGGGCGGAACCCAAACATTCTTTTTGACGTAATATAGTTGGTGAGCATATGGATTTTCACAACTCGATTTGCAAAAGCGATTGAGCAATGGACCGCGCCATTTAATTTTAATATATTTTAATGATGACCTCTCCACAAAAACAGCACAGCATGATGCACAAGTATTAAGAAAAAATGTGGGCGGTCGCGTATTCTTGACAGCAAGAACTATCCTTCCACTGCTGATCTCCAGCTCGGCGCGCCGTCACTTTGTGTACGAATCCTCAGACGGGGGTCGCGGCGGCCACGAGGGCGGGGGCGAGGCCGGCTGCGGCGCCAGGTGGCGTCCACGTGGCCAGCCGCATTCCGGAGGCTAATAAGCAAATGAACAAAGCGGACGAGCCGTGGGGCGAATTCCGAGTAGGCAAAGAGCCTTCCTGCCGACGACGGCGGACGGCCTCAAGCGGCGGGCGTTTTGCGAATGCCAGGAATAGCTAGGCGGCCGGCGCGACCCGCGGCCTGCCCGCCCGCCCGCCCGCCCACCCACCTAACAGCCCAGCCCGCTCTGGGGATTGGATTACCGGGAGACCTTATTTGCCCGTGTCCATGCAACCTCCGAAAAATCCACCGCTCCACACTACGCGCCCTGCCAAACCATGAGCTTGGGACACTAACAGCTGAAACTCTGACTATCATCGGAATAAGTTTATGTTAAACGAGAATAAAGCTGTATATGCATTTAATAAGTGGGCAAGGCAAATATTCCTACTTTTCAGAACACAACCCAACTTATAACTAATGACAGTTATTACACCACTGTGTAATGGTGAGAATTTACAAACATCGCGGCACATTTTACTTAATTTTACATTATAAATCCAAATTTCATACACCGACGGAAACTTCTGAAGACGTATTCCAAAATTTTCGGAAATTTCATTCTTCTTCTTATTCGCTGAGCGTACGAACATTTGTGTTCACGCAGTTTAGCATCAGAAATTTAATACCCATAGTAATGCGTTTCACGCGAAATACTACACTAGAATAGTTCACGATATACAATTGCTAAGACTAATGTTATATCTTGACCTCTCCTAATTACAATACAATACGCTTGATACAAAGAATGCTCCAGAGAATACAGTGGATTACGTAAATTCTTATCAACTACGAATCTATCTCCGTATCGTCGCTCCAAGTAACGCGAACAGATCCTCTCGCAAGAACTTCACGCACATTGAAATTCATATCAAATTGGTAACACAAATGATACATGCGAATAATACAGCTAAAAGCAACGATGCATGGCTGCTCCAATTCATGAACGAAAGAGAATAGGAAGTCAAGAAACATTTTTTCTAGTATCAATAACAAAATGCATGTACAGGGAAATGCACCACAGAGCAAGCCTGATTTGAACATTTAAGAAAATATTAGTTAACACATTAATATGAGTATCAATTGTTTTCAAATCAAACTTCTAAATTCTCGTCGGCAATGCAATTTTTGCTTTTTCCAAGCTGTAACCAAATTACAATTTTTAATAATACAAAATATTACACTTTTATGATTCTCATTTCATCGGCAGTCAATTAATTCCATAAAGTACCAACTTATTAAATACTAAAAACATACCGGCCTCGACAAAACTGTTAGAGGAACGAACGAACGAACTCGAGATTTTTAAGTAATGTTGAGACATTGGTGCTATTAAGTAGAAACCCCAACAAATTTCCCAGTCCGTATTTCGGGTACAAAATTACTTTGGTGACATCTGTCAACCGGACTACACCTTTCCTTTAAGTGCCTTAACAATGACCCTTCTTTCCTCTTCCATTTCCCGAGAGCCGGTGCTCATTCCCCTAATAACAATCTACAAATTTGCGACAGTTCCCCCGAACCAAGTACCTACCCTAGCTTCTGACAATCAGAATACGCAAAAGACATACGGACCTAAAACTAAGACTGCGCAAATTGCCGTCAGAGTAACACTCAAAACATTTGACGTTAACGTACGATAATTAAGCAATTTTTGCAACATCCCGATTAATACACAGACGACGCAATGCACTGGCAAAATAAGAGAAATCGCAAATCCGCATGTCAAATCGAGGCGCGAACAGATCGGCGTGTACACTGCGCGCGGCCAACACAAAACAAGAAGCACATTCCAATAATAGATCTGAAAACTACCAAGACGCCAAGCTGTCTCAGCGCTTCCGCGACTGCACCGAATTCATTCCATACGTTGCGGCCTGCATTTCCAACACCACTGCAAGCAGCATCTACTTTTCCCATGATTATACTCGTAGAAGCACGGCGCAAGCTTCCATCGAAATCGGCTCTGGGATAACCTCTTAACCGAACAAAACTGAACGGACTTTTCCCAGAAGCAAAAATAAAAAGATTGTAAAAAAATTCAGAAAATTCACAGTAAAAAAACAACCTGATGGACCATGTCATACTGATTTACTGGAATCAGCAAAGCACGTACGCTGAATGAGATACAAATAGGGCAACGTTCTCACAAGTCTTCTCCAATTTTCATTCTTTCACTCGGCGCTTACGGAAATTTAGGGTACAATAAAAAATAGCCTAAATTTTACAGAATGACAGAGCTAGCATGTTTCCTTGGAGATGGCAGCACATGTACCACATATCCAGCCAAAATTAATTGCAGCCACAGAATTTAACACAAAACTTGTTAATTTAACGCTAATTGCACTTGAATCTTACACACAATATTCACTAAATTCATATCAACAATTTTCCTTCATCATTCAGACAGTAACAGCTTGAAAATTAACAAACATTCAAAGAATTTGGCGATTTGACGTGGGGCCCCGTAGGGTGGTCCGGATTCACTTACCTGTCCCGCGGGTCAATCCATGTTGTTTTCTTGTTATTGTGGTCGATGAAATAGACTTTCCCATCGTAATCCCGTGCAAAATCCCATCCGTCGGGCAAAGGTATCTCTCCATTTCGTCTTCTTGGCATATTTCACGACTTAAATCCATCCAACTGAATAGCAACTGGCACACACGAACAAGCTACTTCGCCATATTGAATACCTCATTATCATGAGAAGCGTGACGTCACCTTCAACTCATGTTCACTAGCCAATCAGCGTTCAGAGACCATGGGTAAGGAATGCATGCACATTAACATAACCATGAAGTAACTCTTGGTGACTTCTACTAGGTCTGCCTAGCAATTGCAATGTAAGTATGAATTATACACAGTTATAGGTCTGGACTGTCAGTCCAAATTCCCCACTCCCAACTAATTTCTAACACTTCTCAAAAATGCTTGTTTCTTATTTTTCACAATGCACAAATCACACACTTGTTAAAAGCTGCCGCTCTGCTAAAACTCACTACAAGTATTAACAAATAATTCGTAAACAAATGTGTCCTTGAAGTTAAGTTCGTATTGAGCGACCACCAGAAACCTGTGCTGCCGTCGCGAGGTCTGGCGTACACTGTGCTAGTTGTCGCATTCCTCACAGATAGCCAATGTTACAGAAGTGCTGCTACCTATTGGCAAAAATGTGCATTTACGTTTTCCCCACCCTCCTGATCCCCGCACATGGAAATATAGCCAGTCTTAAAAAATTATCAAAAAATACATAGTTACTTATAATCTTATATTTTTTTAAACTTAATATATACATTTAATAATGACGCCAAATTGTTTCATGACCTCACAACTTAGAACATTGAAGTAAACATGACATTCTGAAAGATTTTTTCACAAAAATGTTATATTGTAACACAAACATGTAAATTTACAACACATTCTACTTTAAAAAAATAAACATACATTGAAAATGTCAATATAAATTAACAATCATCTGAAAGCAATATTCATGTAACACAAATGTGAAAAAAAAAAAATCTTAAATATTTTAACTACAAAATGTTTGACATACCTCAAAATTCACAAAAATGACAACCTCTAATAATAAATTAAAACTATGAAACTATATTAAATAACGAAGTTGGAATTTAAACAAATTCTGTAAATTAATCATTAATAATCACTATCTTCAATCTTTACCTTCACAATTCACTCAACTCACGAATGTGATTCCCTGCTCTTTGGCACAATATAAAACATTAAAAGAACTTAATTACAATCTATCAGTCTACAGCATTTTTTTTTTTTTAGATATATAAGAGTATCATTACAAAGGAAATTTTGTTAAAATTATCATAACAAACAAATCACTCCAAACACTTTAATCCCAGTTTCAGAACAGACAGTTCATCAACTAAATTGGCATCTGGTCCTTTGAGGATAAATTAGTTGACATCAGGAATTTTCTTTGAAAATTTAAACAAATATTCACTAAAAAGTAAGAGGACTTATAAATTGTAACTTAAGTTTTCCTGAATCTACTAAAATATTAATTTTCAGGCTGCTGTTAGCAACTTCTGAAAATTTTCCACTATTTTTTACCTGTCCTTGCAATGAACAACAAACTCTCAAATGACTAACGAAGCACTCAAATCTTACCAAAGAGCAGCAAGAAATTTCCCAAACAACTCACTCAAGAAATCCTATGTACCAAAATACAAGTCCTTCAATGTGCGTATCATAAAAAGATCTGTTCAAAACTTGTTCATTGTAGATGTAACTGTTTTCATTATTTGTACTGGAACACTTAATTCAGTAATAAAAATGCAAGAATTAGCAATTTCTGAATCAGTCATCAAATGCTCTGTGGAGTATAGCTTGTATATCCATTTATCCTTCATTCAGTTTTCACAAGACTTTAAAAAAATATTTTTATCATTTGAAATTAACAATTAAACAATTAAAATTAACTGCACACTATTGAAACTACCGTACTCTTAATTCTACAAAACATACACAACAAATACTAATCACTTCATATGCATAACTGAATATATAATCACTCAAAGATTGCAAAGTCCTATTACCGCTTTCCTCTTTTATTGCCCAAGGGAGGCTTCTGTAATTGGAAGCTCTGGTTTTCTACTGGCTGTGGACTTGTTAAGGAACTTGTAGTATTTGCACCTGCAAAGAGGGTGTTGCTCAATGTGGGAGTAGAAAACTGACTTTGCTGGAACTGTGTTGGAGCCGGTTGTGCTGCAGCTTGCTGTAGCTGCTGCTGGGGAGTATGGCCACCACTCCAACCTGCAAATCGTTAAATTAGATTCTTCTTCATTAGACAGGAAAAAAAAAGAAAAAAGAAAAAGCAATGCCATTACACAAGTAAGATGATTACATTATCATCCAGTACAAAGGCATTACTTTTGCAAACAAAAAGAGTAAAGATTGGGTTCTCGCGTACAATTCAAAATCTTGAAGATGCCAAATATTTTAATACATCATTCAAAGAAAATTCAATTAATTCAGGAAATTCCTTATTACACTCTTCCTCCAACTACTCTATGCATTTTGTATTTCAACAACTTATTTCTATCATAAAAGGATTCATTCATGAATTTGACAATACTGGAAGAGGAATGTTAAACAAGCTGAGAGAGGAAAAAACATGGAAATGATGCACAAAAGATGGTAAGGGCAAACATTTTGTCTCCAGTAAAGAACATCCAAAATAAATACTACACATGCAAGATTGATGCAATAATTTAATGCTTTAAGCTCTTAAATACACTTTCTTCACATAAGCAAAATGCTTAAATACGTTAAGTATTTTTCAAATTGCATCTTTGAGAATATCAAACCCAATTATTTTAACAATATGTTCCTATGTTTTCTAGGAAGAATTTTCCAAGTTTTTAAATAATACATCAAAAACGTATTTATAATTTTCTAAAATAAATTTTCCTTTTTGGATAAAAAAGTTTTAAAAAAATACTGTACAAATATCTTCAAGTATAACAAATGAAATGGAAACAAGAAGCTGCAGAAGAAGCATAACATTTTTAATAAGGTTCAGCCACTTACAGAAGAAGCAAAACAATCTTGCCACACAGATTTTACTTTAAGAAACTTCACAAATATATGTACTAATAATACAGGAGAAATTGAAACTCCATGTGGCCATATTTCAAAAAGAAAATATGTGCTGCAAATAAATGACTATGTTAACTAAAGGAATGTCACTCATGCACCAAATTATTTTCTTCTAAATACGGGGTATACTCTGATTTTCTACACCAATTTACAAGAAAATATTTGTTCACTTTGCCTTCTTAAAATTTACAATAGTGTTTCATTTAGAAATTGAAAGGTACCCTTTCAATACGAACATGTTGAAAAATGTTGTTCTTTTATTACAACCACATCACTCAAGCAAAATATACCATAGTTAAACTTACATAAAAGAAAATAAATACAATGGGCCGTTAATGGAGGCAATCTCTCAAGATACATAAAATCAAAAACAATAATGAGTAACTAATATTTCAAAAATAGCCTCTTGCAGCAACACAAACAACCTCACAAATCAAAAAGATACAAAAGATAACATAATTAAAGCAACAAAGCAGGTATTCTAATAGTGCCATACCTGCATCACAAAACAGGATTATCAGCAAAATTCTGATAAAGTATTTTCACAATCATTGCAAATAATTCAGTTCATTGTTTCATTTTTAATCTTCTTCATCATACCTAACATTTTTTATAGGAGAGTTAGTTTTCAAAAAAACTTTGTTCATTGGGCCAATGAAAATCATTCTAACAAAATATGTACATCATAAGTATCTTATTTCTAATATAAAAAATATTTTACCAGCAGGAATACATGAAAATTATTCTCATAATACCCTCTACCTGTTATAAAGAAAATACTCATTTTACATTATTCTGACGTACAATATTCAGGATTATTTTGCTACAAAATACAAACTTCAATTATCTTTCCTAACGGAAATGTATGTAAGAATTAATAATTTTTACAGACCTCTCATAAAAATATTTCAAAGAATCCAGTTCAGACCTTGAAAAGAGGTAACTAATTAATACACCACAAATGACATAATAATTTTCCAGGATTTACTTTCCCATCCTAATAAGTGTATGAACCTACATCTACTGGGCTAAAGGGTTACCTGAAGATAAAGATGGTTTCGAAAGTGTTGAGCTTGAAGACAGCAATCCAAATCCATGTTGACCTCCTAATGCTGGTACAAAAAATGAAAACAAATATTACTTTTTAATTAATTTAATGTAATTTACAGAATGTTACAGACATTTCTTCAAAAGGATTTTTATCCACATTAACAATATCTATCATGACCCTGTAACAAAATAAAAAAAATTTCAAGAAAACTACACATGCAAGCCGAGTCAAATATTGTCAACACCAGCATTTCCCACAATATGTGTATTTTCTCCCCAACAGACATCAAAAATGTATTACACTTACAATTTTCTTCCTATAAAAATGGCTTTCTTGTTCGATTCACCCCCTTCCTACCGCATTTTCTCTAACATCTGTTGCTCTGGGAAGCACTTATATTAACTGATTGTTAATTAGTTTCCTGCATAAATTAAATATTCTCCAAATGTGCCTCAATCATTTTATTTTGCTCCTCATTATAGTTAGTTATATTTATATAGTTATCCCCTCCCTTCTCCTCCCCACTGACACATCATGGCTCTAAATATACCCCAAAAAGTTTCATAAGAAAATTTTATCTTTTATGATACTCAAAGCCTTCTTTCAATTAAAATAATACGGGACTAAAGAGAAGAGAAAACTTGAGAAAATATACATAAAAATACAATATCTACAATATAAATATTACAAGAATGAAAAGTAAACCATCACGATAATTGAAAAGATCTCGAATTATTACACACTTCTGTAAGTTTTTTAATTTTGAGAATTTTGTTTAATCATTGAGTGTAACGGTGAAAGGTTTTCTTTGAGTTAAAGAAACTTTTGAGAATTCTTGCTGCGGCAAAAAATACTATTATGTCATCCCAATTAATATATTCACAGCTAAGCTCATCAATGGACGTGAACGCAACTAAAAGATCAATTTTACTTTTAAAGTGAGTTTTAGAAAGTACTAGAAAATTGTCATGGGGTGTTGGATTCAAGGAGTTTGAAGAAAGATTTGCACAAGATGACTGAAATGTTATAAGAACATAATTAGTAAAATAATTACTGCATTACAATTTTACATAACACATACAAACTATGTGAGTAGGTCTGTGCTTATAGCATCACTAGTTCCCTGTTTTGTGAAACCCTTTTCTATTGCCTTCAATCAGAAGAGCAAATTTCTTACACCTGAAAACCTACTGTAACCCTGCTTTTAGAAACTAACTTCAATATTTTATAGAAGAATCAGAATAATTTTACTACATGTCTAATTATTATTATATTATTCATCTAGAATCAAATATGCTCTATTCACAGTAAACTGAACCGGAGTCTAGGACCCTACAGTCCCGTAAATAAGTAAAGTAATTAAAATATACAAATAGAATAATTTGAATTAAAACACACTAAATAAGTAAATCATTCTAACCACTATCATTCTACAATTCTAATACTAATAAATAGCGAGGGGATTTCTAAATCTATTCATATTATTTTCTGTTGCTTCAGGAGATAATGAAGTAAAATTTCTTGACAATTGATTAGAATCTGATGCTATGTAGTGCATATCTGGACAATTTTTTCTGTTGGTGAAATTTGTGTAATAATAGGATCATATTTTGCATATTTCATTAAAATAGACTCATCTCTAAAACATTTCATGTTTCCACAGAAACTATTTATTCGTGAACGTTCACTGATTAGAAAGAGCTTGCCACAATTTGGGTGCTTTTTCTTTTCTTTCTTTTTTGTAAATGATAAAATACTTGTGAGAATGTATGATATTTCATGATATCACAGTTTTTAAACCAGGCACAAGAAATCCAACCAGATATACTAAGGTGAAAATTTACTTTAATTATTTCTCCCACGAAGTAAGCTAGATTATATTATGTTTACAAAAAAGGAAATATTTTAATTCCTAGCATTCTTCTCCAGAAAGGTTTACACAGAAAATGAAATATTTTTATTTTAATTTAATGTTATTGTGCATATTTTAGAATTTTTAAGTATAAATGCATATTTTTAAAAGCGTTTTTCAAGATTTTGTAGGTATTTTTCAAGATAAAAATCCTCACCCTACTAATTAAATTTGATACTGGGAAATGCATTTAACTTTGTCTTTGAGAAATCAAAGGAAATGGCAGTATTTTATACAAAAAAGGAATTATTTTCAATATCTTTATTGACATGAAGATGTAATGCTGTATTATGAAATATATTTCTGAAAGGAATGCTTTATTTGTTTCAGACCACCTGCCCTTTTAACTTTCCCGTATATATACATACATATATACGGAGTAGTATAGGGAAAGTTATGTAATGCTGCACAAAAAAGCAGGGTATTTTTGACAGAAAAAATTCATTACCGGTTCCTGATAATGAAAAAGTGGATAAATCCAGTTGTTAAATAAAGGGGAAAAAATGTAGCCAGGATCCCTGTTTTGCGAGTCCTTGAAACCAAAAAAAAATTAACGGCAAAACGTCCATCCAAAACATCTGTGAACTCCACCAGTGTCTAAACCAAGTACGTCTTTTTCCAAAATGAATTTTCCCTCGTTGATCTGGTTTTACTCTAAGCACAATGATGTTGAAAAACTATCTGCAAAATTGAGAGGTACTTTACATTTAGTTTCATGGACATTTTCAAAATTTTCTCAAAAATGGCTCCAAAATTTTTCTTTAAATTTCTTGTAAAAATATAGTAAAATACACTTATGGCATAGGTCATATCTTCATGATTAACACTGAATTTTTGAAACTTGCAAAATTTGAATTTTTGTGGTGTCCTCCAACAACTTTAAAATTGAATATATAGATTTTTCCTTGAAATTTGCTGTCCATAACTTGTTCTTTCATTAAGGTCATACACATTTTTTTGAAAATTTTATCAGTTTGTGCTCAATACTGCACAATACGAGCAATTTAAAAAAATAATGAAAACAAGATTTTCACAAAAAAAGCTCCAAATTCATTCTTTTAACTTTTGGTATTGATAGTGCTAAATGTACTCTATGATATGACATAAATGCCATGTTGCTTTATTGATTCATTGTTTCAAAATTTTAGAACATGTAATTTTTTTAACTTGTCTCTGACATTGATTATATTTACATTAGTGGTGATTTATTCACATTATTTTTATGAGAACAAGTGCTTTAAATATTGTCTTCTAAAGTTTCTCAAAAACTCAACAGTTTTCTGGGAAATCAGGTACCCAAAATCTAACTTTTCAGAAATGTTCAAATGCCATTTTCTCATAAATGGCTCCAATTTTTTCTTCGAACATTTCGAACACATAGTGCTAATTTCATTCTTTAATACAATGTTAAGTTCATTTTGGTGTACTTTTTGTTGTTTTTTTTCTTCAAAAATTACAATAATGTAATTTTTTTTTTAATTTCTCACACCATTAATATGCACATTTCGAGTAATTTGTAAACACTATTGTATATGTGAGTTAATGTGCTTCAAATGACTCCAAACAAAGTTTTTCAAAAACTCAAAATTTTCTATGGATAAGAGCTTTAAATTTTGAATTTACAGTAGGGCTCAAACGCCATTCTCTTAAAAACAGCTCCAAATTTTTCAAAGAAAATTGCCAATAAGGCAATTTCTAGAAGAGGTTTTACAGATATTTAATATTCTTAAAATAATACTATTAGAAAACCATAAAATTAAGAAAATTTCAAAAAAATGTACTTTGGGAAGAGATAGATGGCAGCTGGTAAGTCCTATTAACTAGCTGAGACCAAAGGAAATAGGAAACTGATATGGGAAAGTCTGTGCCATTCTGTTGCACCACTACATACTAATTACATTACCAACAACTAGACTTTGGATCTTTATGTTTTTAACTGTTGTTTTCCTTTACAGCGTATTGAGCCTAACATAGATAATTACTAACATAATTGATCTACAAAGATATTAACCGATATTTATACTGTCTATAAGGACCTATTTCAATGTAGATGCCTGTTAGTGTTCATGTAACTATATTAAAGTCTTTGGTTGCTGTGATAATTTTTGTGCAAGTGCTGAAAAAGGCCTAAGAACAAATCTAGGAAAAGTGCAGTAATAAGAACATGGATTTCAGATTTCTTCCAGTCTTATACAACAGATGGAAATTCTAAATTTTCTGTCATTTTTATTATTCATAAAAGACTATGCATGTTAACTACCCCGATTCATTGTACCGTATGACTTTTTCTTCTATTTGAAAATAATCTCAAATTTGTTTGTTAAATTTTATTAAGTCCAATACTGGGGTCTAACAGTACAACAGATCAACACAATACTAATTATTTTTTAAAAGACTTTTTTTAAAGTTATACTAATTTGTATGTAAATTATATAGGTAATTCATTTAAAATTTTATTATTTTAACAAAATATGATTCTATCATCATTAAAATACATTTATAAATATATTCTTCTATTTAAGATTTCTGCCAAGAAAAGAAGTCACTTGGTACAAAACAAGAAAACGTAAATTCATCAAGGAAATTCTCAAAAGAAAGATTCTCAGAAGAAAACTTTACCACCCAAGCACACAAAAATAAAATCACAGTTCTATTTTGACATGTGTAAAGCATTCGCTTCAGCCAACATTGCTTCAAATGTAGTTGTCAACACAACAGTAAGGTCATTTTTAGAAAAGTACTCCAAAGAAACGATATGCTTTGAATCAACACTTAGAAAAAAGTATCTTGGGATAGTGTGTCAACCACAGCTGAATGAAATAAGATCATAAATAGGAGATTCCTACATCTGGTTTTCTGTAGATGAAACCACAGGTGCTCTGGGGCAAAAAATATCAAATTTCATTGTAGGGAAATAGGATGAAGAAAATTCTGGAAATTTGATTTGTTCGAAGCTGTTGGAGAAAACCAATGCTCAATCAGTAACTTACTTGTTAACTCCAAAGCAAAAGTACTGTATCCAAATGGTCCGCCATAAACAAAGTATTTTTAAAGTCAAGTTCTAGAATAGCTGCTTACAAAGAAAGATGTACCAATATACCTCTGACAACAGCACCAGTTTTGACACTTTGACAAGATGGGGTACGTAGCTGCTTTTGACAAGCGTAGCTACAGTGACAACATAGGCACTGTTGAAGATGTGAATAGTTTTTCAGAAGAATTGCATAGTATTAATGTTGTCCAGAATGTCCTATGAGAGAAAGGATTGAGGCAGGAACTGTCATATATTCATGGTAATTTCACATTTTTAGCAGATACTAAAGAGCAATTAGGATCATCAAAGCTCAATCTCACTGAATCAATCTACAAGAGCAGAAATTCAGTTAAACAGTTTTATGGTTTCAAAAAGAAATTTGACAAATATTCACTTCACAAAGAAAATTGAAAAAAGCCCTAAACATTTTGTCCTTTTTCAGTTTTTACTCATAACAAAACTATATGCTTTATCAAACAAAATGATCTGAAAACACGTATTAACTTCAATCTTTACTTTCATACACTTACTAACATAAGAAGATAAAGTATTGTAATCGTTCACTGGAAAATAGCGAATTTTTGACATAAACAAGAAAAATTGAATGAATGATATGATTCAATTATAATTTACTATTGAAAATGGCAATATTAATTCTATTTTTAAACTCTAGCTTTTTTACTCTTTACTCAATTTGTATTCTCAATGTATTGACGTATTTCTTTTTAACAAATCTGCAAATCTTAATAGAAATATCATAACAATGCCACATCAATATTTGAGAGTCGAGATGTTGGCAGTGATAAGATACAGCTGTTTTATTTAGTCCAGCTGGTGGTGGTGGTGGTTATGGTGGTGGTGGTGTAACTCTTAGCCTAAGAAACGATACTTCTGTTTGCAATGAATTTCACAAGGTTTTTTAATAAATCACTCCTCAGAATGCCAGGCAAGGTATGTTATATACCATTTAATATCATCTGATCTCTAAAACTATTTACTGCATATTGAATAATAGAAAAATGATGAAACGCTACCGGAACTTACAACGAAAGACAACTCACAAGTAAGCAGTCAGAATTTTCGTAATTATTTTATGAAAATTGCATATATTTTAATTACTATATTGATATTATTAGCAAAGCGAATGTACATAGTTTTGATAATGCAGCGCTGGCAATAGCGCATTGCTTGCTTCTTGGTTCAATGGGGACGTTTTTAAATAATAGCCGAGGTGCTAGTAGCGCAGAAAAAAAAATTAATATTACGTAACTGTTTCTAATAACACGAGAAAGTATGTGCTGTTACAGCCACACTAGTTTCACAAACGATTCACATTCTAAAGAGTGCTGAACAATTGTTTTCTTTTGGACCTCTGGTTAAAACCAGAAAAAAGGCCTCTTCCACCTTGCTATCTCATAGTGGCGTTCTAGCTTTATTACACATACTAGAAAACAACTATTGTAAATGAATTAATTGTACTGTTGAATGATGAATGAAAAAAATATTCTTCGCACATGAGTAATCACAAGCACTGAGAAGGATATATCATATCCAGGGAGCTCTGTCCTCAAAAGAGATTGGAGGTCATACTCAAAATGAAGGAAGTAATTCCTTGTATTCAAGGAAGGCTAGCATTCGTCAATGAAAAAATAAAAACTCTCGAATGGTATCATCTTCCTTTGCCATGTAAGTTTTTTTAAGCCTGCCTGGTCCTTGAACCTCTGCTTCCACAAATCATGACTTTGCTTTCATGTTGTCCAAGTTTGCAAGTATGATTCCAACTTGATTGAGATCAGAACCAGGAGAAAAAGCAAAATAATGACAAAAAAGGCAGAGAGAAACAAAAATATGTCAAAAAGTAAAAAATGGGCAAAATTAAAATTTACTGAAACAACTCCAGAAGTGTAATTCAGTAATTCCTATCGTTAAAAGTCATAAAATTGTAACAATAATAAACAGGTATTTTGCCAAACTTCTGGGCTCTAATCACCACATACTGCAGCTTGCTAGGCATGTCATTTGTTCCTGTTTGCCAGTAAACCTAATAGAATTTCAGTCATCAAGGATTCCTGATCTAACCATTTCTTATGTGGTCTCACCATGTCTCTTAGTCCTAATGGTTTTTATACTTCAAAGCTGTCTTTGGAGAATGTTTCTTGCTTAATATTGTTGATGAGAAAAAAACATTTCTTCCGACCTTCCTTTACTTCTTCCACTACATCAAATGTTTTAGGCCTTTTTCTAATATCTTTACTTTTTTGCTGATCCCTTCAAATGACTCCTGCAAGATGGCATAGAAATCTCATTGGTATGGTCTCCTGCATTTAAAATTCAGAGAACACGTGCACTTGTCACGGAACTGTGTCTACTTTAATTTTATATACAAAGGTTATTTCTGTAAAGCATAAAGATTTTGAGATGGAAGCAAAAAGTTGAAGAAAAGAAAAAGGACCAGTGAGAAAAAAAAGTCTTCAATTCTTTTCTGAATCGGCCTCTTTTGAGCATAAGGTTAACTGGATTATAAATATGTGATGCTAGAATTAAAATATGAATGTGGTAATAAAAAATGTCTTTACCAAAGCTTTTACGTTAAAAAATATTGAAAAAGTCACCTTTCATTACACAAACTATTCCTCTCATGAAATTTCAGCCTATAACCTTCAATAATTAATATCATAAAAACCAATCATTTACTACTTATGGCAAAATAATAACTTTTTCATTACCATCTCCTCAGAAGTGGCAATTACTTCTGCTGTTCTGCTTACAAATAAAACATAACATTCCTGATAACTATACATGACAATTTAATGAATCATCATATGTTACTAATTCTTTGCAATACATCAATGCATAATTTTTTCCCTTCTGCCAGAGTTCTGGATTGAATCAAATGCATGGTTCTTGACAGAACTTGCCATTTGCCAGCATTTTCCCTGAATAATATCTGCATTTAAATTTCCCTATTTTTCAGAAATCGGTCAATCCGATTTATCAGTAATAGTATCAATTAATGAACAAGAGCAACAAATATCGTATTATAATAGCAAGCACATCTATCAGCCTTTGTTACTTTTATAAACATAGAAAATATAACAACTCTAAAATTTCATTAGCATCAATCATCATGTGATAGTTCCACATCTCGAGATGGTACCACACATTAAATACTTCTATTTCAGCACATTTGTAACCCTTTAGGGGCTCTGTGAATTTTATCAGGGTTAGTACTTACACAAATCTGTGTGGGAAATGCTGAAGTAAAGAATTTAACAACAACAACACTTTCAATGATTTACCAGAAAATGGTGTAGGCCCTGCTGATGCTTTAGAAGATGACTTGGTTTTTGCACTAGCTAGAACAGATTTTCTTGCTTCTTCTTCAAAAACATTGCTAGAATCCTTCAGAAAATATTTTCTCAGAAGTAGATACTGATTTTTCTCAGTCTCAACACTATTGTGAACAGATTGAAGGCGACCAGCCAATGCTACGAAGCTATCATGGAGACGCCTCATTGCCAGTGAAAGTTCTGTAGAACAAAATAAATGCATACTGCTACTAAACAAACTAACAAAAAACTGAAGAAAAATCTTATAAAATAATAATTCCAGATGTCAATTTTTTTTAGAACACTAATAAAATTATCAAATTTTGAATACAATCATACCTTGTGATGTCAAAGGCATAGGTTGCATTAATGAATGCAAATGCTTTTCAGTATTGTTTATTTCCAGTTTGAAAACTTTCATTTCATGTTCAAAATTTGAGACTAAATCCTGAAAATATTTCAGAGGAGCTGTATTGTCATATTGAAGACCCGGTGGTGTTTCATGAGTTCTCTGAGCCATTTCAGCATTCTGTAAACACTGAGGGAAAAGAAATGTGTTAAAAACCTTTACTTAATATTATTTGCCATATACAAAACTATTTTCAAAATTATTCCATTTTCTTACTTTTGCTGTGTCAGATTTCAATTTCACAACTAATGCTGAACTTCTCTGAATACCATTCTGGAGAGAGGCTAAAGTTTGCTTCAAATTTTCTGTTTCTTCCTGGACTTTATTTAAAGGTTTTGCTGATCCACGAGCAACATCTGAACTCAAATTTTTTTGAGTTTTCAGGAAATTTCTAGAAGAACAAACATAGCTTACTCTTATGAAACATTTTAAACATTTTAAAAATCATATTTTACAATAGCTCTGGATTACTAGAACAACTAATACATGCACACAAAATGTGAATAATTGTAACACTACTTTGTTCAGAGATCAACACAAAATAACATTTCCATGGTGATTAGGTGTATCAGAAAAATTAAAGAGAAGGAATACAGAAATAAATGTACACTTGCCAAATTACACTGTGTTTTCAGATATAATTGAATGCTCATTCCTAAAATTTAAAATGTATGCTCATTTCTAAGATTCAAAATAAAGAAAAAACTTTAAATAATACAAACTCACTTGAAGTTATCCACTGTCTGAACAATTTCATTTTCCACTTGGTTTTCTTTTACAGCCTTATTGTCAGTTCTTGCCGAGCCAGAACCTACACACATCAAACAACACTATAGATACTAGTTGGAACTGAAACAATTTATATTATGATATATTCTTTTTAACTCTGAAAACTTCTATGTTCCATACAGTCCAAAATTAATAAATACCAAAAATACTTTAATAAAATGGAAGAATGATAAACAGATTAACTGCCTTTTATATATTTCCTTTACATTTCTGCTTAGAATATTCTTTCTAATACATGAAGCGGCATCTTCATTTAAAAAACTGGTGAAATAGCTAAATACACTCAATATTTTACTACACATTTCAACACACCAAATTATCTGGAAATATATCTTTAGTGCCTATCTGGGTAGCCGAAGTGGTAATATCTAGGTAATGGATTTACTTGTAAATACAAAGTTTTTACAGGTACAAGACACATGAATTCAATATTTTTATTTTAGAAGGCAAAACATTTGGATTCAATGGAAACAATTTTTATTTTACTTTCACTTACAAATTTTGGAATAATTACATGTTTTACCTACAATGTCAAGTTTCTTATATATTTCATTACATGTATAGTTGACATCCCCTGACTAGTTGAAATAAAACATCAAACAAGAGTGCAAATGTATGTTCCTGGAATCGTCATTCTGATTAACAAAGCAATGCAATACTGCAATTCTATGACCTCCAGACATATGCCATGAATTGTCCAACTGAGTCTCCAACTTTTCAAAAATCATGCATTTGGAATCACATATAAGCACGTTCGTGAGCTCATGTTTCATAGAGCCCATACATAATTCAACTAAAATCTAACATTTCTTGTAAACCATTGTTTTATTGTGTGTGCATCCTACAACCTGTCAAGAAACAAGCTCATTTGTTAAGGATGTAGAAATTGGAATCTAATCCCAGCTTAATAGAGAATCTTCTTTTGAATGAATGGGATCCACTGTTGAACCCTGGAAGGGGGGGTGGGCACAGGGGCCATGGCTCCTACCAAAGGCTTAGAATTTTTGTTTACTTTCTTTATTTGGCAAAACTGATTTAAATATATATTTATTCTTGAATTATGTAATTATTTAAATAATAATATTGCATAGTGATAAATACATTCTTTCCATTTTGTATAACATTTATATTCAGTTGAACACACTAGTGTCCAATTTTCTCTGAACATAAAATATTTGTTCAGTTCAAAAATGCAATTTTAAAACCTATCAATTTGTATTTTACATAATTTCTATTTTTATTTCTATTACTACTTTCTCATAAACATAATTTAGAGGAAGTACTGTAATGTTGCACAAAATTGATATTGAGATTTTAATGGAATTACATGTTTTAGGGGCCCTTTGTTTTTGAAAAAGGTTTTTTCCTCCCCAAAACTCAGTTGCCTGTTTGTGCTTATACAACCTATGCCTAAATAGTTCAAAGGACTTCATCCAAAATGTCTAATTTCTTATCAAACTATCCATTTTTACATTCTGTGAATTTGAAATGGATCGTTTAAATTTTTAAGGTACTTTATGTGAATTCCCTGAGACATTTTTGGAATTTTCTCATAAGCAGCTCCAAATTGTTTTGTTGGAATACAGCAAAATGTTAATAGAAAAATGGTCAGTTTGTTATTAATACTTACAAAATTTTAAAAATTGCAAAAAAATTCAAAATTTGTTTGACACCATGATACAACTACATTATTAGAGGTAGAAATTTTTTCTCAATGAAATCTTCTCTTCAAAATTAATCTTTAAATAAGGTCACTTATGATTTTTCAGAAGTAGTTTTTTGTAATTTTAAGAAATTGTGATATTTTCCAAAAATACCGTAAGCAGATTATCCCCACAATAGTTCAAAATTTTTCTTTAAACTTTTGTACAGGTAGAGAAAAATTCACTAAATTATAAGACTTGAGCATCATTTTTATTTAATTTTGTATTTCCAAAATCTCGCATAAAATTTATCTTGTGCCTCATTAATATTAAGCTAAGTGTATTTTATAATTCAAGCATTTGTGGGCGTAAGTGCTTTATATGAAGTTCCTTGAAATGTCAAAAGTTTTCAAGAGTAAATGCTCTCTAAAGTGCTCATTTTCAGAAACACTTAAATGACATTCTTAAAAGTCCTCAAATTTTCTTCTAAAAATTTATATAAAAGGGTTTTACCCTAGGTTTTGAGGTGCATTACACTGACACTAAGGGGGACCGAGATAATGTAAAAAAATGTAATATTTTTCACAATACACATGTGCAATATAATTATTGTAGGAAATAAAACAAAAAAACATTGTATTAATTGACAAGTTTCCTAATCATTATATGCTGCAATATTTTCTATAATATTTTTTAATGTTGAGAAATTTGTTGATTAATGTGAATGACGAGGATGAGCTTAAAACAAATTTCCGAATGTTGTTACTATGGCAGAAATTACTGTTGAATATCATTGAAGTAAATGGATTCAGCATGCTAAGCAACAAAAGAGTTAATTATACATACTAAGTGGGTTTTAGAAATACTTGATAAACAGGTGCAGTGGTTAATGCACAAATTGCACACAACAGATGAAATATTATACATCTTAATTTTCAATATAATTATTATTTTAGAAATAATGCAAGAGTCTGTGCCATGTAGTAGCACCTCTCAATCACATACACTTAAAAAATGGATACATGTATAGATACACATTTTGTTTCTTTCTGTAATAAATTATGTTCACTGGGGATGAGTATGTGAGTGTGATATCCAAGACTGGCATCTGTGATAAGATTTGGGTTTAGTGACCAAAAAACCTCAATATATGCACATTTGCTTGTGTAGTAGGGACTTCAGTTTCTCAATTAAATGGAAAATGACAAAATGGCAAGTTACATTAAACTTTTGGTGTTGAAGTGTTGACCCTGAAAATAGCCTCATTAGCACTAGAAGGCATTCAAAATGTGAACACATGGGCTAATATTGAGGATACCCAAGACTAAGAGCAAGTGATTATATTGGAAGGGAGGAGTACACACGCAAATGCATTAAGAAATATTAAAATTAGAAGAAGAAAAATTATCTTGGACATTACTCAGAAATAAGCATCTTTACAGTTACAATTACACGTTTACAAACATAATTACTATTAAACTCTTACAGTTAATCATGACAAGGTAAGATTTTAAAAGTTTTATGATGGAGAAACTTTAAGGTAGATGAAAAGTTGGTTGGAAGCTGTCTGAATTAGCTAACACTGCAAAGAGTCTCATATTAAAAATTCATCAGAGCTGCTGGATCTGCTACTACAAGGCAGCATTTCAAGAGGCTGAAAAGTATGGCTTGTTGCTAATATGCTTATTTTCTCAACCGAAGGGCCAGGGCCAATTCTATGTGGATGCAAGAGTGCTTTGTGACATTTTTCACGAAGACATTACAATCTCTTTGGAATACATAAGCAGCTGGTGGTACAATTTGTACAGAGAAATGGCACTTCTGCTGTGAAAGATGAACTCTGTGAAGACTAAGAATGAGACTCAACTCGTGGTGGTGGGAGTATATACAACAGGCACCATTTGTTCCAGCGACATCACACGTTAATAGGAAAACTTTTTAAGCCATTTTAGGCCAATGGCCAGCATAATTCATATGTCAAATCAAAGCCATCTACACTTACTGAAAAACTAAAGTGTATATTGCATTGGTTAAGTATGCATAAGTGCGTTGCTATTGGCCAAAAAAAGCTGAGTTCCTTTCTTCACTGTGTGACACTGCTGAAGCAAATGGTGATCGATTAGCTGCTGATATTTTTCATTTTGCTCTCAAATCTACTTTCTGATGAGCCTTGGTCCACCAGTATGAACAGGATACTTGTTGCCTACCCCATAGGCGTGCGACAGTTGTTATCCCTCACTTACTGGAGACAACAAACTGGGCAACCGTGACTCTCTCCTATTGTAGACCAAGCCTATGCAAAGGCAAAGGGAGCAATGAGAGAGAGAGGGGTTGATAGAGCCCTTTATGAGCGATCATGGGTCACTGTGCCGCTGGGCCGTGGGTTCAGAGGAAAAACCAGAGAACGTGGATCGCTTACATTTGCCAGGAGATGGTTTGCAGGCATGGAAGAAGCGTCAGAAATTTAAAAAGAATAATAAGAAGAGGTTGCAGCTTCAGACATTACTTGTGAAATCACATTGACTTTCTTCAGGTTTGAGAAGTTTGTATGTAAGCAAGCATCTTTTTTCATGGACAACAAACAAACAAACAAATAATGTTCGCAAACTACACTTCTGTTCTCAGTGACTAACTTCTGTGTTTGAAATATTGGAGAACAAAGACGAAAAGAAAAGTGATGTTAATAAATACTGAACTTAATTTCCGTTAGCAACCCATAACGGAATTTTAGGGTTTGCTCTGCAATTAACTTACACAAATTTGTTCAATAATCTATCATTTTAAGTTAATTGAGAATCATTTTTAATAATTAAATTATTCCAGAAAATTTTCTTTTTATTCTCTAGTCCAGGTTCACAATTTTATAGTACTTTATCCAGTATAGTAAAATCAAATGTGTAGCAATAAAAACATTTCAAATAGTGTATTCTTATTTAAATATTTCATTCACTTTATTACAGTCCCTGGGCATATTATTAGACACACTCCAAATTTTTAACAAAATGTTAAGTTTTGAAGTCTCTCACTACAGTACATTACATCTGGCGTTGTTGCGAATCATTCAACAAAAACAAAGCTTCTTTTTCTAATTAACACATTATTGGTCATTATGTACCATTGTTGTGGCACCTCATTGTTGCTTAGACACACAAATTACAAGAGTTGAGTAGAACAAGAGGTGGCAAAAGCAGTGTGTGGTTGCATGAAGATAGTTTATTTTCCATTTAATAGTTTGTGAAATAGTTATACCTGTGTTTACTTAAAAATTGTGAATTGTTGTATACGAAAAACTGATAGTTTTGAATATAAATAATGGGAACGGCAAGTGATTTGTCTCCTTGAAAGATCGCAGCAGTGAAAGCTCTTGTCGACACAGAAAATTATTCAAATCGTGAGATGTCTTGAAGGTTGAACGTATCCGAGACATCTATTCGGCGAACTAAGAAAAAAATTGTCCTTGGTGAAGAATTATTCCCACAAAGGAAGAACACATGTGGACGGAAGATAATATTTTCACCAAGATCTGAGAGATGTTTGAGGAAGATTTGCCATGAAAACTGGTTTGCTACTACTAAACAAATTAAATTTAAATTGGAAAGTTGTGGAATCTGTGTATCTGAAGCTCATAAAATCCATGTTTTAATGTTTCTTTTGACCTGTAATTTCCTTCACACATCAGGATTAAGGTCTATTAGAGCTGTTCTGTAGATGGTTAAGAATGGGAGAGAAAAATTACATGCAATTTTGTACCTGAAAGTCAGTTTCTATGTCAGTATGGATTGATGTGTGACAATAAATTTGTAGAAGCTTTTCAGCTGAAACTTAGTAAATATGTTAGGAAAAAAATATCTATTCGGACATTTCTAGAGATCATTAAGATAGTTCAATATTGGAAGAAACATTACAAGAATCTCCAGTAACATTTTCCAACTTTTCTGGTAAATGGCTACGCATCTTGTCTTCAAATTTTTTGATGCAAAAGAAGAAAATGCATGTGCAAGTACAGTATAGTTTAAATTTTCATTAAAATCTCTGACATTTTTAAAATTGCAAAAATGTTTATACTTAAAACACTACAGGTTTTCCCTTAGAAAGAAATGAGTATACCCTGCTCATTCAAATTTTGTGAAGTGTTTGCTTCAAATGAAAGGTACTGGCCACAAATCTTCGTCGCTCACTTTTAATTACTGGTTTTGTAGTATAAATTCTAAATTTCTACAATATGTTAAAATTAATAGAATGAATACTTATCTGAGGTTTTTTCATGGTGCCTGGTTGTGTAAGTGGCTACAGGTGTATTGAAAGCATTCCAGGTTTCTTTTTAGAGTGTGTATGTAAATTAAAATATGTTCTTAAATGAAGGTTGGTAGTAGGATTTCCTACTATAGTCCACTACAACATACACATCTAGCGAAATTTAAAACATTTCAAACATGTAGAGCGAAGATTTCAGAGCCCGAGTCAATATTAGTGAAAGTTTCAGGCGTGTAGGCTGTGATCTAACTGGCGTTGAAAGGCCTAACGTTTCGTGCACAGTTGCAGTGGACATTCCTCAGTGGCAGATAATTCTCGGGCAAAGTGTCCGGGTTGTTGGCTAGCTTGTGACCGTCAGTCACCCGAGACCCTACCATCACTGAGGTCGTCCACTGCATCTGTGGACAAAACGTTTGGTCTTTCAACACTAATTAGATCACAGCCTACCAGTCCAGAAACTTTCACTAATATTCCAATCACAATTTCAGAAACACATTTAACAAAGCATTAACAGTGAAAAGTGATTGTATTGTTACAGAAGGTAACATTTCTTTAGTAACAAAGAATAAGTACTGAATAACATAAGAAGAATGATTCATTGTTAGTGATTCCGGGCATGTCAACTACTGGTGTCATTAGACCATTAAGTCTAGTGCATGTTTTTGCCCAGGATGTGGTGGTGGTCTTGTCGTACCCCAGCTATATGGTGAGATCTGGTCCTACCTTCGGGTAGCGGGGTTTTTCTCCAACCAGGTATGTCCCACCAGCGAGGCACCACCCCAGCTGGGTGTAGCTCTAAACTCCCAACCAATCTCCCGGCATGAGTGGTAAATTAGGATTTATTTAACCGTGCACTTGATCAACTGTTCACAGTTTCATCCAAATGGATGCTTGAATGTCCCCAGTGATGTCACTGTAGCGACATATAGGTTCTCGATTGGATGAAACCGCAACAGCTGATTTATGTCAAGTCCGTGACTAAACAAATCGTACTATAGTCTAGTGCATGTTAGGGTAAGCGTAAGGAGGTGAGGAGAAAGAAGGTAAGATTTCACACAGTCCACGGCCTGTTTGTAAGGGCCGTGGGGGCTGTAAGGGCCGTAATTTGCCTAGTTAGGGCATTACTGCTCCGGCATTTGCGTAATATTGATCAAAGAAATCATGGAAAACTACCAATTAGAGCAGCCCGCGAGAATTCTCCTCCAGACAACAACCTAATTCGACCTAGCTGACAAGCTAGTGCCGAAAATCCTGCCATCGATACAACTCAAATTTAAGACCTGCCAGTCAGAGGGACTGCAGCTGATGCCCTGAGCCATCTCTCCCAGTGACATGAAACAATATTCTGCGGGGG
>BOPP01000079.1:266118-306268 GCA_017312745.1 Gryllus bimaculatus | reverse complement strand
ATGTGGTATGTTGTACTTTTCTGTTGTAACATTTCTATAGTTCTTCCCTTTGTAAGATGGAACCCCAAGGTTTGAGCTAGTTCAAATTTGCTAGTGAATCTGTTGCATTGAGAAGAAATAAATTACATTATTTCTTTTACTGCATGCATTTAGCAGTTTGAGGAAGTAATAAACATCTATTCTCTTTATTCCTTTACTAAAGAAGCGTATGTGGGTTGCAGAATCATTAACTTCATAAAGTATGTATTTTCAACATACCTGCAAGACCTAATTTATTTTGAGATGGGTCCAGACCACCCAAACCAACAGAAGTTGTGGTCGTCGCAGTAGTAGTTGGAGCTACAGTACTGGTTCCCAAAGCTCCAAATGATTTCCCAACAAAAGAGGTTCCAGTTCCTAAACTGAATATAGAAGTTGTGGCTGGGGTAGCGCCAAATCCTAATCCAGCAGCAGCAGTAGTAGCTGGAGTTGTACTAAATAATCCAGTAGGCCTGGTTGTAGCAGTTGTTCCTAATCCAAAGGACAAAGGTGCAGTTGCTACAAAAAAAAAAAATGAACATAAAAAATTAAAAATACTGTATTATTTCAACAAATATCTATTTAATTGTAATTTATAAGGAATTTCTTTACTGTTTGTTACAGACATTTTTTGATTAACACAACTAAGTTGGTATGACTCAGACCATTTGCTTCAACTTTTTTGTTTGCAAATAGAATGTTTTTTGAACCACAAAAATGCAAATTTTGTGAGATATTAAATATCCAAGTGGCACCTTAAAAGCAGTCTGGCCAGATCTATTATATTTTTGAAGTAGATCATGCACTAAACAAGTGCAAATAGGTTTTTAATGGATTTTAGCTATAGAGATGGTACTGTATTGAGATGTACTCAACATAGACACTTTAAATTAAATTATCACCTTCAAAATATGGAAAAATCCTTTCCCTCACCTAAGCACTTATCACACAAAAAAATAAATAAAATAAATGGTTAATGTAGGGCACCCTCAGAGAAGCGTGACAGCAGGGGGGGTCTCCTTAAGCCCTCCTTCAAATTATGCTATGAACTCGGATAGAAATTCCGGATAGGCGATTTTCATGACTTGTCCTTCTTACGCCTTGTCCCCGTCGCATTGTAATGTCAAAGTACTTTCAAAGGCAAATTTTCTTGCTTTGCTCGCCCAGATCCCAGTCATAGCAATGTTTGGGCATTCAAACCTCGCATTCACTATAAACATCTGTGAGTTCATCCAGTGAATAATTACCAATTCACTTTTATAATAAATCACTTTTCAAGAAAGCCTCCAGAATTCAAAAAGCGCAGTTACCACCGGAGCAGTGCAAAGTGCCGGTTTAAACAATCTTCTGTAAGTTGAACCGTATACTAGACTTCAGCCAGATAAATTAGTAATTTGGTATACGAACATCATAAAAAATTAGAAAAACTCTTTAGCATCTAAGATGAGGTTTTGGAAGCAGACAAAAAATGTCTGCACCGTGCACCTGTCAAAATAAAAGTGGCATACAAAATATATCAGTTTTCCAAATGCAGGGTTCCTGATAGCTGTGATGCTTAACAAAGAGTGAAGAAATGGGATCATCCTTTGTTTTCATTAATTTCATCATAACCATTACCCACTAACATTTAAGCTAATTATTCAATTTCATAAAATAATATTAATTTTCATGACCTTAAACACACCATGGAAAAGTCTCTTGAAATAAAAGAGTGGATGTGTTCAAAATTTAAGATTCAAGAGAAAATAAAAATTAAGATATTCATTTGAAAGAAACAGACTCATGATATTTGGATTATATGCTGTATTAATTTAGAGTTAAATAACACTCATGGTTTCAACGTTAAATTACTTGTGCAAATAAAACTTCAAAACAATTTGGAATCAAATTTTGAAGAAATGGAATTATTTTGTGTACTCAAAGGCAGTGTAAACAACAAAAACTTTATTTTTTACCAGTAGTATTTGGAGTACCAAATCCCAAAGTGGGAGCAGTGGTTGCAGGAGTGAGGCCAGCACTAGTCGTGGTTGTAGGTAGACCAAAAGCACTTGTTGTTGTTGCTGCTCCAAACTGAGGAGTTGCTGTGATATTGAACGCAGCTGTTGTAGCAGATGTAGTTGCTGTAGGAAGAGCACTAAATGTAGGTGTCGCAGTTGCACCAAATGCAGTTGATGTAGCTGGAGCTCCAAACACAGTGGAAGTTGCCTGAGTTCCAAAAGCTGTTGACGTTGCAGGTCCTCCAAAAGTAGTTGATGTTGCCGGTGCTCCAAAACTGGTTGATGTTGCAGGTGCTCCAAAAGTAGTACCTGTTGCAGGTGCTCCAAAAGTAGTTGATGTTGCAGGTGCTCCAAAAGCAGTTGATGTTACAGGAGCTCCAAAAGTGGTTGACGTGGCAGGTGCCCCAAAAGTAGTTGATGTAGCAGGTGCCCCAAAAGTAGTCGATGTTGCAGGTGCCCCAAAAGTGGTTGATGTTGCAGGTGCCCCAAAAGAGGTGGAAGTTGCAGGTGCGCCAAATGTTGTAGATGTAGCTGGTGCCCCAAAAGCAGTAGTGGCTGCAGCTGGTGCTCCAAATGAAAATCCTGCAGCTTGGGGTTGAGTTGTGGTAGCTGCTGACCCAAAGCTAAGTCCTGCCTGGCCGAAACTTGGTGTTTGTGATCCAAAAACTGGAGCACTTGTTGCAGGAGTGCCAAAGGTAAGACCTGTCTGAGGAGTAGATGTTGGCGTGCCAAAATTCAAGGCTGTTTGTTGTGTAGTGGTTGCTGCGGCAGCAGCAGATGGAGTTCCAAAACTTAATGCAGTTGGCTGTGTATTGGCAGGAGTACCAAAAGTGATCCCAGCTGTTTGTTGTTGTGGCTGAGGTGTACCAAATGATAAGCCAGATCCAAATGTCAAACCAGTGTTTGGTGCACCTTGAGCTGGACTTCCAAATGTCGGTGTTGCAGTTGTAGCACCAAACCCCATTCCTGTAGTTCTTGGGGTGGCTGCTGAGCCAAATTGAAAAGACATTCTTACAGATTCTCAATTGAAACCTCTACACAATGCACAACAGCATGTTTACTGCCTGCAAAAAGAAAGATTTCCACACATTACTCAACTATCCAGGTAAATTGTTTTTATTGCATGCAATTAGAGAAATAATTAGTTAAATCACCTACTCATTCACATTTTTTAAATTAAATAACGTCCGGGGAAAATAAGTTTCTTATAGATGAATAAAATAACCGACATTTTTATTCTAAATGGAGGTTAGGATTTCTCCACATATTATGAAAATACAGGAAGGTTCATACCAACGTTCGAAGCAAGAAAATGGAAACTGTGCATACGATGATGTATGCAGAGCATTAAAATTTCTAGTAATAAACGAATGCAGTTTCTACTGAGACTCATTTGTTTCCCGCGAAACATCGAACAGAGGGCAAACAAGCAAAGCCATGTGCAAATTCCCGAACTTCAAAATACGTAAGTTCTAAACAAAATTAAAGTGTTACGTTTTACCTATACCAGATATGTTCACCAATTAACCGTTCTAATTAGCTCCGTTCACTTTTCAAGCATCTTCGAATCATTACTTGCAGTAAGTTTTCACATCAAAGCAGATATGAAATGAACCACCACCGCTCTCGTTGAATCATCCAATCCAATCCAATCAGCATCCGTATGACAGACCGAAAGAATGACCAATAGTATTTAACCCTGGGAGGCGCGACGAAACAGGCTCATTTAAAATATCCTTTATCAACAACGGACACAGCTTGAAAGGTTGCTCTAATTGTAATAGAGAAAAACTTCTCCCGAATATATTTTCGGTCAAAAATGAATGTATAATGACATTAAACAGGCAGTTAGTTCCTATACGCTGCTAAAAACACTTGTATTTCTCTTTATTTCCATTTTATATCGTATTTTGGTGGTCGTGGTTTTAAAATATCCCTTTTTAGCGTTTATAAATATTTTTATTATTTAAGGTACTAACTCTACTTGTGTTTGCTATACACTTTTATAAAGAGGCTCCGGATAAAATTTTTGCGGGTGGGTCCGCACTTATTTCGTTACGCTACTGCAATATGCCTTTATCACCCACGGGTGACGACGGGAAGGAAACTCCTGATAGAAAACCATGGTTAGAGAGGGCTCTGAAAAGCGTGGTGAAGCCAACCTCTCTAGCAGAGTAAACCCATCTCGGTCTACCAGTTTGGGAGTTGGAGTGAAGATAGCCTTGAGCTAGTGGCGTGGCCTCCATGGCAAAGTACGCACTGAGCATCCTGTAACTTAAAAAAGAATTTTATTTGCAACAGAAAATAAATCTTACTTTTTTTATAACACAAATTTTCTAATTTATCGGAGGCGTGGTGTCGTTTTCCACTAGCAGTAATGAAATGCCCGCGCTTGCCAAGCATCGGTGTGTGTGGTGGCGGGCGAGCGTCAGGATATCCTTGGGTTCTTATTTTTTGGCGCTTAACGTCTGTCTTTACGATGGAATATCTCACGATATTTCTGGTCTTTCTATGTCGTGCCGCTAGATGTCGGGTAATCGCCAACACTGCTCGATAAGTCGCGATCATACAACCCAAAGACCTTCTTCTTCTCTTCTTCTGCACTTGAAGGGTTAGGTTCAAGAACCTGTTCCGGTGTCCACTTCCTTCTGGACCTTCCTACATCTCTTCTCCCTCTGCATCTGTAGTCCACTGCGAGTGCTGGTAGTCTGCTGTCGGGCATTCGTATGAGATATTCATACCATCTTTTCTGATTTCTTTCCAGTTTCTCCAGCAGTGGTTCGACCCCCAGTTTATTTCTTATCTCTGTATTTTTCTTTTTATCTAGGATATTATAACCTAGAGTGCTTCTTAGAAATTTCATTTCAGCTGCCTGAATTTTAGAGTTATCTTTTTTGATGTTACTCTTGCTTCATCTCCATACATTAACACTGGCACAGCTACTGTGTTGAAGAATTTTATTCTTGTTTCTATCCTAGTTTTATTTTTTAGATGTCTGTGTATTTTGACGCATATATTTCTAAATTTATTTAATTTTTTATCTAAATCTATATCTCTTTCAAACGAGATGTGGCAACCTAGATATTTGAAGTATTTTACCTGTTCTATACTCTTTCCTTCTATCACAATCTTTGTTCTCACTGGGTATTTTCCTTTATATGCCATAGTTTTAGTTTTTTCTTTGGGTATTTTAAAACCATATTCTATTGCAGTTTGATTTAATTTATATACTGCCATTTGCATTTTGTCTTCAGTGTCCTGTATTATCACTTTGTCATCTGCATATAAAATAGAATTTAAAAATATTTTCCTAAAATAGATCCCTCGATCTGTATTCAGTTTCCATGTTCTAAACATGTCGCCCATGTATATATTGAAAAATGTCGGTGATATGCAACAGCCCTGTCTTACACCTTTGTTGGTGGGAATCTCTTCTGTCAATTTTCCTTCTACAACCAACTTAGTACTCGTTGTTTTACATAGTTCTTTTATCACTTCTACCAAGTGTTTTGGGTACCCCCTTCTTTCCATTATGTTCAACAGAAGGCTTCTATTGACATTATCAAAAGCTTTTACTATATCCACGAACGTTAGGTGTGTTTCACAGTTGTGTTCACGTCTTTCTTCTATTGTATTATTCTTTTTAATGTGAAAATGGCATCAGCAGTCGATCTGCCTTTTCGAAATCCCATTTGTTCTTCTGATATAAGGTGGTCTGCTATTATTTTTAATCTTTCATTTATTATTCCACAAAACAACCCAAAGACATTGGAAATAAACTACTCACTGAGAGCGCTGCTGTTGCGGAATAATTTGAAGAGGTTGGCCGCCGCCATTGAAGTGGAAGAAACGTGGGTTGCGCCATTGTAGTGGGAAGAGTATCCCTAGTACTCAGTGCTGCTAGTACTTCCTGATGACTGATCCTGACAAATGCACAAACAAATTCGATAAATTCATGCCAGTGACAATTTGTTTCCTGAAAGCCATATTATTTTATTGGTGAAAGCTATAGTGAGCCTATACATGAGAATTAGGTTGCACAATGTAGCAACTGTAGTCTGACACTCCACAAAGAAATGTTGAGGCAACACCTTAACAAAAGTGTACTGATCCTAAATCAGTAATTGATGTGAATGAAGGATGAAAGACCATTCATTATAATGATGACAAATAAAGTTTTATTCATGTACAATTGTTTTTGTTTTACCCTCAAATTTAGAAGCTTTTTAATTTATTTTAAAAGATTTTTACTAGAGATGAATAACGTTCATGTGTTTTCATGCTCAGGTAATAGCTGTTTAGTTTTTAGTATTTATTCCATAATAACATGATCATTAATTTAAAGTAAGAGGTTACTCCCCTGATACCTCATCCAATAACTCAGCTCTGTCAAGATTGTGAGTGTAGTTGTATTTATTTTAGCAAGAAATCAATCATGCTGTAATAAACTAATTTTACCTTTTTTTAAAAATTTCTATGTTATAATTTAAATAATTTCCAACTAAAGAGGAATACTAATATTCTCAATATTCATGTCCTCTTTTCTTTTGTAGGTAAATAATTTAATAGGGTGCCTCGTCTTCATGTGAAATGGAATACAGAAATTTTAAATATAATATATCTGATCTATATTATTATAAATATATAATTAATATTTATCTAGGAAAATTTACTTAAATCCTGATCCTGAATTAGTATGCTATTTTGTGTGAAAACATTCATATTGCACTACCTTCTGTCTTCGGGTTTTAATTAGATTTTTTGTCCAGGGTTATTTTAGAGAGTCGTATTTGCACTTGTCGAAAGCCAAAAGGTTATTAAAATAACATTTTTGTTATGGAATTTTATTGAAATGTAGAGTTAAGTGTTCTGAAACATTACTATCTCTTGATGTTTCGAGGAGCACTTTTCCTCTTCTTCAGGAGTCAAGTTGATATAAGCAGATATTCGTATAAGCTAAATTACAATTTTGTTACATTTAGGACATAAGTAAAACCAATTAACTAAAATAAATTTTAATGTTTCTACCTTTCATGTTTTAAGGAAAATAAAACTCTCTCTCTCTCTCTCTCTCTCTCTCTCTCTCTCTCTCATCTATATATATATTATATAATATATATTATATAATAATATATATAAGATATTGTGGTGTGTGGGTGTGTGTGGTGTGTGTGGTGTGTGTGTGTGTGTTGTGTGTGCGTGTGCTGTGGTGCTGTGGTGTGAGTGTGTTGTATTTTGTTTGCTTCGTTTGCAAAATGCAGATTTTCAAAAAATGCAATAGAATTTTAAGTAAGATAACTATTGTCATTTTTACTTAAAATCTATTTGCAATTTTTGCAAAAATCTTGCATTTTGCAAAGACGCAACCCCTCAACACCACCTTCCATGGTGTCAGAGGCCATACTGAACAGAAAAATGGGGGATGGACAGAATGGTAGATATTTCAATGTGAATAAAGAAATAATTTCTAAGGTGGAATTTTATATACGTTGTCACAAATAATTTGCTGTTTATTTTATGTAGCAATACATAGTATTATTTTATTAGCAATATACATTCAATAAGTACCCTAAAACAAAACTGGACAAAGAAATCTAATGAAAATGTTCGTTGTTATAGAATAATGACATGTTTGAAAACAACAGCCACCGTGCGGTCATTTATTGGGGTATTTCATTGTGTTATTATTTCTGTTACACTCTCTCAAACCGCGCCTGCAACAAATGGAAACGCAGCCTTTACTTTAAAATCCGCGCGTAATTCAGCCACTACAATGGCGGCCACAGCTCCCTTCAATTTATCCGGTGTCCTGAACTCGGGTGAGCTTAGAATGACTCTCTGTCCACGACATTGTGAGGGCTTGATACAACCATAGATAAACAAATGTATTCATCCATGATGCGACATCGCGAAGAGATATTTATAGTGGTGCTACGGAATGGCACAGACTTTCGTGTATTTTCAATGAAATCTTGAAATCAATTTTCTGCAGCATTACATAACTTTTACTGTATTCCGAGCCAAAATTGAAATATTTTTTTAGAAAATCTTGTGTTTATTACTTTTTTTTAAATTGCACGCAATATTGCGCGAAAACTACTAAATTTTCAAAAATATTTACAGGACCGTAATGAAAGAACAAATTATGAACATCAAATTTCATTTCAAGGAAAAATATCTTCCTTTAATATTTGTAGTTCTAGAAAGACCCCGAAAAACTTCAAGTAGTGTTTCGGTGAAATTGTAAAGCCAGCGTGTTCAGTCACGTAGCTTTCGCAAGAGTAAAAAGCATTTTTAATATTTTTGTGGCAATCACTGTCTGGCTTTGTGGCAAAGCTGTCAAAGAGTATTGAATAATTAATTGAAATGTTTTTAAGTGAGTTTGTGAATTGTTTCAGTAAATTTCTCGATAATACTGAATAAATCTTTAGTGAAGATTTCTTTTCAACATCAATTGCATTGTTTTTATTTCTATTTGATATTGTGTTAGTACAATGCAAGTTACCTTTATACGTTTTTAAACTAATAAATGCGTTTCGTTAACAACTCTCCTTCTTAGAATGGAAATAGAAGGATAGGGAAGAGTGTATGGTTAACATGCAAGAGTTCTCGCAAGGGTACGCGGAGGTAGTAGGGGAGAACAAATTTTTAAATTAACTAAAGTAAAATAGCTTGAAGTAAATTAAAAATAAAAACGCACTAGCCTACACAACTACGTGAATCAATTTAAAAAAGCAACCAAATTTAAAATTATAGAAAGAACAGCGTAAGTTATTTGACCATTGCCAATTATCACAATACAGACGCACGATTTAAATGTTGGTATCTGGAAGTTGAAGACGGATGCTCAGCTGTAAACTCATGTTGTAAATAATACACCGTTTGATATTAAACTTAAGGTGTCGGTGCGCTAAGATATTTAATACGTAAACATCCTTTGAACAACAATCTCATGTTCCGAAATGAAGCCTATTGAAGTTTTTCTAATGGTAACAAATGGTTTTATTACTCAAAGGTGAAAATATTCATTTAATTATTTTTTGGTGCGGAATTGTTTTTCTTGAAGCGCGTAAGAACGTAGAAAATAATCCAATACTTTTGAGTATACAAATCATTTTTCAATTTTCGCACCCCAGCAAGCTGGCCCCCTTACCCTCCAACCACCGCCCCTCTGTTCCTCATAGCAAATCCAGGAAAGTTACATAATATTGCAAAGAGTAGGGTTGTATTTGCCCGATCCTGTATTTTTGCATGGCAAACGTTTCATAACAACTTTCCTTTTTATGGAAAGCATAGATAAATGGATAGGAAAAGGGAGGATATTAACATTCGAGAATTTTCGCACGGGTACGCTAGTTTGTTATTAAAATCGTTGAATTCAAAGATGCAAAAAGACGAAGGATTAGTGTATTATATTTTTACTTTCTCCCACTTACTAACGTAAAAAGAGAAAGTATTGTAATTGGAAAGCGTAGGAAAACGGGGAGTATTCGACGAAAACTTATTGCCGGACCCTGACAAGAAAAAGTGGATACATCTAGTTGTTAAATATAGAAAAAAAATTCCTTTAACACGTGGTGTAGCCAGAATCCATGTTTGGTTTTTTATTTTCTTTGGTCTCGGTTAACTACTCGGACTTGCCACGTACTCTTGCCTGCTATCGCCGCCCAAAGTACATTTGTTTTAAAGTTTCTTAATTTTTCGGTTTCCTAATTGTAGGGCGGAAATATTACTTTAAGTTTATTAAAGGACAGTAAAACCTCGCCTTAAGGCAAGTTTCTTTAAAAAATCAGGAGCCGTTTTTCAGAAAATGACGCTTAAGAGCTACTGTGAATTCGAAATTTAAAGCTCCTTTTCACAAAAAATTTTTGAGTTTTCGAAAAACTTCATATGAAGTCATTTTATGTTCTTTAACTCTCAAATGCAATTGTGTTTACCAATTGCTGGGAAGATGCATATCAACGACACGAGATATTTTTCAAAAAAATTACATTTGTGTATTTTAAAAGCAAAAACAAAAAAAAATACACCAAAATAAAATTTACGTCAAATTAAAGAATGAAATTAAAACTATCCGTTCGAAATGTTTGAAGAAAAAATTTGAAGGCGTTTTCGAGAAAATGACGTTTGAGCGTTTCTGAAAATGTGGGATTTCGAGCTAGAAAGCTGCACAGAAAACGGCTGAGTTTTCGAAAACATTTATGTGACATTATTTAAAGCACATGTACTCATAAATAAAATAATCTGAACAAATTGCCGCTAGTATAAATATAAACGATATGAGAGACAAGTCAAAAAATACATTTTTGTATTTTTTGTAAGAACAAAAGAATATAGCAATATGGCGGTTATGCCATCTTATAGAGTAGATTTATCAGTATCCCTACGAAAAGTTTAAAGAAGAAATATGGAGCTGTTTGAAACCTTCGATACCAGTGGCCTTTTCCGTTCAATTAAAGGAAATATACGAGAACATGAAGCTGCTGCTGAAGTACACTGACTATTCGAATCGCAAGTGGAAAATTGTGGTCATCACAGAGATCTGGGACGTCTTCTAGGAATGCAGACTGTTTACACAAAATATTGCTGTTTCTTGTGCCACTAGGAAAATGAAATATGAATAGATTCTGAAAGACCTACAGTAAACACACCGTTTAATGCAGAAATCATTCAACTAGGAAGCCTCTCAATGGATTATATTTCGTTTTAAACCTTCTGTTTAGTGCAGAAACGCGTCAAGCGAAATTACATGACGGCTTTCTGCAGTAAAGAGGAGATACAGTTTTCACACCCAATCTGATGTGATTCGTAAATCAAGTACGACATGGCGTTTCACTGTTCATCAAGTAACAAGCGAGATGGTCTATAGTTTTAATACATGGTGGCCTCAGTTTCACAAAAGGATTGTTAATTCAGATGAAACTTCTGGAAGGGGAATTCAAAAAGAAGACAAGATTCCTTCTAAAGTATCTAATATAAATTTTATTACAACAAAGTTGGCCAAGGAAAAGTGGTTGAACCACTTTATCGACGGTTTAACCTTCTCAACGTGCACACCGAAAAAAAATATAGTACTGCTCCGGAGCTCCTTACAGGGCTTGCATGACCATGTGTTTCCCATCAATATCAAGAAAATGAATGACCTGAATAATTTATCCAAATACACTACAGCGTACGAAACTTTTTCATCCTCCAGTGGCCTACAACAGAAGATGAATGTAACGGAGACGATGAATGTAACGGATGAATGTATGAGGATGATTAATTACTGAACACACAAATAAGTACGGCTACGTTGTGGTTTTTGTTTTTAGTTATAATTAGATGGTAGTTGATGCTCTGCTGTTGATAGTGATTTTCAGCACAGTATACGTATTATAAATACGTATATTGTGTTTTAAGTTAAATAGAATAGAATTTAAGCATACAAATTTTTATTCTTTCTTTACATTTTCTTCTATGTTTATTTTTCTTTGATATTTAATATTTTTTTAATAAAGTGTAATGTGTCTCTATTTTACATTCCACCGTTTTTTAAAACGTCAGAATTTTATCAAAAAATAGTATTTTATAGAAAAAAGGTGATCTATTCCAGAAACCCGTCAAACATGTTTTTTATATTTTTTTTGACTAGAGTATAATTATAAAAATTAAATACAAGCATTATTTGTCTTAAGAATATGTTGAGAAATATTGTAATATTTTTCTAGGCAAAAATATACAATAATATTAAAAGTAAAAAGTTTTCTTTAATTTTCGAGAAGTTTGAAAAAGTGTACTTGGTGGCTTTCTGAAATAAACGATTCAATTGGGCTTTATGAAGAATTTTCTGAAACCAATGGACAAAGATGACTAGGGTTTTAAATTTCCCTATCTAAATTTCCTGCCATTAGTACTGAAAAAATAATGAAGGAATTTTCATTTGGCCTCAGATCCGTGACTTGATGAAAGATATTACCTTTGAACAGTTGCTGACGGATACTGAGAAGTCATCTTGGCTTGCATTGAGAGGTGAGCGACAATGTCTTGCGAAACAATGTCTCAGAATTACAGGGAACTGACTGCACATATGTTGGACTGTTACAAAGCAATGGGGTGCAACATAGCTCCGAAATTACATTTCTTTAAATCCCATTGTATTTCGCCCACCTAATCTTAGAAATGTGAGGGACGAAAATGGCAAGCATTTTCACCAAGACATCGGCCATGGAAATATGATATAAGGGAAGATGGTCATCAAACTTTTTGGCGGATTACTGCTGGACATTCCTAAAAGAAGTATTGCCATCCACCCTCAAACGGAAAATTTCCAGGAAAAGTTTCTAATTTGCAAGAATATTCAGATTTAGATTTATTTAGTCAAAAAACAGCAAACACTATATGTGACGCATGGGGAGAAGATCATCTGTGCACGTTTTCCAGAATCCTTTTCCATAATTTTAATTATAACAAGTTGAAAGATGAGTAAAAGTAAAAGATAAATAAATCAAAATAAAATTTAAAAAAGAGCGAGATTAGCAACATTTGAAAAACTAAACACTTCCGTTCCCGAGTTATAGAAAACTTATTTGCAAATGAACTGCAGATTTGATTTTTCTGCATTGCTAACAAAATAGTAACTCACCCTTTCCTCTACTCCTACCACTATAAGCAAAAGGAGAGTTCAACAGAACGTGCGCATAGTGAAGCTACATTTAAGACCAGAAGCACAACAAGGGACCATCTCAGCATTTGCTCGATATATCAGGAAAACTGGACAAAAACCTGTTCGAGATGTGGGTCATTGACCCGGAAGCTGAAGTACATTTGTTACAACCGTGTTAAGTCTTAAAAATACAATACAAATATAAACTAATATATTATATATAATGAATGTGTGTGTATATATATGTATATATATACATATATATATATATATATATATATATATATATATATATATATATATATATATATATCACTGATATGTTAAAATAAACATTATTTTTCTTTTTGATGATTAGTATAGTCTAATTGCATAGAACAGTTATGCAGCGAAAATATTTTACTTTTAACTTAAATTTGTGTACCGACTTCAGTTGTTCAATGTCATCTGGCAATGCGTTGTAAAGTAACGCGCATGTTTTGTATGTCGATTTCTGGGAGTGACCTGTTGATACTGACACATGATGAACGTTATTTCTACGACATGTGTTGTAATTATAAATATCAGTACTGCATGAAAATATGTCCCACCGTTAAATAACTCAGTTTTAACAAATATTACAGATTCGTAAACAAATATGCAAGACAAAGGTAAGATTCCAAGCTCGATGAAGAGAGGCTTGCAGGGATCACGTGGATGGTATGTTTTTCATTATTTGAATATTTTTCTTTCGTAATCTAAAGGTCATTAATATATATAGAATATTATGCCATATCTTAGGCGGTAGTGCACTTTTGCAAAATACACGTAACGAGCTGCGTGAAGGCTGACAAAATTTGAAAGAATTCAGATTGCGTAACATAATGAACTTAATTTAGTGTTTAATTCTGTTATACGTACATTCCATTTGAGGTTTGAATGAACTGAGAGATCAAGGAAATTTGTTACATTAACATCAGCTAATTGCTTATTGCTCATTTTCAATGGAGTATGCGATTGCTGATTTGAAATGCAAAAATGCATTGAAACTGTTTTTCTTTCGTTAACTATTAATTTTTTATTACAAAACCAATTTGAAACTACTGATATCGTACTATTTGTTTCTTTTTTACAAAGAACATTCGTGTCATCGACAAAGAGAAACGTTATTTCGTTTTTAATAGACGAGGGCATATCGTATACGTATAACAGAAAGAGGATACGACCTAAAATCAAACCTTGCGGGACCCCATATTCAATTGGCAAAGAATCGGAAAGATAAGTAAATAATGTCCTTTCGTGCCAGTAAGGTATTTCTACTCTTTCAGATCGATGTTTAAGGTGAGGTTATCCAATCTAGGGCGATTCCACGAATTCCACAAGAAGGTAATTTTGATAGCAAGATGTTATGGTCTTTAACGTCCAAAGCTTTCGAAAGATCTAAAAATATTCCAATGGGTGCTTTATTTTGATCGATTGATGAAGCATCATCTTTAAGAAAAGAAAAATATGGCAGTTTCCGTAGATTTTGATTTTCTAAAACCGTGTTGTGTCTGAAAACGCTTCGTTTTTCCGGAGAAAAATTTCCATTCGCGTATAGAAGAGCCTTTCTAATATTTTTATTAAACTGACGAAAGAGAGTTGTTGGCTGGGCTATCCGGGACAAGCCGCGTCGATGTCATGGTGGCTAACGTTTCGGCCAGCGTATTGTGGCCTTCTTCAGAGCCTACGCAACCTGACAAAAGAGAACTTGGCCGGTAATTTGGAATTTAATTTTTGTTCCTTTTTTAAAAAAGAAAGTAGCTTAATTTTTTCTGTTTTGAAAATATCTGGAAATATTCATATGCATACAGAAGCATTGAAAATGTGAGTTAACGGGTGTATAAAGGCAGATACACAAGTTTTCAATAAACAGTCCGGAAATTCATCTACACCAGATTAATATTTATTTTTTTAATTTACTGGCTATTTTCAGGATTTCGTTAGAAGAAATTCCGGAAATAAACATCGCATCGAACATTTTTAGGGGAGCGAATGATGTTAAATTTTGTGGTTTGAGTCTGTTCGTGAGTTCAGTCGCAGTTGTAGAAAAGTGTTGGTTGAAGCTGGTTGAAAAGTATTGGTGAACTTTTTCCTGATTACTTACTTTTTTAATCATCCTTTAAAACATTCTCTACTAAGTACCGAGAAGATGTGGTCGTATTTTTATGAAATTTCACATTGCTTTAATTTTGTTACAAGCGTTCAAATTCCGGATTATTTGTCATTATTTTTGCCTGAACTATTACTTTCCTTAAAATTCTTTTGAAATCTCGGAAGAAAATGGAAACTAGAAACTGGGTGTTACGTTATGATGTCTAAAAAGTAAAGCGTACGTTTGTTTTTACACGATGTTCTGATTCCTCGTGTGATCCAAGTATTACTTTTCCGTCAATTGTTTAATTTTCTCTTTTGAGAGGAAAGCATGCGTTACACTGAAATGAAAGCTTTGAGAAAAATATATTATATTTTTCATTTGTGTCAACAGCGTTATAAACTGTGTCCTATGATCCTTCAGCATTTCAAGCCTTATTTGACTTTCTCGTTGTAGTTTCTATGTACTGTAATACAAACAATTAATTATACAAATAATTTAATACGAACAATTTTTGTAATACAAATATTTTTTGCTACATGGTCTGTAGATTAATACACTACAGATTCCTCTTGTACTGTTATTGAGTCATTTCCACGTTTCTCGAGCGGTATACGTGGCGTAACTTTTTCAGAAAAAATGGTACGTGATGGAACATTTTTGATTTTGTTTTCGCCATCAGCGTATGTGATGTGGTAAGGAACACGTACTTTCATGTCGCGGCAAGACACAAAGTTCATATTTGTTGCACTGTGTAACATCTACAAAAACATCCTATGCTTTCGCGGCCATTGTGAGCTTAAAAAAGGGGGAAAATCTGGAATTGATGATATTTATGGAAATAAAATTTTTAATTATGTAGGGCCATGGAGCACCTCTGGAAATTTTGAGGCGGGCCTTGACCCCCTGCCCCTTCCCGAGCGCACGCTTATGTCCAGCATATAATACAGATTTCACATGCCTAAAGCTCGTACAGCATCATTTGAATGAGTTTGGTATTCATTAATTCTTTCTTATGCGGATGTTGTAGTTTTGAAATCAGTCTTCGTTATTAAAAGCTGGCATACTGGAATTCTAGAGAAAATAAACAACAACAAAAACGTTTTCAATTTTGCGATAAAGTGTCAATTTTCTTTATGCTGAACGAATATTGCTACTCTAACTCTACGTGACACAATGAACACAATCCAAAGCTGACAAGATTTTGCAGGCTGGTTAACATGCCAACAAATACCTTCGCCGCGAAATAAATAAGAAATAACAATAGGAAAATATATAAGTAGATTATTCGAGCACAATAACTTATTTCGGCTATTTTGGTGAACTCGATGTTAATAACACGAGCATGGATATCAGAGAAACTACGAAAATCGAAACATAATCAGCATAAGGTTTCTGTCATGTTAGGTTCTTGTTGCGCGATTTCGTACCAGGCGGCAGAGGTGTTTATGTGGGTGTTGTGTCTGAAGATGTTTGAATGACCTGATACGTGTTTTATTTTGTGACTAATTTTAACCAAGGATTTTAATGCGAACCAAATATGCGATATATGTACGCACGGATTTTAATATCAAGTTTACTGCTTTACTCAGAAATAAAAGTTTAAAAAGAGATTGATTCTGTAGGTTATGTTATGTGAAAATGTCGAGGGTGACAGCCAGTGCCATTTCTATGAAGCAAGTTGCACATTCGGACCAGCAGTCTACTACTGAAACCGAAAATGGTTCACAGGTACATAGCCGTCAAAACACACCAATGTTGGACCAGAGCCAAGAAATGGGCCCTCTAGCTACGAAAATAGAATGCCCGGAAATAGTGAACACAGATATCACTTATTATGGAATTTATATTCCCTCAGAAACTCAATTAATAGAAGATAGTGGTAAGAGAGACATTCACTTTACTATCTATATTGTAATAGCATCATAATCCGTTACTTAGTTTTGACATTTGTTGTACCTGTCAATTTTTGTATTGCTTAGTTTACATCTTGTGTGTGTTTCAGAACATGTTCATGTAACTGTAGATAAAATAGAGGCCCTGAAGATTGTAAAACGTTACAAAAAGGCAAGATTTAAGGCCTTTAAAACAAGAGATGATGCTGTGGAATTTGCTGTTAATGGTTCTGAAATTTTAAATAATATCTCGTCTACTCATGCTGATGTTCCTGAAGCAGCAAGCCCATTGGTGTTTGAGAAACCCAGTTTATTTAAAGGACCTAAGGCCCAAGACCTAGTGCAGCTAAGAAAACAAATTGAATGTGGTGATTTGAAAAGTGTAAGCTCTACTGTTTGGTCCAATCCTAGATACCTTGTCAGCAGTGGTGATACTCCTGCCATTTTACAAGTATGTACAGAGCAGATACATTTGTTATATTGCTCACGAAATGAGTAAACATTATTTTTTATGACCTAGGAACACTCTAATGCGTTATTTCATTTTCAGGAAGGATCTCGATACAATGCATTACATGTGGCAGCTAAGGCTCGGAATACTGCTATGTGTGAATTTATAATTCAGACTGTTAGTGATCCTGCATTTGTGGGTCTTTTGTATGGAGATGATGACCCGGAGAGTTGCCAGGAAAGAGCAGCTATTTTATTAGATTTATATTTGAATACTCCTGATAAAGGTTTAAATGAAACACCTCTTCACTTTGCTGTTAAATTTGGTGCTGTTGGTGTTGTTGAAGCTCTTGTGTCTTGTCCACAATGTGACAAGAATCCTAAAAACAAATTTGGTCAATCACCCAAAGATGTATGTATAGAAATTATCATGACTGCTTACTAATTTCGAGAGAAATTAAGATAATGATTACTTTCTACTTGGATTTGTTATATTTGCAGATTGTTTGCAGTAGAATTTCTGGGTCTGATGCTTCTCATAATTCCCATAATTTGAAAAAAGAAATTATGAGTTTGCTTGATGAGAGATTTTATGTACCTGTTTTGAGATCAGAAGACAATTCAGTTCAGCCAGTTGTGGGTTCTCCATTTTCTCCTTCTTGCCCTTTGGTATTTATGTTCATGAATTATTTATGTTTATATATATGAGACAAACTGCATATAATATTAATTATGTTGCATCTTGGATGAATTTTTAATATTATTGTCAGGCTTTGAATACTGATCCAATTAATCCTCGGATGGAGATTCACGCTTATGCTGGTCCTATGAGTCATGATGAAGCTGTTGTATTTCGCAAGAAATGGAAGACACCACCAAGAATTCAACGTATTCCATTTAAAAATGGCCCTTCTAGTACTGTTGCAACAATTCTTAGACTCCAAGATACAGAAAAAGGTTTGGAGAGAGTGGGGAGGTAGGTGACACTGGAAAATCATAATGTGAATAAGCGCACATTGTAGAATTTCTATTTTTCATGCAATATTCCTATAATTTACAATTTTTTTTTCAGAGAGCTTGCACAAGAATTCAGAGTCAGTTGGAAAGAATTTTGGCCTTTTCTTGGAATATTTACAGATCTATGTACACCAGAAGGATTACAAAAATTAGAAGTGTATCTCAAAAATAGATTTATGCAAGTGTTTATGAAATCACCTCCGAAAGAAAATTTTAAATCGACTGGTGTTTCTAAAGAACAGTCAGTTCCTGTTACAACTACCTCTAAAACTGATGGAGCTGATGGTGCTATCAGTCCTATGTCAGATTTATGTTTAGCTTTTAAGGCCTGTAGCCTGACGGACAATCCATCGATTCAGACGACAGAAAGGAAACCAGTTATGAAAATGATTAACATGCCAGGGGGAGATGTATGTGCAAATGCTGAAAATGAATCATTATTGAATGTGTTATCGAATCCTGGTCTAAGTCCATTTTTATATGTAGAGAAATCATGCCAAGTATTTGCTAAACGAATTGGTGATGGACTAGTTCATTTGGTAGTAATGGAAGAAGTAATGCGAGATTCACAACCATGCAGTGAATCAGTTTTTGATTTTCTTTTAGTGGAAGTCAAACATTTACAAGTTCTTGTCAATAGTTATATGGATGATCCACGGTTTGTGACAGTTGATTTTCATTTGATTCATTCTCGAATTGCCACATTAGTAGCCACAAAAATAATCCAACTATCCAGTTGGGATGTGGAATTGATAATTTCTTGTTTAAAGTTAGCTCTGTTAGCGCACAAAGGAATAGAACCTCCATCATCAGATGAAGAAGATATTACAAATTCTAATTCTCTGTATAGAACTCGAAAATGTGTAGAGAGACGTAAAAAATCAGACATTTCTTCTAAAAATCATGTGAAGTGCTTATCACAGAGTATAGTAGATGCCCTAACCCGCCTGGAAGAGAATGAAAACATAGCAGCTGACACACGTGTTGATACTGAAGATGAGTGTATGAAAGTGTGGTCAGATGCCATTGCATGTACTTGCAGCTGGCATATGCAGAGTTTATCAAGAAACTCTCGCAAGGGTGCTTCTTTGAAGCGAAGTCATAGTATGAAGCCAGTTGTAATTACAGATATTGCAGTATGTCATGACAATAAAATATCTTCCTTGAACTGCATTTCTAGACGACTAAGTTACTCGGGATGTGGTAAGACCACTTGTCATTTTCTTCTGCTGTCTTTCTTTTACTGCTAATTTTGTCTTATGAAAATATATTTTTCTAATTTTCAGATAATGATCTCAATGTTAGTAATAGCTGTAAGAGCCCAAATATGAACACTCAAACTGGAAGAAATGACACTAAAGGATTTAAATATCAGGCTGATGCATCAGACACTGACGATGGATCAGAATCAGGTGAGGCACTAGAGGAATATCTTTATTAGGTTATGTGAAGTGAGCGTTATTAATTTTCAAACTTTTATCCTGGGGAAGGATTGGTACTTAATCATAACATTCAAAAATACGAACCATTCAATTTTATTTTTTTCTAAGTATTGTTCTGTAGGTATTATTTTAATAAGTATAATATGTGAAGGAGTAACTAATTTTATATCCTTGTTATAGCTTAGTGCAATTTTTTGAAAAAGAAATGTATGTGCAATGAAACCCCTATCTTCTAATTTTCTTGTTTGGTTTAGAGAGGTTTCCAAGATGCGGGAGTTATTATTATTATTGAGGACTTTAAATGAATATTTTAATTGTTTAAGAGTATTTTTCTAAATTGTAAATAATAATTGAAATTACCTTGGATGTCAATGAAAATTGTGATTTGGATATTTTTCTTCGTGGAAAAGCAATAGTTGGCATATTTGCATTTGGACTGTACATTTCCTCTGAAAAGATCTTTGTTTTAGATGTTGATGAAGCATTTTATACTCCACCTACATCACCTGAAGAAGCCTCATCTGAAGAGGAGATGGCTACCGCAGATGAAGGCATTGGTGTCTATATAGAAGGGTATGGTTTATTCAAATTAAATTTATCTTTAGGTTTTTCAATCTTTCTTATATCTCTTAATTTGGCACAGTGAGAATCCAAGCAAAATGGACCTGGCAGTATTACAGGCGATTCAAGATTGTAAAATAACTGCTGCAGAGTACCCCAATGTGTATCGTTGGAAGCATCTGGTCCTGTTACACAGTGAAAAGGAAAGAAATAGGTAATAATTGAATTATAATTAAGCAACGCATGTTGAAGAGAAAACAAGACTTATAATACTCTTCTCCTGAAATGTAGTTGGGCTAGTCCTGCAACATTGCGACGCCTTCAGAAATCCAGGATACAATGTCCTGCAAGCCCCATGTCTTCCTCACCACGGGTTTTGCGCAGCCCCCATGATCGAACATCTCCACAAGCTTGGCATCGGGTAGCAGGCCGTTACACACCAACAAGACCCAACTGTCATGCAGACTGAGAGACAACACGAATGTCACAGTGTGCCTTCCTAAGATTTAGAAAGAACTAGGTCTCTGACCTGTAAGCATTTTTAGCTGTACTTTTTTTTATTATTATAATTTGATACACAAGTTTTATATCAAGACAAAGGATATCTATTCCAGTGTCTCTGTACTTAAATACCTAGATTTGTGTGCTCTACAGGATAATTTCATTTGCATTTGCAATGGGAAAGGTGTTTCATTTGTGGAAAAATTAAACAAACAATGTGAGAAGTGTAGAGTAGGGAAGTATTCTGAAAATCCATTTATTGATTTGCATCTGACTGTTTTTGTAGAGTTGTATAACAAGTAAGATTAATGTTTTATATTCAGATGCTGGGCATAGTTGGATCTGTTAATATAGATGGTCAGTCTGTTGTTTATCTTGTTGAGAATGTTGTGATTTATTTTATTTATTTTACTATGTTGAGTTTCTGTCAGTCCTTTTCAGTCAAGTTTATTTTAAATAGTTTTGACTAGATGAAAATTCATGTCTTGAATTTTTATTCATCATGTTTCTTGGCTCTCTCTGGTATTACTTTCTATTTCAATATTTCTCAGATAATATAGTAGAAATTAGTAAAAAAAGAAGGAAAAAAAGCTTTTATTAATTTTAAAGATATACCTTTTTGTTGTATTCATTTGTTGTTCTTTGCTCTTGCAATGAAGTCAATGGCTTTGAAATTAATTTCGAAATTGCAAGGCTTCAACTGTCTTTTCATTGCTGGAAGTAAGGCAGTGTTTAGCTTTTTAACATATTAATAAGAAGAAAAAAAATTCCACATGAATTGTGGTGCTTTCTTATATATTTACACATGCACTATATCCAACATTTATTTTGATAAAGTTGAAAAAACGAATAATTCCAGCATGTCAAAAAAATATGACGTCTGCCATGGTAAAATATAAGAAAGCAATGTAGGTGGCCGAAGGAGTACTGTGTATATGAATTTGAATAAAACTGCAGATCTTCCTGAATATTAACAAACATGCTCAGTTTGAATCCTTTAATTATCCTAAATTTGTAAGGAACATTTATTACAAGTCATATGAACAGAAGTGAAAATGCTCCATTTTGGTACCCTATGATGATTTTATGTCCAGTGATTTATACAAATAAAACATGTACAGACTTGAGATGTTTTGTTTACATCAGTCCTACATATCTTCTCCTTTGAGTAAAATATTTACTAGAAACAATTTCTAGCATGACACAAGGTTAATACTGTTACAACAATATAGTTCTAGCTGCTCACAGTTTGTTGAAACAGTGAAAGTTGAAATGTAAATGTATGTTACAAGAGAATTTTATTGCATTAATTTAAAACAGGAATTGATACAACAAAATATATTTTTTTTTGTAATGATATATCAATGAAATAAGAGCATACACACAATCCTTTTAAGATCAAAAGCGATGATTAAGCAGGTGGTGATTCCTTCATTGTATTACCATCCAATGAACAATGCACAGCTATTAACATGACTCACAATGTCAGACTTTATCCAAAACACAATATATATTTACAATTGAAATTCACATACACGATAATTAGCATATGTCTTTGGTGTTGTTTGTCAAACGACCTGAATTATTACTATCGGAAATTAGCATATAGTATGCTGTAGTTTACCCAACTATTGCAGCATTGCAGTACCTACAGCTAAGTAAACAATTCCTCTACCACATACCATATGACTTTTCCATTGGAGTTTGAAGCAAGCACACCAAACCAAATATTTAAATTGAGCAGAAGGAATACAAAAAAATAATTTTCATAAATACTACCAAGGCTCTGGGAAGAGGTGATAATATAATAACAGGGTTGTCAATTTCCACATACAATTGTATATACAATTAATCAAGGTGATTCAATCGAGGATGATCGGCGTATCTCTCGATAACAAGGTTTGCAGACCGGCACTGCTCGTTGAGAATGATGTCCGGGAAGAGCAGTATGTTTATCAATGCAACGTGTGCAAAACACTTCTCCACATTTCCAACAATGATACTGTAGGAAATAAAAAGCAAGAATTTGTATCAGTAAAATTTATTTTACATTGAGTGCATTGATATTCACTTCTAGTTACCTTATACTCACCTTTCGACTGAAGTGATCAAATGGAGTAGAACAAATGCATTCTCTAATGTTTCTTAAAGTTTTCCAATCAAGAGCAACTGAATTCAGCTCAGCAGCAAGCTGATCTACACTAATTAATTCAACACTTCGAGGTTTCACCGGTGGGATGACAACTCCTACACAAGAAAATTGAAATTCAAGCAACTTCATTTACTTTGTCATAGTAAGGCAAATTAAACTATATGTTAGAAATTATGAAGACAGTTTAGTTGCTATATTCAAGTATCATTCTTTTTCAATTGAATTATTAAATTACTAGAAACATTTTTTAAATTGTAAGTCATTAAAGTGAAACATTTATTCCTTAAAAAAAAAAAAAATTGCTAAAAAATATAAGTAATTACACATTTACCATTTGTAGCAGCATGACTGAGCTTAATAGCAGTTAAATTATCTGTGTCTTCTCCACAACCTTTCTCATAAAGGTATTTATTATCCAGGACTACATCTGTACTTTCAAGGGCGTCTGAAGTAAAACTTCGACGCTTCTCTCCTTTGTCTGCTAATTGTTCTTTCAATGCATTTATTCTCTGTAAATAATGTCTTTGGATATCAACTATGCACTGACTAATTTTTGTAAATATATCTCTGATAACTTTTAATCACTACCAGTACTGCAAGGTGGCAAAATTAACAACGAATTTCCATATTTGCAACAAAATAATTCTCATTCTAAACACGATCATAAATTATTAATTAAAACTGTAACATGTTTGGAACAAGACTGCTAAAAGCTTTAGATATTAATTAAAAGATACCATTGTAACAATAGATACCAAGTTATTTTCCCAACAATTATCCACAAGTATACTACCTCAAATTTAACACTTAATCATAACAAGCATAAATAAAATTTCCTGTATAGACTTTAAAATCTCAATATAGAAAATATTACATTAAATAATACTGTTATTCAATTTTTCTTGTAATATCTGTCAGCCATGATTAATACTTTCATTTAATACAAAAAAGTGTAATTGCATTTATATCGAACCAAAAATCAACAAATTTTACATGCAAATAGTAATAAGAAAGGTAGTATATTATAAACAACCTTTGTGAGAAGTCGAATGTGGTCTTCCAAAGAGGAGCTGTGGTCACATGTTGCCAGTAGGAGGTCTCCGAGAGGCTCTCGTGGGTGTACACCATTCTCAAAACGGCAATACATTCCACGCCAGAAACGAATATTCTGTGGTGATATATTTGGAACCAGAACATCTGGATTTGCATCAGTTGAATAGAGAGGGTTTATATATTCATTCATATGATTTGCCATATACCCCCAAAGAGAAAATGTACGTTCACTCAATCTATAAAAAAAACATGGAGAATAATTATTTACACTCAATTTTCTTGTTGATTAGTTTTGCAGGTACAAATGCAGATTCAACTTTTTCTCATTCCTCAGGTAAGAGGAAGTTAAATAATTGGTTTGTAGTGTTCACTAGTCCCAAACAAACCTAATTTGTTTTTGTCATCGTTTTTTAAAAGTAACAAATTACTCACTTGAGATCAACACGATCCTTTTCACAATTTCCAATGAAAGTACCAAACTGGCAAGATTGTACATGGTCATGTAAAGTGAGAAGAAAGCGTTCATTGAATTGGAATGTTGTAGGGAACTGCTGAGTTAGTTGCCAAGTGCAGTCTACTAATTGTGTGAAAACTGGAGACACTTCTTTTGGATCACCAGCAACATGTCCACAACGTTCACTGAATTTATGTCCAAATGCCAACCAGTCTTTTTCAATTAGCGCCTAATAAATAAAAAAACAATCAAAATACAACCAATTAATTTCATTCATATGCAGTACAATTTTTCACGTACTCTATACAAAAATAAAATAATTCATGATTTCATACCTGGAAGCCTTGAATTGTTCTGTAGTAGGGATCTAGAAAAATGCTAGCAAGAGAGCATACTTGTGCTGTACGGTCCCATCCATCAGAACAGTGCACAACCACACTTATTCCATCTTCTAATGCCTGAGCAATAAACCAAGAGGTTTCAAGGATTGAGCGAATGTGTCGCATCCATCCTGATGACTCAATTCCACTGAGGAAGCTGCCCATTGAAGGTGCTTTGAGCTCACATGCTATAAGAAAACAAATAAAAAAGACATTATATTTCATATTTGTACCAGTTTTTCTGCTGTGATAGTCCCTTGAAAGTTGTCACAATGTATCACAAGAAAAAAAAACAAGACAAATAAAAAAATAACATTTTTTTAGCCGGCAGCATATAAGTGACAATTGACACTTCTCTCGCCACGTGCTGTGGTGTGACCAGTTACCTGCTTTGAAGCAATTAGCTAGCGAGGATTTGTTTACTTTCTTACAGCCAGGGTTCAGTGTTGCACGTCAGGTGGCTTACGAGTCATGGAGACGATAAGGTTTGGCTTTGGTGAAAGTTATGATTATGTTGTGTTATGTAAGTTATGAAAGTTATGAAGATATCAAGATGTGTTATAGCCTGACTGTAAGTGTTAATGTTTTGAGATTTAATTTATCTGATACGTAGGTGGTACCTTGTGCATAGCACTGTGTGGCAACAGTGCTCTGAACTGTCAGATTCACTTATTCGCTGCTGGTACTGTAGTGGATGTATCAATAGTGAGATTGTTTCCAAACCTTTCATTTGAGGAGTTTACCATTAAAATTTATTACATTTAAAAGAATAATTTTCCACCTTTCTTCACAAAAAATATCACATCTAGCAAACTGATGGTAGAAAAATGTACTGTGCTAGTTCAACTTTGTTTTAAACATGTTTTATGAATTACAACAAAGTTCATGAATTACAGAAAGAAAAAAGATAGTCACATCTAGGGCATTGTACAGGGAAATGATTGCACTATAAAATGCAAAATAATAAAAATGCTAAATAAATATTCCATTTAATTTGATTTTGTCAAAAAAACAGTAAAGCTCTCCATGATGTGTGGTGTAGAAGTATAATCTGCACACATTTTCTTGAGTTCCAGAATTCCTACCCCACCCTTTTACTATAGGCCTACATTGTTGAATGATTAATAAAAGTACCAACAAAGCCTGATTAGCTACATTTGAAAACCCTAATGTTTTAGAAAACTTTGAAAAGTAAGGGAAATTTGTTTCGTAAAATGTGTGACCACCTTGCTTTCATGAACAATCTATAAATTTATCTTAACCAGCCAAATATTTAATTTTTAGTTAACTTACTACTCTGAAGATTTCATTGGAAGAAGTTTTTGACACACATATATCAAAATTCTTTTGCAAAATTTCAAATGGTTTTGAATTTTGTGGCTTTAGAGCCTTTATGAGATCAACTGGAATTCTGAAAAGGGTGTTGGTTGAAACAACTTGCAACTTTTGTTGATTCTGTCCCCTCTCCATCATTGTCCTTTAAATCTACATTCTCTACAAAGTTTCAAGATGATGTGGTCATTTTTTTAATGATATACCACATTGCTTTGATTTTGTTATTAGCATTCATAATAACGCTGATTAATTATTTTTACATGTAATTTCCTTGAAATGCTTTTGTATTTTGGAAACAAGATGTGGAAATCAAACGTTATGATGTTAAGAAATGAAGTGAATAGCGCATTTCTATTTCATGATATTCTAATCCCTTGTATTATCCAAGTATGCTTTTCTGTGAAATCTTTAATTTTCTCCTTTTAAGAGGGTAAAATCTGTTAAAGTGAAATAAAAGATTTCAAAAATGTAAATTATGTCTTGTTTTTATCTACACTATTATTACTCATGATTCCTACATCAAGAAGTGTATAAATTATTCTTTTCTCCCTTGAGTAAATAATTTATACACTACAGTTGTATTTAATATGCCAAAGATGAATTTACTGGTCAATGTTAGAATTTGTGCATCGGTCATGGTTATCTAACCCTTATTTAAAACAGGAGAATTTCATTTAGAAAGAAGTTCCAACTTTGAACTCAAAACAAATTTCATGATTTTTACCTTAAATGAAAAGTAATGGGCTCTAGATACGTTTCCACTAGCCGATATGTATCATTTTTGTAGAATAAATGCTAAATGTTAATGCTGGAGTTATTTTGGTCTATTAAAAGTTTTTGAGAAAACGTGTATGAGGTTATTGCTGGTTAAGCAAAAATATTGTGTTTTCTTAAGTTCTAAGAGTGTTTTTAAATGCAAATAGTTGTGACTGTAGGACAAAAATGCAATATCCAGCAATTGCCTAACACTTCTGTCCTGACAACCACACACACAAATATTCACTGATTGTAATTAGGTGAATAGTACAATTTTTTACCATAGTTACCTACAACTTACATGTACAGATCTCAGTAAATTAAAAAGTTGTCAATTAAGAAGATGTCAATTACATTTTCTGTCTTAACATTTTCAAATATGTGTTTACAGTGGATAGTGATTGTATTGTTCAAAAATTTGTAAACCTTCCTTATTTCATTAGTCTTTGAAAATAAATACTAAACGACATGTAATAATGTGTTTGGGATTTACAATTTTTCACATAGTGAATATGTAGAACTTAACTAACTTTTCTATAGCTCTTCCTTTAGTTTAGTGTGATCACAAGGATTCAACTGGTTTGTTCCTATTTCATATCCAGTTATGGTTTTGTTAATTCAGATTTGATCTTTTGCTTTCTTTGATTTAACTGAATTTTTTGATTTAAAAAACAAACAAACAAACAAACAAACAATATTAAAACCTTAATAATTCAGCATTGGATTCAAAAGAATAAATACTAATTTTGTTTAGATCAATCTCTAGATTTTCTTTGGAAATGATATGATTGCATAATGTCAATGCATGAATATGACTGCATTATTTATTGTAGTGCCCTGTATTAATACTTACTTTCAATTAGCTTAGAAAGACTGCTTCTCATTACATGAATATTGTCAATACCCAAAAAATGAAATTTAATGTTTTCGTAGAAATTTTCATTTTCATAACCTTTCCCAGCAGCACGATTGGCCATTGCATTAATCTGAAAATAAAAAAAACATTAAACAGTAATTTAGAACAACCAGGAAGTTTGAAAAATATCCAGGAAAGTAGTTTGAAAACCACTTACACGAGGTCGAGTGTCAACCACGTACATGTAACTAGAATTAGGATTGGTTCTTAAAATACAATTCAACAACTGTTCATCTTCCATACAGCGAGCACTAAATCCAGATAAAGGCTGACTGCATCGACATATTACTGCCTGCAAAATAAGAGACAATATTTATTTGATTTTTTTAGTACAAAAGGGAGTGGTAGGAGAAAAGTTAAAAATCAGGCATGAACTTATAAAATATAATTTTAATGGCAGTTGGATACAATGTAAAATATTTAAATATATTAATTATTCCAAAATAAGTAAAATACAAATGGTTGTAATTAATTCAGAATGTCTTGTCAATTCTAAACAAATATTATTGAATGCAGGTATCTTGTTTCTCAAAAAACATGAAAATTCATCTCTTAGTAATGAACAGATGATTTTTTGCCATTATCTTGCATGGCTTCCAGTGACAGTTTGTCTCTCACATTCAAATAATGGAAACTCTTATGAAGAAAGTGTAGACTTCCGTGACAGAAGTCAGAGTCTATTTGACTGTCTGGGATGCACTTCATCCTAGACACAGATATCAAAGTTTCAGCTGTCATGCCTGAAATTCCTCTGATTTGACCCTGATGAAGATCGCAGCATGGCAGCCAAAAAGCCATCTATGCCTATGATGCAGTGTCTTCTTAGACAACCATGTAGATACTCTTAGAAGAAGTATACATGCTGCTGCAGCAATATAGACCTCTGTGTCTGCTTACAATAAATGTGAATAATTATTTATATTATATAATGAGTCTAATTAATATTAACAATACTAGTAATGTCAATGGTGTTAACTACACAGGATTAATATACTTTTCTTCTTGAAAGTGATTTTCTACCTTTGTATCTACAATGCAAGATCTGGCACTGACCTAAACAATGGCTTGCAGCTTCCAGGTATCCTTGCTAGCGTGGCAACAGGCAGTGAAGACAAGTTCTAAGCCTAGGCTCCCGACATGTGTGGTAGTGAAGTGCGTGTAAGTGCGTGGTTATAAGGGCATAATGAGGAAGGAAAGATCTGTGACCTGTTTGTCAAGGTAGTACTTTGGCATACATCTGATAATGATCAAAAGAGTAATGGAAAGCTAATCTATCTGAGCAGCTACAAATCTCCTCCAGACAGCTGAATTTGATCTAGCCTTATAGCTAGTATAGAAAATCCATCACTATCGCAACTTGAACCCTAGAACCTCCCAGTTTGTCACTGTAATGGCAACAGTTGTTGCTCTGAGCTATCTTAACCAGTAATAGAATTTCAAAAATTTGTGTTATGTGTAATTGTTTACCACCTTATAACACTAGGTACTCATTAGCAAATTATATTTTTCAAAATGACTCTTTATATAAAATATTGAAGAACTGTGTACCCTTCTGTACAAGAAATGAAGTTAAAAATTACATAGAGAAAGTGGCTTAAGATGTGGTGAATCAATAAATGAAAGAATGGCATACATGAAAACAATAGGCAAACAAGAAGGAATGACACATGATATAATTATCTTCAATAAGTATGTAAATAACAGAAATTAAGAGGTAAATCACTGTATTGCTGTTGACCCCTGTAAAGAGTAAATTTCAGTTTCAAGCAATTTATGAACAGCTTTTTTCACCTTATTTCTGTGAAGATAAGATAACACTGGTAATCTGCCTTTGCTTCTGAAGCGGGAACTGCCCATCAGTAAAGTAGTTGAAGCTGTTGATGGTACGTACAGATATCGAGGGTATGTGTCACAGAGCTGCAAATATAATATTGTCAATGATCAATTAAATACAAATATCATATTCAAAAAAATAACATAGTTGTAATAATTATAAAATAAGAGCTCAAGTATTTTAATGTAATTTTCTCAATAAATTAATAAAACAAAATTTTGCAGATTGATCATCTGCATTACTACAGCCAAACAAAGTAGGAACTGTTCAGCCAAACAAAGTAGGGACTGTTAGAACATTATTGTATGATCTCTGACTTGTAAAATTTTGGGATGATATCACAGGAAGTGATTTAAATGCTAGTTCTTCCAAATACGTTTGTTTTAGGCTGCAACTTGTTTCTGTATTGAAGTTAACATGGTCAATGAGGAAGACTTAATAAGGTTGTTATATCACAGCAATTCATGAATTCATTAATACACCCTTACAACAAACTTAGAAAACTATTGAATGCAAAAAAAATATTCACATACATATTGATACAAGCAGTACTGAATTGTCTTTATCTATATCACATAATATCAATTTTGGAAGATGGAGCAAACCTTGAAGTTTGTGATAGATAAGAACATTCTTCAATCATTTCTGTATCATGCTGTTTTTTAAGTTTGTTTTCAGTCTTGGTGGGATGCTAAAACTCTGCTCTATTGGCAGTGCAATCACACAAGTGCTTCAAAGCATGCTGATGGATACATTTAGTACAGTTAATATGTCCTTTACATTAATATTAAAAAATGAAATTCAAATAAAACTATTGGATGTACTTGAAAATATTCTCCTTATTTCCCCGCTACCAACACCCCTGCACCAAGCATCCTATTCAAGACAAATCACATGAGACTTGTGAAGCAGCAGTCCTCTCTGTTCTAGGATTCAATCTCATACTTGAGCCAAATGTTGGTAGAGAATTACTACGGTACATTCAAGCATTACTAGTCATTGGGAACTCCTATTTCCCAGATCATGCTATATCTTTATTTCCGTAATAATCCACTATGCCACCTAGTATTGTTTCTCTTTATTTTATTCATTACAAAGAAAGGATGAGAGACTCAAAGAATGGAAATAAGATGTGCAATAACACCCCTGAACAAACTGTCATGTGGATCAGAGTCTCAAAGAATCTGCTCATCTTTGCAACCCGAGATTAGCAGGAAAGTTAAAATTATTTAAATGATAAAAATGTGATCTTTAATAATGAAAATTTACCTAAATATTACTGAATTACTTCAAAACTTAATCTCATTAACTAACTTAGTTGCTGTATAAAATATTAATTGCTGAAATATGTAAAACAATTTTAATCAATGATAAATTCTATTTATGAATTATTGGTTGTAGTTGCTGAAATGTACCGTTGAAAACAAAAATACCCTTCTCATATTTAGATACTCTAAAAAGTAAGACATTATTTTCTTCCTTTTCCTGTACTCTCTTCTTTTCTTTTTTTCTAAAGGGGTGATTCTGTTTCTATGATTCGCTCATCCTCAGAATTTGCCACTTTCTCAAGCTTTCTCCTCGTATCCTGCTGAACTTTTGAAATATCAAAAATCACTTGAAAAGTCAAGTCAAAGCACCTCATAATCCTTATTGAGCAGGGTCAAACTCCACTGGTCATTAGGCACTCGCATACGTTGATATTCAGACTGTAAATCAAAGAAATTCCACCCAGCTGGTTTTGGTATATCTTCTGTACTTGAAGTGTAGTGGAAGCAATACAGGTCTTCTATATGAACTGAAACATTCCCACGTACAGTTAGTGAAACAACAGATTACGAGGCAATTTAGGGATGACAAGATAATGCAATAGAGATTATGACGGGTTTTGTTAAGTTTTAAAGTTTTCACATAAAACATTTACCGAGCTGGTTAAAAATATATTTAAACGTAGAAATACAAGAGTCATCATTCAACAAACATTTTCTAAAAACATCCTTTCTCACTTCTTATAGCTTCTTAGAGAGGTTTATTTTCCCAACCAAGGGCAAACAATGTAAAATATTTTCTTACCCATACAATATTATTGAGAAATCATAAATGTATCTGTAAATTATTTATTTTTGCTTAATGTGTACATTGCCAGTTTTGAGTCCCAACTATAAAATATTGCATTTCTTTTCATAATTTCCTTTTCATTTCTAAAATGAAATATACATTATTCTTAAAAATAATTTTGCAATGGTTTTTTCTCTCACTAAAATAAAGAATATTCATGTGTTCCTTTTTTTTAAATAGATTTTATTTGTGATATTTCCTTATGATTCCAAAGCATGATTAGTTAAAATGTTATGACAGAAATATAGGAATTAAAAATTCTTTATAATTAACAAGATTTTCATGTTGGACTAACAAAATTCTTTACTTCAGATAAAACAGTTATGAATCTATTAATATTCATACCTGCTTGGAAAAAGAAAAATATTTTAATCAAAAGGATTATCATGTTTAAAAAAATATACTCTGTACAAGTAAAATTACACAATGAACTTTTGAATTTTCTTCAGTCTACTCACAAATGTTCTTCAAAGAAGAAATGTTAACATGCAAAATTTCATAAGTAAGAAACTTCTTTTGAATTCTGACTCACAACTTCTTATTTTATTAGTCTGCTGCTGACTTGGATTGAAAGGCTAAACAGCAATTTACAGACTGTTAGACATAATAACATGGATTTATAATTACTTACAAATTACTTTTACTGATTGAAAACATTCTCACAGCTTTGTCTCAACTTCTGCTCATTAGAATGGATGATAATTTGGGGTCATTGAAATTCTGTGAGTGTGACACAATGTTCCTTATCAGATTTAAAATTAAGTCCAATACACCAAAGTATAACACAACTTGACACATCAACAAAATAGTATAGAATTATAGCATGTATAATATAAAGAAAATCTTAAGGGCCTAAAGCAAAAAAGGGCTGTTAATAAAACTAGACAAAAATTTGATTTTTCAGCAAAATGCCCTTTTTCAATACCCACATAGAATCCTAAAAACTAAGGTACAGCAATAACTAATTTGCCATTTAGAGAATAAATGTAAGGAGTATGCATAAGAATTTTCATCAAATACCAAAATAGACTTTTGTGTGCTTTAGAGCTTATGATTCTAGGCACTTCAACTGTTACATGGAAGAGAGAGAATCAGTATTTCAACTTTTCATATGAAAAGAAAGCATAATTAGATTTTTTTCCATTCCTGCTCTAAAGGTCATTGTCTTGTGTTTAAAACATTTGTTTCTACAAAAGTTCTTTAACTTTTTGTAGAATATTTGTTATTTCTTGAAGTGGAAGACAAAATACAGATATTTTCCCATTTTTCTAAAATAATTTTAGATGAAAATTTATGGGACCAAAATTTCCTCAAGCTGACATGATAATAATAATGTTTAGAAATATCACTTAATTTAATTTTGCAAAGCAAGAAGCTTAATAGGTGCATCAAAATGAAAATAAACATAATTGAAAAGACATTTGAATATTTTTTGTCTCAGTTCTATGGGTAAGATCAACCACTCACAAAATAAAAGTATTTTGGAAAAAAATATATAAATTAAAATTTGTCAATAGCAAACAACTGGAGAGAAATGATCAAAGAAAATACCTGGTTGTGATAGTTGTTGCAAAGTGACGAACACTTCTTGACAATCTCTCTCACGAGGAACTACAAATGTCACTGACAGAAACGTCTTGCAGCGGATTTGTAGAGGGGAGCCTGAAGTAGTAAGGGGCAACTTTTCAACATTTGCGATGTGCATATGAAGAATCTATGCAACAAAACAATAAAATTACACACAGAAATGATATAAATATTAATATAATATCACTGAAAACTATTCTGAGACTGTTTACCCATGTTTCTTTCTTTCCATCTGGATCCACAAAAATTAAATGTGTAGCTGTCAAGTAGAGGGTACCCACGGATGGTTTACGAGCATTGTAACGATCCAGCATTCGAACATTCTCAACCTGTAACAGATACAAAAATATTTAACATAAACTATATGAAGTAATTTCTGTTCAAATAAAGTAAAAGCTACTTCTGTGAAGATTTTCAGTTGTCCAACAATTTTTTCCCTACAATACAAGCAATTTCAACATTGCCTATATCTAAATAAAATTTCTCAGAGTTCTATCTAATAGGAAGTTACAGGCAGTAATTGACAACAATGAAGTGTAATTACAGAAAAGGCACCAATTATTGTATGGATGATACAAATGAAAATAATAAACATGTAAAACTATAAAATCTATTACCTATTTTTGTTTGTTAAAAAAATAAATCGAAGTGCCAAGAGTTTTAAAATTTATTACTAGTAATCAAGTTATATTAAATGACAATATTTGAATAGTTTCCAGGAAAAACGCAAACACTTTGCCAATGTGAAAACGATAATTCATCTACAGTTCCCCTTTTCCTCCTTTCTTTCTTTCTTTCTTTCTTTCTTTTGCTCCAGTGATTCAGCTCTCTCACCACCTCACACCCCCAATTATTTCATCACCAAGAGATTAGATTAGAGACAGTGGTGGATAGCTGTGGGAAGGCATGGCAGATACAGTGGGAGGAATCAAAATAATTTTTTTTTGTAATTATATTCCATTTATTGAAAAAAATTACTATGTAATTGATAGCATCACAGTTCACAGGAGTATTCCCCATCAAGCCTGAGCGGATGGCATTTGAAGATGAAATTCATGTTCTGCAAAGTGTCATCTTTCATCGACGAATGAGAGCGGGGTGTCAAAATGATTCCTCACCGTACCACATGTGGGTCTTCCACATCCTGTGGTGACTCAGGGCAAGTACTGATGAAAATGCAGCGCCTCTGCGGATGTCCTTGGGATCGAGTCCCGACGGTCTTCACTAACTCGTAAGAAGTGGCCGTCAGTAATTGACAATAACGAACTGCAATTACAAGGGTCTAGGCCGAGTTCACCCGCTGCCTGGAGGAGAATTCGAGTGGCCAGCTACTCAGATCTGTGGTTTCTTCGATTACCAGGCGAATGCCGGAGCAGTACCCTAACAAAGAACCGCGCGCGATTATTTCGTTCCTCTCCCTTACCCTATCCTCATACCTCTTATATGAACTACACTACCACACATGTCGAGAGAGCAGTCGGGAGCTTAGAGCTCGTTCCAGATGAGACGGAGCGCCGTTGGAGGGAGATACCTGGTTGAGAAACCCCCCTGCAAACCGTCGTATAAGACGTCGGATCTCCCCACCCCCGCGCACTGCAATTGCAGGATTAATGGGCGTGGCAGCTGAAACCCGAAATCAAGAACGAATGAAGCCCCTGAAGAAGGGGATTCTGCCTGGGAGAGGGCGTGTGGCACATCGGAGCGGTTGCGCACTTCACCCGCCAGCGCAAGGGGATGGGCGACACCGGAACGCACTCACCGTTGGCGCCACGCCCCCCTAGGCCTCCGTACGTCCCGCCCGCCGGGGACGACACCTCTGTGCGGCATTGTGTGATATGTTTCTGCACTCGCACTGCTCGTCCTCTGCAGGAGATGTGACGACGATGGCGCTCGCCGAGCCGGCTCGCAGCTTTCGAGCGCAATGCAGGTAGTGGCTGCGCTCGCACGCGCGGCCTTTTCGCGAATGCAAAGGGTGAATCGGTTATTTTTAAATCCCAGTGAGTCACCTTCTCTTGCATTTTCGCTTTTTGTGAGAAAATAGAAGCTGCAGGATAGATGTATCGTACCATATGTAAATCCCGTAAATCAGATGAATAGAATGGCCGTGAGGACACTGTCAAGTTTTGGTTTGTTTTCGAAAATCTTTTAAGTCATTGACTTACGGGGTATGTATGACTGTGTATGTATGTGTACACACACACACACACACACACACACACACACACACACACACGTGTGTGTGTGTGTATGACTGGGATAGACACGCGTGCGTGTGTGTGTGTGTTCAGTGTGTATGACTGGGATATCACTGACAGGAAGATTAGTTAAAAGGTATGTTCAATACGGAAATATTCGTATGTACTATCACAGAAACACATATTTTAAGCAAATGCTTCTATCATGTGAATCCTGTTTGATGTAGATGCGCATTATCATTTCACATAATATTGTACTAAATCTGTCAAATTGCAAACTGAACCAGCAATGTGTATTTATTTAGTACATGTTCAGGTAAAAAATCCTTTTTGAAATCCCGTAAGTCATTAACTTTTAAATAAGTCCAGCGACTATTGTACTAATAATACACGTGAATTACACGTCTATATGGCATTCTCAATCAAGATTTATGGTTCAGAAAAAAACAGAAAAAAAAAAAAAAAACCAGAAAAGTTCTCTATGTACTTAATTATTCAGTTTTTCTGGTTTTCCCACTATTTTACAATTCCTGATTTACGGGGTTTTAAAACTAACCGATTCATTTAGGAGGGGGTATCTATGATTGGAAGATCGCACGCGGAAGCGAATTTGTTCGCTTCGAAGAGGGCCCCCTACCGCTCTCCAACGATTCTCCACCCCCGGATTTCTCATGAGCTGCACAACATCAACATCGGACTCGCAGTCTACCGCCCTAACGAGGTCCGCGCAATGTTGCCCCCATTATTCAGGGCTAATTAACAACACGTGACATTCAGTGATCGCGATACACCCTAGCGACTCTGACCGAAAAGTCCTAGGATTCGAGTACTGACGGAAGCTACATTTACGACACTGGCTAAAGAGCTAGGGCGAATTCATCCACTTCTGGACGAAAAGTTCTAGCGTCTTACTGCTCCGATCGCTAGTTTTCCGTGGTTTCTTCGATCAGCTTCAGGCGAATGCCGGGGCAGTACCCTATGAAACGCGCCCGATATTTCCTTTGTCTTCCTTGCTCTAACCCCTCCCATTACCATTTACTTACACTTACTTGCACTACATAACCACACACGTCAGGAGCCCAGTCTGGGGGCTTTGAGCTTTTCCCAGCAGGGCTGTGTTCCTGAAGAGGAAAACCCGCAAGTCGACGTGAAGGTCGGCGCTGGATCTCTCTTTTTAGTGGGAGAGGTACTACGTCTCCTTCCGGGATGTAAAATGTATAACACGTAACGGGACTAATGAGAATTATTTAGCTTCGGGTCCATTGCATTACTTTCGATGCGACCTGTCCTCTGACTGACATTTTTCTAAAATGTTCAAATATATTATCGATCGAGACGACATTGAGAATTATTTTAAAATATCATATCAAAAAACTGTATTTTTTCATCCAAGAAATTTCGACAGGCCACCTCTGTAAAGAGGAAGTAGATGTTTTCATTTACAAACTAGCTTTACCTAACTACATTTTCGATTCAATTGGGTGTGGATGAAAGTATTCATAATATTCTGTATTATCCTTACGAGCTTCTCGCTCATGCTGTATTTTCAGCCCGAGGGATTTTTTAAAACATTTTTTGTCCCTTCTTTTCCGCACCATCAATTCCACATCCCGCCTCCTATAAGGGCGACAATGGCGTCACATTTACGACCCCATCCGCGGCCAGTCGGCGAGGTGGGAAGCAGGGCGAGGATGGGAATGGGATGAGGATATACTTCGAGGATGAACGATCGTGCCAGCTGCCAAGTGTCACACGCGGCCGGATGCTTCAATTTGTAGCATGGAGTCACTGGCTTCGCACATTGTCCTTTGCGACAGTGGTATTGGGTGCTTCGGTTCGCACAGGGTTCTTTCCGAATCGCGGACCGTCACTGCCTCACATCACTAACACTGCATTGAACTTAAAAGAATGCAGAATCATTCAGAAACGATCTTCAATCCGAAGTGTTCACGGTATAGTATTGGATATGCTTTGAGCAATCTGGAAAAACTTCTACTTCCTTCACTCCGCTGATAATGAAAAATAAGTGCAGAGAATCATGAATGCATTTGCAAATTTTCCATTATTTAAGATAAAGATAATATTCGAATAAAAAACGTCGATTAAAAGTATTAGACATTTGGTCAAATGAACCGGAAAATGACATGAAACAGGACAAGTAGTCTAACGCAAAAAAGGGAACTAAACTGTGATGATGAATGTCTTCCGAAACGTTGAAAGAAAAATGAGGAGATGATTTCTGCAGCCAAAGTGGTGACGGAAAAGAGTACACTGCGAGTACATAACAATTAGTACATGAAATGTATTTATTTTAAAGAAGCCTTTTAAGCTGGTAGCTATGCTGAACTAAACCAAAAGCGGAAATATCGGATGCAGAGTTATATTCCACAGGTGCGCCTTACAGCTCTGCGACCTCCTTCAGTCGAAGTTTCGCATTCTTAGAAATTAGAAAACACTTACAAATCCTAAACTGTAATAAATAATATTTTGTAAACCAATCATTGGGACACAGCGCTCAGGAAAAGACGGCTCCATGGCTTTCCTGCCCTCTTCAACCCGTGGACACTTGTGAACACGAGCACGAGTAACGCCGGTGACAAAACATTGACCAACAATACACAGCGAAAGAACGTGGAGTCACGCAGGAAAGTACGTACCCCTCTCGACAGTGCGAACAGTTGCGTGGGAGCGGAGCACCCGCCATGCGACTGCCGTCGGCACGTGGAGATTAGTCACCAGCTGGGTACTTTAGCAGAGAGCGTCCGACGACAGTGGGACACTTCTTGTAAGTTCCAACATTCCAGATCTTTCTGAATCAGCTTCCGGAATAAAAGACTGTCAACCCGAGCTGGTGATTGCGTGCCTCTCTACTCTGAGTCAGAGGTAGCGAGCAGTGCGACCGCACTCCGTTTTCTCGCCCAAGAGACAACTACGTAATAACAAAGCTACACAACGTTACCCAGACCGAAACTTAAGAACTATCGCCTAGGATGCAATGTCTTCTGGAGAGCCAAGGAAACTAAATCGATAGTCCAATCCGGCGAAGTGTACAAGTATGCTTCCGTAAGGTGAAGTTGGAAAGTAATGCTGCTGCCCACTGCTCGGCGACCCGATATCTTATAGATGGTCGACGTATCACCCCATAATTTTATTTTCCTCAGAAGGCTGAAAGACTTCTATGGCAAGGAATACGCCGATGAATGATGATCTTATCCTTCGAATACCATAATCCGATTATAAAAAATTATCAACTGGAAGTTTCCGGAAAACGCTTTTATCCTGGGAGGGATTGAGAACGAAGAGAAGATAGAGTTTATTTGTTATTAGAGTCTAGCTTGTTAATAATCATAAATAAATAAACAATAAATACCTCATGATTTGTTAAAGACTTTTCTTAAAGCAAAATATTATTGACAGGTAAAATTAGTTCTATGAGTTTCATCTTCGTGGACATGAGTATACGACGTATTGATTCGAATCTAAGGCTCTTCACCATAAGGGCTTGTGTTCTGCTCTTTATTTGCGGCCTTATACGCCGGTGACAATACATTGACCAATAATATACAGCGAAAGAAAAGAGATCGTGGCATCATGAGACGAAATTTACAAGCACCTTCCACGAACACAAAGTACTCATTCATGGAGACGGTTATGCTCAACGTATGTATACCAAACTCTCTGCCACGGGAGCACATTTATTTTATTTATACTTCCCTCCATCCTATGTTTTCGCTGATATGTTGAATGACTTGATGAAAATATGTGATTATTGATGGAATGAGTGGTGTTGGAACAATTGGAGTTGACAAGCAGAAGCAGAAAAAGGGAAAAACGCCACGGAAATATGCCGCGAACCCACACAGAGCGATGGAAAATTGAACCACGGTCCGAAAATGAGTTAACACAGAACGGCTTAATGGTCTTGACTGAAAAGGAGTCCATCCGTCGAGCGAGATGGCTGACAGGGGGCAGCACGGGGCAGAACATAGCGCGGGCGCGACATCCCAACACGTCCGCGCGCACATGTTTCAAGCCAGGGCGCACGCTGCTGCATCAGGGGCAAAGCGACCCATCCACCTTCAAGAGGGGCTTGCAAACTTGGCTCACGCCGGTTGACGATACGTCGCTACCGCATTATTCCTACACTGGAAGAACGTGAATCTCAATTGCTCCCACACGCTGTTCCACGACGAGAACGAAGCGACGGGAATAGATTTACAACCGGCGGTGGCCTAGCCAGCAATGCTTCTACATGGTCTGGGCTCCTTTGGCAAACCCGGCCAACATCCTCTGCGCACCAGCACTGTACCTTCCGCCTGGAGGAGGGGCCGTAGCGTCTGCGGCGCGCGGCGCGGGCTCGCCGCCCTACGCCGGCGCCGGCGCCAGGCGCGACGCCGGCGTCGCCCCGCCCGCACCAGCCGCTCTGGCGCCGGAGGCGGCGGCGATCGTCGCCGAGGCACACCTCCTCGCGGCCTGGCGCTGCGCCATCAGCATGGCGACGGCGACGTCGACGTGGATGTCGCCGGGCGGCAGACAAACGGGTCGTCCTGGCCGGACAGGGGCCGCCGCAGGAACCACAACGCCGCGCGCGGGAGAACAGACACTCCTCGCGGCAATTACCGACCTCCGATGACCACCGTCCTGGCGGCGGCGGCGGGCAGGGTGGGGCGGGGGTGGGGCGGGCCGCGTCGTCCGTTAACGCCCTGGTGTCGGCGAGCGGGGGCGGACCGCGGG
>BOPP01000079.1:213812-264306 GCA_017312745.1 Gryllus bimaculatus | reverse complement strand
GCTGTGGCGTAGGCGGTATCGTGGGCGGCGGCGAGGTCGGTGGCATGGTCGTGGGCGTACGAGCGAGGACGGGGACGGTGAGGCGACAGCCAATGCAGTCGGCAGAGCTGGCCCAGCATCAAAGCAGTCACATCTCTTCGAAATGCGTAAGAAAAAGCAGCTCTTCAGAATGAAATTCATTCTTCTATCACTGGTTGCACAATAGAATCTACGCAACATAAAACCACGAACGCGAGTTCAATCTTGTCCAAGGACGAAGGATATTTCGACTGCTAGAAAAACCAAGAAGATCGGTGACAAAGGTGGCATCGAGATTAGCGCTGCACGAAGACCAGAGTTGTAAGAGTTACGTGTTTTCATTCATAGCAGCCTATTTTTTGACGTAGATAACAAAGGCATATCATCGAGATTTCAGCACATCATTAATTCATTCAGAACAATGTATTCAACCATTGTTCATAAGGCAGAAGTTTTTATTCGTGTTACATCCCTTTTTCGAATGGAATAAATAACTATTTCAATTGAAAAATGTTGACACCTTTCATACAAAGTTCCCTCGAAAATTAAAAGATTCGTTACAAATTATCGGTCTGTTAGTCCAAATCGACTTTGGCGAAAATCGTGTGCGTTTTTGACGTGTGTGTTTCCCACACGGATACTGTTTTCAAGATACGTAAAGCATCAGCTTTCGGTTTCAATGATCCCACAAACGTGTACATCCGTCAAAATCTCGTCATCAATTTTTACATTACTAACTACACTAACTGCTTAAAACTCTGTAGTACTACTTGTTAGAGAAAGTAAAATGAGACAGAGGAAGAAGACAAAAGAAAGTAAAAGAGAAAAGGAAAAAATGGGATAAAAAGAAAGGAAGAGAGCGGGTCGGGATAGTGAAGACGGGAAACGGGAGCAAGAGAGGAGTACGACAGGCAATGTTTTCGGCAGATAACCTAGATAAACGGCGTAGGCGTGTGCGTAGGCGGGGGCGGAAGCGGGGGCGGCGCCGGTGCAGTGCCCCACGCGGGCGACGGCCGCCGCCACGCGGCGCCGCCGTGCGTCGCCACGCGGAGACAAATGAGCGGCGGGCGCCGTGAATCACACGGGGGCGTGGCCCGCATGTCCCCTCCGTGACGAACCAGGCCGGGCCGGACCGCGCGCTGACCACCTCCCGCACCCGCCGCCGACAGATAGGTCGCCCCCGGCCCCGCGTCCGCCAACGAGGGGGTGGGGCACGGGAGCGGGCATTGATCCACCACCGCCGCCGCCGCCGCCGCCGCAGCCTCGCCTGCTGCGTCAGGCCTCGCTTGTCCCCCTGCTCCCACCGCCACTCTCATAGCCACTGCCACTGCCTCGCCTCCGGTCACGACAGCGAGCGGAATAGTATCATTTGCAAAAAAGAGAAAAAAAGAAAAGGTTTCACTGAAATAAAGTCGGGCCCAAAAATACAAAACAAATTACTCCTAAAACTAAAAGACTAGGAAACTTACTGGTAGTAATTTTCTCTAGTACTGACAATATAAAATGTGCATACATCACACAGTATTATATCAAATAATTGCATTATGAAGAAAACTATTAATAACATCTGTGGAGATTAGCTACAGAGATATATCACTCAATTAGAAAATGCTCTCAAATGTACCAATTATAAAAACAATAAGGATAAAAAATATTTACTACAAAAAGAGATGTGAAATGTCCAATCGAAAATGTTCTCAGAGTGGAAAGCAAGCAGAGAACAAGGATTTTCAGGAAATAAAAACATATTTATATAATGTTCGCCACAGTACGTCGCATTATTACTGCCACGGTTTTCGATATCCCCACGACTCTCATTTCCTCCCCCCCAATCGTATCGCCATTTAACGAGCGAACAGAAATAGGTAGCTGGCTGCGGCGATAATGGAAAACGGAGTGGTCAGTCTCGTAACCAAACATGTGGAAGATCCGATAATCCCAATTAATTGAAAATCGGGGCCGTTGGGTTTACTGGTTTGTTGAGGTTCGCTTAGCAATATATATTTTCCTATCCACAGAAATATCAAAACAATATTCTGTTCCCATTTCAACCCTGCCATGTTTTAATTTTCATAATAGGTTGGAGATAAAACTCCCCAAGCACTAAAATATAGGAAGGGCTCCGATTAATTCTCAAACTTGTAAATTGTGAGATATTATGACTAGCTCCTGCCATCTACTGTCCTTGCAGAGTAGTGCTCAAATAGTTCAATTTATGGTTCATATTTGCTCCCGGTTCTCGGCGTTTATTTTTTATATTTAAGATCGCATTTTAACTGCTCGGTCATATAACGACCACTGTAATTGTAATATTGGAGTAACGATGGGGGAACACATTCTGACAACATGAACACACCAATATCCATGCCTGAAACGGGATTCGAACCCGAGACCCTTCGAGCTGAGGCAGCCACGACCTTTCAGCCTTAGTGACCTCGACTATTGAGGCAAGATCGTCCGTTTTATGTAATTCCTTTAAACCCTTAAACCAAAATGTTCACTCGTTTATATGTAAAAAGCATTTATATGTAAAAAGCGTTTAAATGACGCGTTTTACCCAGAAACCTTAATTTACACAATTTGTAATACTTCATATAGAATATATATAGAATCTACTACTTCAATCCACCAAATACACCTCTGAAAAATCGCCATACAATATTTTGTTCCAGATCCAGTACATCTAGACATGTTGTTTCAGATCCATTACATTGAATGAAATACACAATCTGACATTCAACAAGAAATAAAAAAAAGGCCAGTGTTGCAAACAGAATTTTGCATAATTTGTGCACTTGTTATTGGCAAACATGGTTTCTGAGAAAATTTCCATTTCGTCTTTACTGCACAAAGGAACTAGAAAAAGTCGATAAGCAAAGGTTGCATGCTCTTGATTTTCAATGACAATCAAAAATTCGCAGCCGTGTTCTTGTTTCTTTTACACTATATTAGGTCACTTGAAGCATGCACTTGTCGCTGCTTCATTGTTTCAAGCATCAGGTTGTGGACTGATCGAAATCTTAAATAGAGGGGCAAGAAGTTTACACGAAACCAATTACTGAGGGAATATTAATTTTTAAAGAATATTAAAGGAAAAGGAACTTCTTCTTTCGATGATTAAATGCAGATTTAACTTGCTCGTTTTCTCCAACACTTCAAAAGACGTCCAACATTTTAATTGCTGTAGTTCGTAGTGAATTCTAGATATTAATTTTTACATCTCACAATTGCAAGCTAAATCATAGGATTTCTTGGCATGATACTTTTTCCTAAAAACATTGAGATTTTCATTTTCTGAGAATTTAGAATAATGCCTTGAAACATTCCCACTGAGTGGTGAGTGGTTTTATCTCCATTTAACAGACATATTTTCATTTTGATTTGTAATTTATTTCATCTAACAACAGTTGGAATTTTTGCTTTCGGATTTCACTGAGTAGTTTGCACGTTTCATAATATTTCCGAACAGATCACACGCATTTTCCAACCTGGAGCTTCAATTTCAAAAACTGGGTATCAGTGACCCCTCTCCTAACTCACCCAGTAAGAAGAAATTTTAATCGGAGAATGGCTGTTTAACTGCAAGTAGCATTCTGCTGCATAGAAAGAAACAAGTTTTCTACAAAATTATTCATATCTGCTTATTACACGTGCACATCAAAACTGAACGTGTCCAACCACGATTAAATATGCTTAGCGCACTTTTACCCGCAGATTAAAGAAAGAAATGTTGCACCTCGTAATTACGACTCCCATTTCGTTTTAAATGTAACACGTTTTAAACTTCACAGTGCGATTTTCGCCAATCTGCTTCCTGTGAGCTTTTTTTACAAACTTAATTTTTATGATCCAAAAATCAAAATTGCATTATTACTCGTACAATTCTTCATAAATGACGGAATTATTATTAAGGCATTACTGCCTTCGGGTTTTCCTTCACCGAAACTCGCCGATTCTTTTATTTTTCCTGCCAGTATCTCGTTAACTACAGTTATTATTATTACCCCGCGGTCAATCATATCCGCTCCGTACTAACGAGGCGGGTGGACTGCTGCAGCGGACGTACCCACCCGTTCCGTTTCGTTCCGGGCTCATCTCGTTAGACGACCGGTGCTGCGTTTGCACAGGCCTCTGAAGGAAATGAAGGCGGGCGGAGTTCATCAGGGACAATTAAAAAGTCTTCCCGCGCTCGCTTTCAATGAGCCCCGCAGAAAATACGCCCCTCCCCTCCCGCTCCTTGCTCGTTAGACGCGGCGGCGGCGGAGGCAACGACACGACGACCACAACGACGTCGACGAGCGTCCGTGACGCAGGGCCACACCCCCTCGCGAAGGCGCGGGCTACGGTGGCATTACGACCAACGAAGGAGAGCGCAACAGAAGCAGTGGGGCTTGATTGCGGACGCGTCAACTACTAGGTACTTAGATTAGATCCGTAAAAGTAATGCATGTTATATCCCGGGATGTGGAAGTGTTCCTCTGCTACTGGAACGTAACAAGGTGAGACTTAGACGACGTCTAGCGGGGTTTTCCCTTCTAGGTATCTCCCTCCGCGAAGCATCTCCAAAGCCCGAACATGTTCTGAACTCCTGACTTGTCACCGGACGTGAGATACTGAAGTGCGCGTATGAATGAGTACAAGCGAAGAGGGGAGGAGAGAACAAGGACGAAAAAGAAGAAAAATCGCGGGCGGTCCAGGTACTTCTCCCACATTTGCGTGGTCTTGTTAGGAGAATACATGGGAAATTACCCATCACAGAGTAGCAGGCCATTATAATTCTTCTCCAGACAGTGGTTAGATACAACTTGGCCATGAAGCTAATGGCGAATATTCACTATCGTTGGATCTCGAACCCTAGGATATCGCGGTAAGCAATGCTGCAAAAGCATCGATGTAGTTAGGTATCAAAGACGGTGTATTCAATAGAAATTGATACATAGAAAAGGTAGTATAGTGCCGTGTGACAATAAGTGAAAAGGTTTGAAAGTTGAGAAAAACAATTTATTCTGCTTCGTACCAGGAACTCTAGTCTATTCGGATTCCCAGAATCATACTAAAATACTCTGAACGTATTAGTTAAAAAATGTTCTCTACTCTGCATGCCTACGCACACGAGCAACGTAACAGAACAGCATTTTGTTCGTGTATTCACAACATTTCTATTTGAGATTTGTGGCTTCATTGGTCTCAACAGAACAATACTTCACTGTCCCTTAATTTTCCCCCAAATCAATAATATACTGCATATTAATTAAATATTTACGAGCTCAAAATTAATGGAAAAGGTAATAAATTAATAAAATGTAATTAAAATTACTGAGTTGCTCAATAATGGACAAGAACTTCAAGGTACAGATTCAAACATTACATTTTGGAACGTGATACATTTTTCCCTTCACCATTGTGTATTATCATTCGCGATACGTAGCGGAATAAAGCAAGGATTTTCAATACATAGAATTTGAGTTGGTGTATTCACTTCATCTTTTGTTGAATGTTTTTTGTCCAATAACTGTCACTGCCAACCGATCAATGGAAAATATTATTTACATACCATCACCAGTCTCATGTAGCAATATGAAATTCATATATTCAAACTCCTTGATTACGCGGTGAATGTCTTGACCAAAAAATTAAATGGAGTTGGAAAACAAAAATAAAACTATCATGGATAGTGTTTGTGATTCTGTTCTTATCAATGGCAAGTATTTAACATTTTCTACGTAAAACTATTATCTGAACTAGCAATAACAAGTGTATCGTGGTCAATTTAAGATGGAGAATATCATCACCCGAATCGTCAAATTACAATATTTGACTCTGATGAAATTCTCAGGATAATTCAACTTTTATTACACTACACATTATAAGAAAACAAACCAGGTTGATGAACACGTAAATGCCTTTCCGTCCTTTCATCTTGCACTCTCGGCCCCCGTGTCGGAGGCGCGCTAGAAAATTCGTCGGTGCACGAGACCAGTTACCTCAATTACGCAAGTAAATAGAACCCGCACTTGCATGCCGTTTTACCTGGCTGGCAAACAAAATTGGACCGTACTCGTCCGGCGAAATTACAGCGGTGCAACCGCGGAGAAGGGCCGTTGGCGCGCGCCATCTCCTGCGGCGCCTGCAGCGCTCGGGATTCACGCGCCACACGGTCGTAATTACGTTCGTTACGGCGGCGGGCGCGAAGAGGAGCCCCGAGAGGCGCTTCCCCAGACGCCCACCCCGCGCATCCCGCCCTGCCCGCTCACCCTCATCCAATACAGTTCCCCCTCCCCACCCCGGCCTGACGGGCGGTCCCCGGTTGGGCTCCTGGCTTCGGCGCGGCAGTGCCCGATACTCTTGGGTATTGAGGAAGGGGCTTGCCTCGAACCCAGGGAGCGGCGAAAACAACTCCGGTACCGACACGGGAAATTGGTAGTCTGGAGCAGGTGAGACGGTTCCAACCAGCGAAGGGTAGATGTATCGGCATCGCGTTCTGGGGTATACTATTCGAACGGGGTACTTATAAACCCGCGGGACAAGGAGCATGAAAGCCATTGCCCAGGAGACCACCCCGGGGAAGTGAATTTCCTGCACACTTCCGTGTGTGTGTGTGTGTGTGTGTGTGTGTGTGTGTGTGTGTGTGTGTGTGTGTGTGTGTGTGTGTGCGTGCGCGCGCGCGTGCGAGTGAAGAGAAGGTAGTACACACAGGGTACAGAATGCTTTTATAGAAACATCGATGATAAAAATGTCGACTTATTACAGTCCATGTTTAGCATTGAATGTTCTTAAGTTTTTGATGCCTTGTTTGTGAATGAAAGGTCCTACAATCACATTTAAATAGTTAAAAGTTAAAATATGATATAACTGAAGACACTACTATGAGTACATGTGTTCGAACGAAACGAACGCCGTTTGCAGTACCTCCTTAGAACAGACTATCTCTATCTCGAGAAATGACCCTGATACTCTTTTTTTCCTACTCCTTTCCTTGTATGTCCCACGCGGTGGTCAAAACATTCATCGTTAGGGTTTAGCGTCTCCTCCCTGCATTCTGAACCTTCTAGGGCGAAATGAAATTCCTTTGACATGACCCTCAGCTCTCCGGCAGTTTTGTTTATTTTTATTATTTTTATTATTATTACTATTATTATTAATATTATCATTATCATTATTACTATTATCATCATCATTATTATTATTATCATTATTATTATTATTATTTACTTACGGGCACTGTAAAATTAAATCCTGCCCCGCACGAACATTAATGTTAGAGGTTCTCACGTGAGCGACATATTATAAACATCGATGATTTAATTTTGAACATCCATGTTTTGTAGTCGCTGTCCTATCTCTACTTTTACGTGGCGAGACGCATCGTGTCTAATTCCCCTTCCCTACTCCCCTCCGTACCCAGTATCACCTACCTGATCCCACCGCATCCAATTACATCTGCCTTGTCCCATAACGCCTAATTCCACCTGCTTAGTCCCACGGTGTCCAGTTTCACTTACCTAGTCCTGCCGCGACCATCCAATGACAGTGTCTTGACTTCTTTCATCTTATGGTGTGCAGTCGCTACATCCTTTTCTCGATATCTAATCATACACGATTATCGTTCCTTTAAGAAACAAATTGCAGGTGTCAAAAATGGCAGGGCAGTTGTTTATTGACAACGGCGCGATAAAGTTTTATTAGGTAACTCAAAGAGATGTTTTTATAAACATTTTTCTATAATCACTGTATAATTCTTTTATTAGATGGCTGCAGCTCGATTTAACATGTAACTCATTATTATACATTTTCATTATAGTGTAGGCTTTAGAACAATCTTAGCCAAGTTTATAAACTTAGCTCTCAGACGAAATTATTAATTTATTATCGTTATATTAAACCTTTTATTAGAATTGAGTAGTATGTATGCCGAAACAACCCGCGAGGACTTGACGATAATCATATTCCGCGAGGGAGTGGCAATAAACCGAGCTTGCCCTTCTGTTTCCAAAAATCAGATTAATACTCCGAAACTCCCAGAGGAGTGTATCTGATATTAGCTACAAAAAGTAAGAACAGATGTTACATTTCAATGACTTTTCAAATGAATTGAATAAACTTGACTTAATTTGATTTTCGTGTGGAAGTAATTACTGAAGGGAATATTGATTGATTGGAAAATTGATTATTAAGAACAGTCTTGTTCTATGTGGGTTATGCCTGGTTCAGTTTGGCATTTGTCGTTTCTGAAAACCAGGCAATGACAAAATTCAGTTCTAAAGTGGTAAACGAGAGTGAATAAGGCAAGGAATTAACACGATAAAAAATACGATAAAATCATAATTGTTTCCTAGGTTCGTATTCTAATTGTTTTCATGAGAGACAAAAAATACAGGACAAAACTCAACTAATGGACAATAATACATTCGTATGAAGTTTAGGAAACTCTCTCATGTGACTGAATCACTAAACGATGATTCAGAATAAAATACACAAAATTTTAGGGCTTGAAGGGAGAGAAGATAACGTACTGTACGCGCATCGCCGTTATTGTGCAAGCATAAAACGTCACGGCCATCACATCGAGAAATTTCAGTAATTAAAGCTGAAAAATAAAGACTAAAAATCGATATTGTCGCTTTGAGAGATTGTGTATCTGCCCATTAGCAATGCGCGTTGAGTTGCCCACTGATCAGGGGCCCGATCTCAAATACTGGTAATTAGTAACTACTTTATTTCTGAGATTTCCCCATCACAATTTGCTTGGCAAAACGCTTCATCTTCGACTCCCCTTAGAACAGTAACATTTAACCACTCTGTATAAATAAAGAGCTTAGTGTCTATGTTTGATTCGGATTTTGAAACCCTCAGACAACCTACAAAATGTGGATGAGGACTCATTTGAAAACTTGGGGCGCGGATCACATTCCAATTTCATTTTTTTAAATTAAAATTAAAATTTAATTTAGAAAAAAGTTCTCTAACACGTGATGTAGTCAGAATCCCTGTCTTGTGGGTCCTTGATACCTAGAAATTGATTGACGGCTAAACGTCTGCCTGCTAACAACGCTAGCGGCTAAACGGTTCAGTCGATTTCTCCAAAATTGATATTCCTGAGTTGATTTGGTTGATGTCGCAGTCCCTTGAATTTAACACCGATATTTTAATTTTTGGGGATTACCTTATATGAATCCTCTGGGACATTTTCAAAATTTTCAAAAAAAAGGAGCAATTGATTTTGATTAAGTTTTGTTGTTAGATAGTCTGGAGGACTTTTAAGTTAATGGCGTAAATCTCATGTTGGTTAAAAACTCAAATTTTCGAAAATTCAAATTCAAAATTTTTTCAGCGTCTTCCTGTATATAAAATATTAAAGATGGAGATTTTTCCCTTAATAAAATCTATTCCTTAAAAAGCGATTTTAAAATAAGATCACGTACAATTTTTCAAAAATTTTATTATTTTTCGTGTAACGTTGCGTGAAATATAAGCAATTTTTAATTCTTGTTTAAACATTTTTTCTCGAAAACGGCTTCATTGTTTTTGATTGTGGTGACATTTTGTTGGTCGATAGTCTGAAAGACGTTTAAGAAAATGGCACAGGTCCCATGTTGGTTGAAAACCCTAATTGGTTGTTGTCTCATGTTGGTTGAAAAATGAAAGGTCTTCCTACAAGTACAATTATGAAGATACATATTTTTAATGAAATATGTTCATATATAAAAAAAATTTAAATAAGGTCATGTTGAATTTTTGGAAAATTTATTCGGTATTTTCGGAGTAATTAGGCGTCCAAATTAGTCGCCTGCTCTGAAAATTCTGCGCTTCTTGATCGTACGCTGAGAAGTGTTTTGAGGCAGTTGAATGTGAGTTATTTAGATGTTATTTCATATTTAGTATCATTATTTATTATATTTATATATTTTCATTTTAAATTATGTCATTTAATTGTTCTAAATACGAAAACGAATAGTTGAGAAGTCATTGTTGGTTGTTGTTACCCGTTGTCGTAACGTCAGGCGATAATGACTGCTGCTTTTCGTTCGCAAAAATAAAACCAATACTTGTATACATTTGTTGACTATTACAATACCATAGTGTTTAATAATTACTATTATATATTTTTAAATCTATTTGCATTTGTTTGCCAACGCTATCAGCATCGAATTATTAATACTTTTTCATTATTTTACTTTCTCGCATATTGTTTATTTTTCGCACCATATGTTCTACGATATCGAATGAATTTTACAAAATATAATTCAGAGAGAAATTGTGGTATAAATAGTATTACATAACCATTACTAATGGTGAGAAGGTATGTGCTGTTTCAGCACCACTAGTTTCTCTTATGCACGAAGAATGACGATATCTCGTGTCTCCAAATGACGGCTCGACGTAATGAGAAGAGCATCATGTTAGGCAGGACCATCTCCGAAACAAGCACCTAAAGGAAATAAGATCATCCCACCACCGATGCCGATTATCCGTTGTGATACAATTTTGACCAAGTGCAACAAGGTTGAATATTTTTGGCGCAAAAAAGGAATCTTAAAACCTATAGAATTAATACAGGCAATTTCAGAAATTCATGATTACAGTTTCAAAAATATGGTGACTGATTTCCCAAGTTGAAAAGATGTAGGCACAGCCTGCGCGAGTGGGCGATTAGTAATACCGGCTTAGGTGGCTGAGGACATCAATTGATGCCACTTTAATGGCTTTCACCGGTAGGTCCAAGGGTTCAATTCTTGATGATGATAAGGTTTTCGACAGTAGCTACTTAGCTTGTTCGAAATCAGCTGCTGTCCGGAAGAGAATTCTAGCGCCCGAATTCTCTTATCGGTAGTTTTCAGTGGTTTCTACGATCAACGCCTGGCGAATGCTGGAGCTGTGCCCTAACAAACAGGCTTCAGGCAGGGCACAATCTTTCCTTCCTCGTCCTTGTCTTAACCTCCATTATTTAAACTTTCGTGCACTATACGACACACCCGACGGAAGACAAGGGCTTGTATTGGCTGAGGCGATGTCCTGCTGGTGGAAAATACCTGGTAGGGGAAAACCCGCAAGCCGAGATGAGGGTGGGTGCCGAATCTAGCCATCCAGAATACCACTGCCACATCCCAACGAATATAAACACATGCACTAAACTTACAGGACTAAAGACGTTAGTCGATGATACGTCCGAAAACATTCAAATCAAATGATTAGTAATGAATAACATAGATACTTGAATCATGCTCATTTTCAGTACCCATACTTACTAATACATTCGCCCAGATAATTTATGAGAAAATTAATTTTAAAAAAACTGCAAGGACAAAACTGCCAGTGTAAACTGCAACCTGGAACGTAACGCCTCATAATTCTGGTCGTCTCCGAATCAGAAGTATATTCAAAGCAAGTTCGCAAACACGAAACATCAACTTAGCTTCACTTACGAAAGTTACCGCGTGCGCCTCAACCATCGTCCCACATCTACAGTCATCGCGCCGAGTGACGCATGCACCTGCGTTCCCTCCGCGCCCACGTGCTCGCGGGCGCGCCAGTTCGTTAGCGCGGCAGCGTCTTTGCAGGGTTCCTTGCGCGCCGCCCGGCAGCGACTCCTAATTTTATTACGTCGCATCGATTCCCGTGAGACGCCCGCGAGACGGGAGCGTCGCAAGCTGGCGGTTCCTCGAAAGCGGAGGTTGTCGGGGGATGGGCATTGGAGATGTAGCGGGCGTGAAGGCCGAGACAGACGGAGCGGGTGGCAGGATGGAAGGGTGGCAGAGTGGCCGGGCGGCGTTGGGAGCGGCGCGAGTGGCAGAGACCGGGGAAGATGGGGGCGATGTGGGGGCCGGGGGCAGTGAGGACGGCGAGTCGGTGGTTAGCGAGACGGGTTGGGCGGCGTGAGACGGTGGGAACGGCGGTAGAAACTGGGAATGGCGGATTCAAGAGTTCGAGCGGTCTCGACAGGGAAGTGGAGAGGGCGGATAGCGGCCCCTGCGGCGTCCGCCAGGTAGTGCACAAGTTGCTACGTCCCAGACCTTTGGGGCCCCGTCTCTCTTCCTTCTGCTCGATCGTTTTCGTCTTTTATATCCTTCGCATCCATGTTTGATACCGTCAATCTTTTTATTTATATCTTTTCGAATCTACTCTACATTATTTCTCATTTGGAGGAAGACCTCGACTCATATTTCTGACTTCTTTCATTTACCTAATTCATTTGTTCACTATTATCGAGTTTTATTCACGTTTTTCTTTTTTCCTACGATTCGTTTAAAATGACTTGAGTGGTACCTAAATTCCATGGCTCTGGATTTCTCGGCAAAACAAATATACAAATCTTCAAGGAAGAAGTGGAATTAACAGATTATTTTTCAAAAACATATGGTCAAACATTTGTATATATACAAAACTATTAATTTTCCCAAACTAAATGTGACTGCTTAGTGTTTATATTGTTTTCACGCAACAACCTTTCAGTTCCATTTAATTTTCCTATAAAAAATTCCACTGCAGACAATTTTCAGCATCGCAGGCGTTGGGGCAGCGCCAGCAATGAATTGAACGGGAAAGTTCTAGAAGTCTCGTCTTCAGCGTCACGCGATACATCCATTTAGCTGCTTCACCTCATCTATTAAGTTTCGCATTTCTACCGGCTACTGTCCATCGCTTTCACACTCTCATTTCGACGAGTTTCAACCCAAAAATTTCTCCTGCTGATATACCTTTACTTTCAAACTCTCAACGAAAACTTGTAGGAGAAATACCCTACAAATAATCAAACAGGAACCTAAAACAACTACACGTGGACCAAGGTACACCCTATGTAGGGAGATGGGTTTTGGGAGGTTGACCGTTTCGTTTCCTATGGCACTAGAATGGAGATGACCAGCAGAATGCTACGCCCACTTTATCTACTTTAATCACTAGCAGCTATACGTTTTGTACTCTTTTGTAAAGAATGCTCAATTTAAGGCCAATGCCATTATTTTACTCGCATCGAGCTCAAGACGTTGGCGAAATTATTTTGGAAGATAACTAAATTTTAAATAGAATAGACATTTTAAATAAACTACATCGCTTTAATTCTAAAAACAGGCTATATTGCTTCAATACTAATTTTCAATGAACACAATTGATTAAATCTACTGCTTAAACCACTATCATAGTTGAATCAAGCATGTTTACAAATATTAAAAACATTTTTGTTACAAAAAATAAAGAATTAAAAAAATAATTAAAAACAGGTTTTTAATGAATAATTTGTGAAAATGTTTTATTTTGATCCATGCACTAACCTTATGTATTCACTTTATAACAAAGAAAAAATCACATTGCTCTCTTACACATAGATCGAGATATGTTGTTCAGGTTACTGTTGATAGCCAAAAAGTCAACTCACAGGAAAATAGTTTTAAAGATTTTCATATGCTAGAAAGCTTCTGAGTATTATGTTCTGTGTCTCATACTCGTATGCTCCCCCTACCTTTTTCTTCCTCTTAAAATCGTCTATTCATACATTTTGATATTATGTTTTGAGGTTAGTAATATTTGTATTAGTTCATATTTTTTTACGATTCGCAGTTAGAAAAGGGGAGCATGGTTCCAACGTAAGAGGACATAAAAATTAAAATATAAACAAAAGAAAAGATCGTAGAATCATATGGGATCGTCGCATTAAAGACGATTAAACCAAAAAATGAATTTTCTAAGAGTTTAGAATATTCCTGTGGTATAATACACTTCTTTACGGTTCGCTGCCAATATACAAGGAACCTTTCCCAGGCCTCTCGCGATTGCGCACGCCCTGCCACGCAGCATCTGCGGGTCTTCGCGGGCGCCAGGGCTTCCACGGCGCTGAGTCAACACGCGAAGGTGACGGGCGATTAGACTTCAACCTGCCGGCGGAATCGGCCCTTCCGCCTACCCTGCCCGCCCGCCTCGCCCGCCCCGCCCCGCCCCGCCCCGCCCGCGCACCCTGCTCTTCTTCCTCCTGCCCACCGCCTCCTGCCCTCGCGTCTCTCCCCGATGCGGCGCGCCCCGCAACACGAGGGCCGCATTTCCCGCTCCACACGAACTGCCCGTGGGGACGCATCCGAAATGCAGCAAAGGCAACGAATTCCCCCTAATAAGGGCTAATAAGAATCAACATTATGCAATCCGTTACTGAGACGTGTACTAATTATCACGTAATTAACTAAAAGAGAATAGGATACTTAAAAAAAATAGCAAACGCGAAAAATGTTTCAGGAGTCGCGCCGAATACAAGCTTTCATAAAACCCTACAACTCTCGCCACAGACGAGACAACAATATTTTAAAATTCTGCAATATATTTTGTAGAAATATTCACAAATGCTCAACGTCCAAGGTATTTTGAAAATACTAGGGGAGAGGGGAACTGAGTAAGTAAAAATATAATATAACATTAATTATTGGGATATTTTGCGCAGGGAATAGGGAAGTAACTCATCAATAGGACCCGAGAGGATATGTTACAGCAGTCTCTTCAGCGATACACAGTTCCTCCATTTTCCCCCACTTACCCATTACTGCTGAAATCGTTTGAACGTTTAGCGTCTTCAAAAGCTTCATTCATTTATTGCACCTTCTAGCAGTCGTTTATTGAACTCCGATAGCAGTTTATTAATGCCAGAACTGTTAATATGAGAAAACTTAGAGTACCGTTCTACAAAGGGGTATCGTTTTTTTTTTAGGAAATACCAAAACTTCTCGTGGCTCAGTTACCCGCTTTATTAAAATAAAAAGTGGGTTGAGGTTAAAAAGAGTTGTCGGATAAATATGTGAAATACAAAAGGACACCAGAGCATATGTAATCGCTAAAAACCTGTCCGTTTCCTTAGAAACGACCTGTTTTTACTTGGAAATCAAAATTATAAAAACAAAAGGTTAGAGCCTATACACCATTCCACGGCTTTGTTCAACAAGTAAATCACACTATACAATTTTAGTCTTTATTGTCATTGTCATGGATCAATGAGCAATGTAGGAACAGTGTATAATCGGCGCAATGTTGAAAAAGCACAAGAAAATGTTTCCTCCCGTAATATATTCATTCTCACCCGGCTTTTTTGTAGTCATCTTTGAAAAAAACTTGAAACGATAGGATGTTTCATTAAAACAACAAAATTACACACATAACATTACATCGTAAACCAAGACAAATGTATTCAAAATTAGTACTGTTGCAACGGAACGAGAAGAATGGTAAACTGGATTAATTGCATTATAATGATGAGCGGTAATGGGTGATGCATATACGTAACAGACTCAAGAATAGACTTTAAAAGATATATGTTCTAACATTTCCAAATATAGTGATACTTAATATACTGTAAGAAAAAAATCATCCTATTCCACATCGTAATGGATAAATTGAAAATACGCACAAATAACAAACTCATAAAAAGTTTTTCTCTTGTACAAATAAATTTCGTATCGAAGGTGTGATACAGGATTTGGAAAGAAATATTACTAAATTGATGCAATAATTTTTATCCACATTCACGCGGAAAACAATGTGAGCTGGCATCAGAATATTATACAAATACATATACCTGGAACAGTTAATAGCTGTCTTAAGGTTTTAATTACACACTGACACGTGATAGTTGAGAAAAGTTTGTGAAATATTTTGGCTGCTTTATATCCAAATTCTCCTCGAGATGGAACTCAATATTCAAAAAATGTAATCTTGAAAATTTCCTAGGCAGAAACTGAAGTACAATAAACATGAACACAAGAATGTTAAAAATCCCACACCCATTTTCTTTTACGACGTAAATACTAAAAGTTCGTACCATCCTCATGAACCTGGCTTTAACGTATGCGTATTGTTGCTCGTAGTACAAGAGTGGCGGGAGCGCTTCGCGGAGGTAGCGTAGTCCCGGAGCCCCGGCGGTGGCTGGTTCGCGGCCTGCGACGGAGATGCCGGACGAGGCATTTGTCTTCCTTAGGGGGGGGGGGACGTGCTCGCCAGAGAGGCGGCGTGGGCGCGATGGGGAGCTGCGGCCGCAGAGTGCAGGTGGGCACGTCAGGGTCGATAGGAGGGCAGGGCAGGGGGTACCATGGCGGGAGCGGTCGCAAGGAAGTTGCGGCTAGTGCCACCAAACAGCCTCCGCGTGACTCGCGGCGGTTTGGGCCTCGGGGAAGGCGTGCGTGGCCTGCTTCGTGGAGTTGGGAAAGTCTGAGGGGACGAACCGGCAGTGGAGAGAGTTCACCACGACGGTGGATATGGAGGAAGCATATAGATTAAGGTGTTGATAAAAGTTAACGCGGAGGGATGGGAGATACACAGACGGGATCGGGTTTACTAAGGTGGAATTGAAAGAGTATTCGAGTGGGGAGAGAGGTAGAGTGGGAAGGGAGCGGAGTGAGAAAGGGGGCGGAGTGATTTATATATAATGAATAAAATGAAGTGGAAGATGGGTGGTTTACTTCGCGGTGATAAGGAAATCGTGCGAGTTACGGTGATGAAGGTGCGATGTCAGCGATAGTGGCGGTGGTGGGCGGTGGCGGTGGTGGCGTCGGCGTTGTCCAATTAAAAAGAGGAATTGGAATAATCTGAGGTGAATGATAACTAGAGTTCCGAAATTCAAGATTTATTTCCTAAATTAGGTAGGTAAAATACATTTATTTTTACCAAAATAGGCATGCAAAGGCAATTATTCCGACTGAAATAGGAGTTCAAAACGATAGGTAAACAATGAACAATCAACCTTTAAGAGGAATTACTGTAAAAATTAATAAATAAAAGCTACTTGAATATGTTATCTACATTCCTCAACATGGAAGGAACCTATTTTTTCTTTGTAATATTGATTGCACATGACCACCAGACTTCTTACACACTCCCAACTATCAGAAGGATTATTTTTCAGTTCCACCATTGAAATTTTTTTTTCGCACATTAAATTTTGGTAGGATGATTGCGATTTTCGCCGATGTCTCTATGAAACGTCTCTATGAAAAGCTATCTTGGACTCACTTTTGAATCCTGGAATGGCATCAGTAACAATATTGCTTTCGTTTTTCGGACTTGAATAATTTTGAGAAATATTTGTTCAGAGAGATAAATTAAGACAGAAAAAAAGCAGTCCAATTATGTAAACTGGGTGCTTGTTTCTGTGTAGATTTTCTTTCTGAACCAATATTATTTTATTTTGTAAATAATTTATATTATTTATTTAAGTGATTTATGTAACTAATGTATATTATTTTGTAAATAATAAACAATTTATACGTTTCTGGGGTATGTTTCTTCAATGCAAATTTTTGCGTACCAAGTATTTTTTCAAACCAACTTGAGTGCTTATTGCGGCTCAGTCATTCGGAATATCCACGGAGTCTTTATGCAAAGACATAGCTTACATTTAAAGTTTCTTATAAAAGCTGTAGGATATTGAAAAGTATTAAAGATGATCGTTATTCGACAAATCGAGTTCGCTTTTTTAAAATGTGTGTCCTTTGTTCAGAGCTTGATGAATGGAATACAATATTTAATGATCACAGAAAATTGTTGAATGGCTTGACCTCGAAAGTGCCTTCATCCGCCTTTTAAATTCAACATGTGTCCTACAAACTTGATCCTCTTCAATATTAAAAACCAAAATGATAAATCTTGTTCGTTGGATATTGTGACTACTACCTTTACCCTTCAACTACAGTGCTACCTTCTACTTTTACCTCAGACGACATAGCTCCGAATTGCCGATGAATTGTGTACTATTCAAATATTTGTTTCAATTCTGCATTTTATAAATCTTTAACTAGACATAACACTGTATAGTACATAAACCAACTATAATTTATCTGAGAGTACAATTTCTCAAAATTCCTGTAGATATTTACTCTCCTCTGGTCTTTTTCAACTATATTCAAACATCCTTGTCGCCAAGTACACACGAAGATATCCGATCATGATCCATCCAAGCCCTTGGGATACAGTCATTGGGCACTGGAGGGACTACATTATAGGGTTCTTACCCTTTACTGCACATTTGATGTTCAGTTTTATAAGCACTGCGTTTGGCGCATTTCTTTAGAGATGACCCCCCCCTTACGCGATTCGCGATGGCATCAATGGAACGGCGCCCGGGGTCGTAGAAGTTGTTAGTGTGGGGGAGTGCGAAGGGAAAGGGTGCGTGGACGGCAGAGAGCATGGGCGGTAGAGTGCGTAGGCGGAAGTGTGGGTGGGAGCGTTCGACGCGTGAAGGTGGGTGGTGGGCGAGTCTGTTCGCAGGAGTGAGTGGGCGGCGGGGGAGAGAGCCGCAGATAATAAGTGGGCGGGGTGTGAGTGGTGGGGAGTGTGTAGGGTGTGTATACGAGAGAGAAAGACGAGTGGGAAGATCGATGGAATCCGTATGGTGGTGTGACGTGGGTGGATGAACGCGTGAGCGGAGGCTGAGGAGCGCGTGGACGGAGAGTTAGCGTTGCCGGGGGAACGCCGCATGGGCGGCGGAGGGAGTGGGAGCTCGTGGCTGAGGGTGCGTAGGCGGAGAAAACCGAGCATCCGCCCTAAGCCGCGACAGCGATTGAATAACGTACCGGACGACCTCCGACAGGCGCCGCCAGAGTGCAGGTGCGCTCGGGATGTATTTGAAATTGCGTTCACAACGCACCACAGCCACCAAATAACCAGCGGTATGGTGGCATTTTTCCACTCTTGGCAAGAAAGAAGCTATGCAACATAAAGGAGAGCATTAATTTAGATGAAAATCAGCTATGTGAAACAGGATAACCATCCTGTGGCGGACAATGACATGATTCGGGGACGAGAAGGGAGGAGATGGTTTAAATTACCAATCCATTATTTGCAGTTGTTTATGCAGGTCGTTCGATTTGAATGAAATATATAATACGTGTACTGATAACTTTACTTAATATAAATAAATAATACACATATCTATAGACCACGGCACTTCTACCCGAAAGATAATTAAAATTGTGACTATTGTGTTTATGACCAATGTGATATATTGACAGACTACATTAATTTCCATTATAGTACGCAGGCATGGTGAAAAGAAAAAAAATGAATATATGCTACAAAGTCTCTAGAGTTTCGAGTAACAGAGTAGGTACCTGAAATAAACTTTTAATTGAATGATTCTACTTCAATGCGTTCAATTTCGTCTGTGTGTTTTTAATATGAACATTAATTCAAAAGCTTGGCGTTTGTAAATTGCTTCGTTGCCAATAATTAAAATGTATGAATATCATTATGAACAGTTATATTAATAATGCCAATCAGAAAGTTCTTGAATTAACGGTATGATATCGTTTAGGGCCTCTCATTCGGAAAACAATATTTAATATTTTATGTTTTATTCTTACAATATATTGAGTTTTACTACACGTCGTAAGGTAAAGAACTTCACAGTCAAACAAAAGTCTATGGATTTTGTGTGTATGTGTGTGTGTAAAAACAGTCCAGATACAAGGCGATAATTAACAGCATGGACTAAATTACTGCTGTTGGCAAAATTATTCAGAGTCCATTTCAAGGCTCACTAATTTCAAATTACGTCGCGGGGCTAAATACTTAATGCGACGAATGAAATGAATCGTGCCAACCAAAACAAAAAAATACAAAAAGCATTTCAATCGGAAGTAACTGACCGACCTTGCCAACAGTAATCACCTTCTAACAGGTGATCTTGTTATAATTACGTGAGTTTCCGTGGAGGGGGAACAACCTCGGTTGCGAAGAACGTCTGCTGCAAACCCTAACCGCCCATCCTACATTGGTCTATTTTAGAGATATAAATCGCCAACTCTCCAATGTATATTTCTGAGAAACCTGGATAGATATATGTGAAATGTCAGAAGTAGTTCTCCGTTTCATTTCTTGGCAGCCCTTTCTTTTCTTTCAGTTTCCCTCCCACCATTTTACTTACACCAATACACTTACACCAATATTTTGGGAAATAATCTTAAGGGCAAGTATCGATGTACGTAAAAATGCAAAGAACTAAAGAAAATGCTTCTGCATATTTTTGTTAAGGAGCAAAGTTAAGAAGTCGCACTTGTTAATAAGAAATGGTATGAACAGAACCGTAATTTGAATCAACGGAATTCTGTAAGCGACCAAACATGTGAACTTTTACGGCAAACACTGAAGTAAAAAACCCTTCAAATATCAAAATAACTCCGATTAAAAACTACACATCTGAATTTTCATAATTGACAAAGGAAAATTAAACATATTGCGGTATTTTTTGTAGTTTATTCCTTTCTCAGCGTAGTTTGTCGAGGCTTGGTGGTCGCAGACTTGTGAGGCGCCCTGTGTGTCTGTCCAAGGCGCGTCGCGTTGCGTCGCGTCGCACACGCCCTCCAGGGCCCGCCTGAGGCCCTCCAGCGCCGCCGCCCAGCTGGAGAGCGCCTGGCGATGAACAATGGCTAACGACCCGCGGCGAGACGGCGGCGACGGCGCACAGCCCCGCAGCCCCAGGGGACGACTAGGGCGGAGGCCATGGTGGTGGGATTGGCGGAAACGGTGGTGGTGGCGGCGGCGGCGGCGGCGGTGGGAGCTCTGGCGTTCTCGTTGCCTTTGGTGTTGGTGTCAGAGGTGGAGGCCGCGCGGGGGTGGCCCGGAAATTTAAACCCCTGAATTTCCTATAACTTCAATTTATGTTGTTTGATTGGGGGGAAATCTTTTCCTATAATTATTTGCTTTCTTTCACAAATTTTATAGTCGTATTCATAAACCATGTATTTAAATATGGTAATATGGTATATTAGTTGCTTCTCTTTTATACACTGTTCCAAGTTTCAGGGAAGAATGTGGGACGAGTGTAATTAACCAAAGTACTATCAATTGAAATTTCATTTCGTTCTCGTGCCAATTTTCGGTTCTTGCTCTACAGAGATCAGTAGCAAAACTTTCATAAGTACAATTATTCATGTAATAAGCAAATATTAGGCAAAAAGTAAAATTTCCTTTTAACACAAAAATTCTAATAACTCCTTATCGCTCGAGGAATACGCAATCTTCTTTATTTCCTCTTTTTAAAATTCCTGACGACGGATCAAATAAGATACGGAACGCGGACATCGGATCACCCATTCGCTCTTCGACGCAAACCAGTTTCAATGGTTGCGCTGTGCTGTGGGTTTCTAGCCAGTGACTTCGCACCAAAACTCGGGAGGTTCTTCGCCATAATCGAGTTAGACAACTGACACTGCGTGTTGCGCGAGTTCAGAACTATCTGGCGAGGTTAAACTTCGCGAAGGATAAGTGGATCGGAAGTAATGCAATTGTAGGAGCAGTAAGTGCAAGGAAAACAGAAGATGTATAATCGTGTTTAGCTGCAGTGAACGAAGATAAGTTCTCTTACGCAGCACGGTGCACTAGGAAGATTGTACTAGTAGAACTACCCAGAAGGCGGTGAGTTGTTTAGAAACAAAAAGTGTGAATAACAAAAGGGAGAGAAACATCTGACACAAAGTAATTTTATTTTCGACTAAGTTTTCAGTAATCAGTAGTCTCCAGACACTAAATGAAACGACGAAATTAATTTCAAATGGTAAGTACTTCCCCACTAAATTAGAAACTGCCCTACACAACAAACACATTCCGGAACTTGTAACAAGCGCGGCATCAGCTGCTTCCGGGTGCCGAGTCGAGCGAACACGCAGCGAGCACAGCCCCCTTGAGATGGCGCGCGCCGCCCACGCCGAGCCGTAGCCGCCCTGATGTGCCTCTGGAGGGAGGAGGGGGAGCGGAGCGGGCCGCAGCTGCGAAGCGCTGCCTACTCTCGCCTCTAAGCCCTCTTGGGAAGCGCGGGAAAACTTTGCGATTAATTATAGCTTACGCTTTGAAAGCGCAGGGAAGAAACGGTCTGAACGTGTTCGATCGGCTTCTTTTGGTCCTCCTTAGCAGCCATGCCAGTGATCAATGATATACATTCGTAGTGAGGACGGCAATTACTAACAACAGACACGAGTTTCTTTTCTTTAGTTACGTACGCGGGAAAAAAAAGAGAACACGAGCTCCTCAATCACAAAATTAATCTTGATTCGAGCATGAATTACCATATGCTCCCTAGTGATTCATAATCAATTTCAATTGATTCCTTAAAGCAGATTTGCCACAAGAAGCACTTAATGTTGGTTTTCTTTACGAAAAAACACGTTCTAACGATTCATGAAACATTATGGCGTAGTCGACAGATTTCAAGTTATGGCTTTGAATCGATTTGGCTCGGTTGCGTTGAATATTGCTCCATATTTATGAGTAATATCCCACGATGGAAGAGGGGACGTGAAGAGATGGAAATAGCAGAAGCGCTCGTAACAAGCCAAGCAGCAAAAGTTACGATACGCCACGTAGGAGACATTAAAAATATAATGCGCGCAGACACATCTGCTGTCGCCATCCATCACTTGCTCCCCAAAAATTGTTCTCTATAGTATTGCAAAGCGGAGTAATTTACACCCCAGGACGTTTATATGCCAACTCACCAAAAAATACGAACATATTTCCTACCTATGATCGATCACACACTATCACCAATAAGACAGTAATAATCGCCGGAAATAAAATGCACAGAAAAACGTAGAAACGGAAATTTAACGACAGTAATGACTTCATTACTAATCTTCATCGAGCTGTTTATAAATAAATTAGCCCAGAAGTCTTGCCTTCTATTTAAAATTGATTCGTATTCTCTCATCAAACAATAAGAATTATTAACGGTCCCCCAGACTTTAGAATTAAAAGATCGATAAGGAATACACTTCCATGTCGTCCGGATATTAAATAATAATTTAGCTTTTAATTAAAAGGGATAATAGCAAAATTGGCTATTAAGTGACAAATTTTAGCTCTGACAACAACAAGATCCTAATAACATTTCATGATATTGATTTTACAATCATGGCTAAATGTCTTAAAGGAAAGAACCCTCTGTGTTGGAGGCTCTGTTCCCATAAATAATAACAAAATGTATTCTTCAAAATAACGCAAGTAAGGGTAGGTCATCTCCAATAACGGAAAATCTTAATGAAATGTATGATCAAATAAAATGGCCACACTAAAAGATTGCACTTTGCATCCATAATCAATCCGACAAGAATATATCTGCAAATATTTATTTTTTACTAATATCTACATATACAAATGGTTATTTGGGAATTGATACCTCCCCCAGAAGAAGCTACGCCAAGAACCGGTTGGTAAAAGGATTAGTACCGGTAATTAAAAAGTTAGAACAAAAAAAGTCAATGAAAATAACCTAAGGATAATGACAAAATGGAAAAGCGAAGCCCAAGTTTCATAATAAGTATCTTATATCTTACGAACGAGAATCTTTTCTCAAGAAACTGAATGGAAGCACGCAATCTAGTAACTTTACGAAAAACAATATCACGAAAAGCCATTTAAAGAATACGCAATATTAAAGGCTAACTATGTAATCACTTTCAACTAAGCACACCCACCAACCTAGGCAGTAACACAACACTCATCCGCACCCCAAATATCTTCTTTCTATCCAAAATCCTTCCTGGATGACTGTCTCCGACGGCAACAAATCCGCTTTCTTCCTCCCGGCCATTAACGCGCCTGTGGTCGAGGACAATTCCAGCGGGAGGGGGGGGGGCGGGCGCCGCGAGCGCAAGCAATTTCCTCGCCCACCGCGTCCACGTAGAGTGCGTGGGACGCAACGGAATTCGACCTTCTGTCTCCCTCGCGGTTGTGCGCCCGACTTTCAATTAACGACACCGCAACGACGTTGGAAGCGGGGGAGGGGGAGGAGAGGAGCGGCTTCGCGGAAATAGGTGGCCTCGCCCCGAAGCATTCGTCTTCGCACCTTCCGCATCAATAGCCGTTTCGGGCGGAGTTAAATCGAAAAACTTTTCCGGAGACACCGAGGACGCTCTAGCACCAAGTCGTTGCTCGTCGCGAGGTAACTACAGTTGGCACGGACGCCGCACCGCGCCGTGCCGTGCCGTTGTCGTGCCGTTGTCGTGCCGTTGTCGTGCCGTGCCGTACTGTGCTGTGCTGTGCTGTGCTGTGCTGTGCTGTGCTGTGCTGTGCTGTGCCGTGCCGTGTCGTGCTGTGCCGTGCCATGCTGTGCCGTGCCGCGACGAACGCGACAGATTCCCTCCGGTTGACGAAGGAGCGAACAGAAGGCGGCATGAGGAACAGTACAGAGCGTTCGCTTTTGGATTAAACTGAACTACGTGTACAGGACAAGGATTTGTATTGAGGAAAACGGATAGTTCTCTTGAGGAACTTGCAATGAAAATTGCCGGTAGCCGAACTTTTTAACCAAGCTCCGTGAAGTTACGGAAATTAAGCAGCTGGAGATCACGCGTGTTCTTGCATACGCGACCGTCTGCGAACCCCGGATACTAACGGCACTGAACTCGCGCCGGGATAAGGATAAAAGAATTTTACACGATTTGACGTATGACTGATTCTTTAAGAAGATTTTCAACACGTTCAACGCCAAAAAGGCTTGAATCGTAACGGAATAAAAAAACGACAATAAAATAGCACTACTTGTCATTTAATGGCATGCCAAGTTTTATACCAAAATTTCACATAACGAATATGCTTAGATGATGATCCTCACTTCTGCATACGAGAAAATCACTACGATACTGACAGAGTGCATCGGACGAAAATGTTACGTTTGGCACCAGATTTGAATAAATATTTGTTATCACTTCATTGACATTACACAAAATAATAAATGGCGGTCGAGTAAGTGCTTGGAGTTTATTTGAACACTCTTTGAAGGACTTCGAAAAAGATACAATAATTTTTTGATATCCTTTTAATTTCACCAATCCATTCCGCATAAAATGACCGAGGAAACATGAGAAAACTCAGAATTCAAAAACCACATTGTTGTGCGCATGACTTGCTTTCAAAAAAGTTATGTCAAAAATGTCAAAAAAGAAATACAATCATTTTATAATTTATATAACTGATTCTACCTACACTTATCTTGACCAAGGCAAAAAAGTAAAACAAGGGTACGAGAATCATGGGAATAAAATTAGAAAAAGTCCATTTTAATTACTCAACTCTATAGACCTACAAATACGAACTTTTGGAATAATATGTGTTGTCGACGGACTGAAGAGGACTGCAGAGTATCAATTTACGTCCCGAGCGGTACCTCTTCGCAGAGCAAACCGACAGTAAGTCACTATATTGGTACATTTGCGGCTAAGCGATAAGACGATAAGAAGGGCGCATTAGGCACAATGGTCTACCAAGATTTCTAACGCTCCCGGACCGCCAGTCGACAAGGCAAAGTTACTCTCACGTTCCGCAACTCCTAAGCAGGAGAATGAGAGATACGGCCGCCTGCAAAGCAAACCGCTGGCGATGGGCGCGCCGAGTCTACGCTACCGCCATCCCACCGAGGACACCCCGTCCACAACTACGGCCAACACGTCCCATTTCTGTTAACTGCAACCCTTCTACCCACGCCTTCTCAACATTCACTGTCTGATACTCTTTCTTAATCACTCTCTTCTGCTTCCTTTCTCTCTTCCCAACTCTTCGCTGCCAACCGCTTCGCTGTATCCATTCGCGTAGAGCAACCACTGGCAACTCACATTTCCCTTTCGTGAACTCTGCCTTTACTACTTTCTTCTTCTTCTTTCCCTCACCTCATCACTCCCAGCCTGCAGCACTCAGATTGCTCGCCTGCTCGCTCTGCCTGCCCCGCAGCGGGAGCAACGAGCGGCCTCGATGGCGCCGCTTCGTGGAGCCGTTCCGTGTATCTCCGGTTTCATCTAAAGCGCCTCGAGGGCCCCTCCCCGCCCCCCCCCCCCTTGGGCGGGTGTGGGGGAGGGAGAAGGCCAACAGAGGAAAGCGGGGGTGTCACTTAGGCCGATTTGTATGCCAACACCGCGCCCCGCCCTTCCTCGGCCCCTCCCTAGCGACTGCGCCGCCACCGCCGCCGCGGCCGTCGTCGACGTGACACAGTGGAGCTGAAAGACCTCAAAACGAGGTACAATTAAACAATGTACTTACCGTAATGTTATCAGACGTCATCGTTTCCTAGGGACAGTCCTCGGATTAACCAATCCACCCCCAGATAAAATTCGTCCCCGTCCAATAAGTATTATATACAGTACAGTAATCCAAAATATGATTTTGAAAAATTAGTTACTTTTTTTGAAAAAGAGGAGAATGTCTGTCCCTGGAGGCCAAATTATGCTAAAGCATCTAAAACATATCTGCGCTATTGCTTCACCCAATTTTTCATGGGTTATTGTTTCTTAGATCCGCAACATAAACTTTGTTTTGAGTTATTGTTGGATTAGATATACAATCTGTATTCAGTAACTAACGTACTGAGGAGCAATGAAAATAATTCTGCTTAGTAAAAAAGTGTCTTATAGATTTCGATCATATCCATTAATATTTCACATAACATTGTGCGTTTGACGAAAATAGAGACATCACGTTCATTCAATATACATATCTAGCGTACCCGAGCGAGAAGACTTGCATGTTAAACCCCACTCTAATTTTTCCTAAAGGTATCGTGAAGCTGAAACATGGGAACACGTGGTTCGTTTCCATTGTAGTTTCCTTCACAATTATATACACAGCACTTGCAGACCACGGAAAAACGTTAAATGAATGGTTGCACTACACGCATACGAAACAATCTTCACCAGTATATAGCAAATATTAATAGTACTTCTAGTTATTGATGCGAGAGCGAATCTTGAATTACTAATTATGCAAATAAACCTCGTCAGTGTACACAGCAAATGAAATAGCATAAGATAAAGAAATTTAATCCTAAGCATGACGTCACAAAGATAACCACCAGCACCAAGGTCTGAAATATAGGTCACGGAAGAATATATTCTGTAATTCACCATGCGGTGATATTGGTAGTATCGACACGCACCCAATCAGCAAAAATTTAATAGAATGTCTAAGAGGCCTCCGGCCTCAAAATTTTCGTTTTTAAGGTTCTAGAACCCTTTGATTAGGAGTTATTTAACGTTATATCTGACAGTGTTGCGAGTTGCATTTGTTATGAATATTTAAAAGCGTTTTTAAACAAATCCTTCTAATGTTAAAAGTCAAAGTGCAATTGTAAAATTTTGTGAAATAATATAGGAGATACATTGATATGACAATTTGATGGTTTCGGAATAGTATGTATCTCTCATGATCAGATCATGAATTACAAACAGATATTTTACATCTGATAAAAAAAAGTTCTTTCTTAACACAAACGTGTTTTTAAGCAACAATATAAAAAATTGGTGAAGGCTGATTAGCAATACAAGGAAAAGGTCATTGATCATTTTACAGTCTGAAAGAGGCAGTGTTTCTTTTCCGGAAGGGCGTGAGATCCTGCGCCGACCTGCTAGACGGTTCCAGGTATACTCGCCGGCGGTGCACCGCTGCAGTTAGGGGAAACTCTAAGCTCCTGACTGGCCTCTGGACATGTGTAGCAGTTTAGTGCATATAGAGAGCACACAGTGTTATGCGTTACTCCAAGTGTCTTTTTTAACTACAAGACTGGATTTCCTGCACGGAGTGCTTGAATTCGACCTACCTATGAAGCTAGTCTCAAAAATCGGCCACCTTTGAGACAAACTCTACGACTTTCCGATTAAGAACCCTGCTGGGAAAATTGTTGCCAAGAGCTATCTCAACTGGTCACAGCAATGTGAATGCCAAGAAGAGTGTTTGCAGAATATCAGAATAAAATATTCAAAATAAGACAATCTAAGTAGCTTAATTTCGTCTGTAAAGTCCCCCCCCCACCTCCATTTCTGCAACCGCTTCCTTTGTCGACGGCCTAGAAAACTTTATTTCTTGGTGTTCCTCCTTTATTTTAACTGCCGTCATGTTTTGCGTAAGACCCACTGTTCACTGCCATCGCACTCTCGGGCCCTCGTCGCAGAGACACGCTTAGACCCCTGTGATTTAAGCCCGGTTAACACGAGGGCGACAGACTGTCAGGCACCCTGCCGAGGCGGCTGCTGTGGCTCACGCGTTCCAACAGCGATAGATTCGTGTTGACACGACTGAAGACAAGCTGCACCACTCAAGACGCCACCAAACATCTACTAATACAGAGCACCTCCTGTATAGACGAAGGCATACGCGTCTTCATCTGAGGTCGAATGGCTGAACTTCGTTTTTACTTACAAAAGTATGAATTCTTATTTACACTTGGTCAAGAATTTTCGAAAGACTAATTAATATTTTGAACAAAGATACATATTGTTTTGGAGGAATAACGTTTTGAAGTAGGAGCTAACTTTCAATTACTTTACGTGGGTAAACTAGCAATTAATATTCCATTGCATGCACATATTAACTGTTATTATTACTCTTGTCACATTAACTTTAAATGTTACGATAAAAAAGCGTTTATTGTCAAAATTAAGGAAGAGTAAATATTTTCAATTTAGGCTTCGTTAAAAAAAATTAAATGTAAACAATCCCTTATGAAACACATCTTACGGAAGTAGTGATTCTGCTGCTCTTTCTTGAGTTATAACCGGATACACAATAAAAATGTTAAAATGCGGATTCACAATTCGATCGAGAAATCGCTTTACAATCTGTTGAGAGGATTGTAAGATAAGAAAAGAAAATCTGAAAGGAACAACATGCTCTAGCAGCATGTATCGGTTGGATTGGGTCCATTTTGTAAAATAAATACTTGGGTTTCTGCACACAACTGCATACATTAACGCAATTATTACAAGACGTACTAAAACAATTGATACATTTCTGAAGGAGACAACACCCCAGTTTTAACTTCTGTTCTCTTCACTTTACTTCTTACGCTACATGAAGTGTGTGTATATATAGTTTTATATCCAAGTTTTTTATTTTATTTTATTTATTTAATAGGTAATTATTACAAACGAATTAGATTACTTGATCCTATGTGGCTAGGCCGAGGCATTTAAGCCATTACAATACCTAACATCCTTTCGCGTTCTAATATTTCGAATTCTGGTATCACCCCAAATGGCTCTCCATCGCAATTCAAGCCGGGGAAAGAGAGACCATCACAAAGGTACGGCTGCAGGAACAAACCCGCTTGAAGGGGGAAAAACCTGCCGTCAGAAGCCGAGTAATTCTAATCTATCGACGTTTGATTTTAGCTATTTCATTTTCTGGCGCGGGCGTCCCGCCGTCTGCCTTCCAGTGCTTGGCTCCTCAGCAACCTGAATATCAAACGGTGCCACAGAGAATCGTCGCACAACGCCTCTGCCCTTACATTTCGATTCCCAACTTCCCTCACCCCCTAAATGTGCTTATTACTATGCCAGTTTTATTTTAATTTATTATATTAACCTGTTAACTACCAATTGACTACGACTTATGACTTATTTCTGGGGTTACTGGACTGTTTACTAACTTAACAATAAAATTACGTACTATTGTTAGCTTATTGACTTAATTTATTTCTCTCCAGTCTACGCCTGCTTCCAGCTAACCACGTGCTGTTTATTCCCACTCCCCTAATTTCAGTTTCCCTAATGGTTCCGGACCTTTCCTAAAATGTTCTAATTCTTTCATAAATTTAGATCTTTTGTCACCTAAATTTTTGGCGAGCCGTTACGTTCTGTTTAGGAATAGTCAAATTTCCCATCCCATCATTTTTTCCTCCCATGTTTCGGTTGCACAGCAAATTAAGAAGGATGGATCCAGTCTTCCCTAATCCCGGCAGAGCACACAGATGCATTACCACTTGCGTCCTTTAGTCTACGCTACATCCACAACCCAACCCTGACCAAGCTGTATCCCCCTCTTGCGTCCTTTGCCGAGAGTATGTATCGTAACTTTCCGCAACCTGCCATAATGGACTCGCATGGATTATGAGGCACCAGGAATCGTTTTTCAGCCGTTGCTTCCCAGACTCTTTGCCTTTTTATATTCGCAAGTTCTATCGGAAATCAGTCTTTCTATCTCACGGGTTCCCCTATCTCCACATTTCCGGAGTAGACTTGTCTCCCAACCCTGCGCGTCAAGTAGCCGTTTAAATTTTTGTGCGCCAATAAGCGTTGGTCGCTTTCCCCTGCTATTGCACTCTAAAGCACGCTATGTATAAGTGTTCAGCCTGTTCATTATCTGCCTAATTTAATCAGAGTTTAATAGGTTTCATTTTGAAATTCTCTCCAAATTCCTATACTACCGACCTCTCTGGAAGACTCCGGCATTTGCTGGCGCAACCTAGACACTCTAGAATTATTTTGCAATAATCTGTTTCGATGCTTTTCTAATCGATCTATCTTATCCACTCCCCAGATTTCTGCTCCATAGTTCATAGCTGGGAGAACTAACGATTTGAACATTGAATCGCATACTTTTAGCGGCAATTCCGGAACCCTTTCGAAATTTTTTAATACACGGTGAGTAAAAGCTTCCAAAAATGGTTTAATTTTATATTCCGCGTGTGTCAACCACTGTCAAAACTAGATAGTTCGAAATATTCGGGTTTAATTCCTCGGACGCAACGAAGAGGGCCGTTTATATTCCACATTTTCCGCTCTATGTTGCACAGTGGCAGTTAACTACAAACGTTAAAGTTCAGTCTGTCATCACGACCAACATCACCTGTTCCTCCGCTCCAGGAAACTAAAGTAGTATGAATAGTGGAGTCGGGCAACACTTGACGCTCTCTAGCTCCGCCTCGGGCCCCCGCCGCCATTCAATGGGGAAGTCGGAGCGGCGTTGCAAGCTGCGTCGCCACCGAGGGAGAGAAGCGCGGATGCGACTGTCATTTACTAATTGCTGTCTGGTTGCAGCAACCGCCAACGCGTCGGGCTCTCGCCAGCACCCGTCCCCGCCCGCGCCTACGCCCGTTCGCTTTGGGCCTGTCGTTCGCAAATGCGAGACCGCAAAACAAAACAAACAAAAATATTACATATGTAACGCTTCTATGATTCTGACGAGAACCATGTAATGTATCAATATATGATTTCGGCAGTAGTTGTAATGTTACTTTGCTTTGCTGGATACTACGATGTGTTTTAAGTGAGAGAATGTTTTTGTTTGTGTGGAAAGAACTCAAAATGACAATCACTTGTGCGTTGGAGTTGGCGGTAGACGGACGAATGAGTCACTAACGGAGTTCGTAGAAGTTAGATGAATGTTGCAAAACCAAGACAGACACTTTCGCGAATAGTGAAGTTAACGTTTAATAGTCTACAGTTATTTTAATGAGAGGAAGCAATGCCAATTTGATGAACATTAATATTTTACGAGGGAGGTAAAAGGGGATGCAGCTGAAAAGAAGTCGGATGCGAAGGAGATTGAAGTGGTATTAACGTCGAACAAGGACTTAAGGCCCTGTACGGCCGGCATCCGTTAAGGATTTTTACGCATCTTATTTTTCACTTTCATGTTTCTTATTTTTATTAAAAGAAACTGTTATTACAAGTATTCAACAACACATGAACACACGTACCAATATCACAACTAACGCACTTTGAATAAGCATTGCTTCGGTTTACAAACTTCAATAGCGTTTGTTATTTATAGGTGTTGTGGTAGGATATCTTTGGCATTTTAAAAATAATTAAAGATGTTGTCATTGTCAACAATGTTTTTTAATTCAAAAGCAGTAGTCGTTTTGTGGCTTCCATCTAGCAGACAACTGATGATGATGGCTAAGCCATCGAAAGCTGCTTTTGAATTAAAAAACATTGTTGGCAATGACAACATCTTTAATTATGTTTGTTATTTGTTTTATATTGACATGATATAAGATCTATTATTTAAAATCACTGCGTGTTCTAATGGTTCATTAACTCGCCATTTTCATTGTATCGTATAAAATGCACTACAGTGCTATTAATGCCAGATAACAGCATGCATTTTCTAAAAACAAACAGCAGCAAAATTTGAACGTATCGATAGTTAACAACGTTCTGTTTATTTTTAATAAAAATTTCAATATGCGTTCTACTTCCCCCTTAAATGAACACGTTCATTATTTACGACGTACACAGGGGTTGGTAACAATGAGTCAATTACCTTTTGTTCGGAACATGCCGGGTGAGCTATTGTCCTAGAGACAGGGCATGTAAAACGCCGACGACAATAGAGTAGCCATTATTTGATTCGCATACCGAAGTTCACCATTTCACATTATTTTTGTTACGATTAGTGCATTAATCCCCCTCATAATAAGCCTGTTGACTAAGAGCAACATTCACGGCAGAAACAAATATTTGCATTTACACGAACTCATTTCCCGTTACGTACTAAAAACAAGGAATGAAAAGCTCACTTTCATCAAATGCGGAAACAATGACTTTCACAGAAACTCAACCAGTGATCCATTAGCAAAGCAATCTGATTGTTGGGAACACAGCACTCGGCCCATTTTCCTCTGCGTCTGTCTGTCTCTCCTCGTGGCGCCGCGCGGTGCGGAGCGGTGCGGGTCGGCCTCGCGGCCCAGGCCCCGGGGACAGGCGGACGCTGTGCTAATAACCAGCACTCCGCAGTGTTTGCTATTAATCATGTCAGTGCGCAGGCTGCAGTCGCGAGGGCCGCCCACGCGGACAATGGACGGGCGTTTCCCCGCGGCTGTCACGACCGCGGCCGCCACGCCGTCCTCGCCGCGTCGCCCTGTCGTCTGCCCTCCCCCTTCCGCGAGCCGTCCGCCTAGCACCACCCTACGGACGGACTGACGACCACACATACCATGGCTTCCTAGACGCAGATAGACATGGACGGATACACACATACAATAAAACATTTCTAAATTTTTGGACAGGCACAGACGGACAGATCCGGACGGATAGACGCACAGACACAATCAATAAAATCTCTTAATTTTCAACTAATTTGTGTTTAACTCTAAATTTTCTAAATTACAAACACTGAAAATGAAACGTTGTTTTTCAAAATTCTAAGGGCACAGGGCACAGAGAATGAAGTCAGTTGGCACATTTAGAAGCAAATTATCCGTATGCACCAGTCATGTAAAGTTGTTTCTGTTTTCCATTTCTTTCACTTTCGTTGGGTTAGGCTGTTATAACAATATTAATCTGAGTATTTACACCAAACTGTTATTTTGATGGGATCGAGTCACCAATTATCATTTAGTTAATGCCTATTTTGAGAACTGAATTTTGCCGAGTTTCAATAAAGAGAAAGTAATAGTTTGGATCGTAATTAAATGAACCAATATTTTCGGTAAGTAGATTAGAGTCAGTAAGTGATTCGTCTTACACGCGTCTTTTAAGGAATTTCACAGTTTTAGTATGATTGCGTGGAACTAAAAATAAATTGTAAAAAGTGTCTCCAAGCGAAATTAATTATGTTATTAACAATCATTCTGATCAGTAAGCAATAGTACAAATTAATAGTTTTTCAAATCATTTGGAGCTCGAAATCCTCCCCATCGCATTTCCCCTTTTCTTCTTCCATTGCTGCAATATGTAGATTACACAGTTAATTAGTAAAGTTATTTAGGATTAGAATATTAAATAAGTATTTTCCAATTGTTTTTAATATTGGTAAAAAACATTTCCTTACTAGCTACGCGTACTATTGCACTCATAAAATTTGAGCCACTAACAAGTAAGGATTTGAACTATTCAAAACAATCAGAAACAAATTTTGCAAAACAATCAGTAGTTCATTTCCATCTTCTCAAAAGTGGTTTTCATTGCCGCTCTTTGTTTACAAAGAAACCTTATTTTTCTGATACATGCATATAACACTTTAAAGGACCGACACCTTTTATCTTACATCTGTTTTTTGCGCCGCATCAATACCTACTTCATTTTTTCTTTTGGTCAAGGCTCAAGACAGAGTCGAACATTTTAAAACGTGACCAGTTGTTTCCCTGTATTTTTTTCTGTATAATTTCTGTACTTTAATTTCTCTATTTTTTCCGATTTCAAGAAATCGGTCACCCTGATGGTTTACGATGTCAGGTCCACTTACTTGCGGTACTTGATAGTAGGAGAAGCAATTACTTCGATTCCAATTTCCCTACGTCGACCAATTTCATCAGCAGTTAGTGGCTTCAAAATACTACTCGGTTCCCCACTAATTGCTACAATTCCTCAAACATTCGCTTTGGAAACTCGGGGTATCCAATTTTACAGAAAATGAATAAGATTTAGAAAGAAAATTGTTCAAGTTTTATTTCAGTTGTACGACACGATGCACGTATGATAAAAGTACTTGTTTAATAGACAATGCATAATACCATAAGAAATTAATAGAAGGCTATTTACAAAACTGCTTCTGAAATATATTAATTAATAACTATAATAATAATAATAATAATAATAATAATAATAATAATAATAACGTTCCTTTATTCGAGCAAAAAATGGATTTATTTTTGAAAGACTCTGATAGTAAATATAGAAGTAGTGTAGGGGATCTGTTAATTAAAATACGTAATAGTTAATAACGTCATTATGCCGATTAACAGCAAATAACAGACAGTTTACAGCAGTTTCTAAACCGACGGTTTTGTAACCAGCCAAGTCTGTTGTTTGTTCTATCGGCAGTAAGTAACACAATCATTTTCTTAATACCAACACCTTCTTAGAAAAAAATAATATAATCAAGAAATACAATTTATTGGAATAGGTGTACTCATACGCCATCTTTATCTACAACTCATTTCTTTCGTTTGTGATTAACGGGCAGTTAAATCCTTAACGGACGTCGGCCGATAAGAGTGTATTTCGTTCCTTTATGATTGCGTTAATTCGATGCAACAGTACAGTATCACGAAAGAAAATAAAATATCCATTTCAAATTAGAGGGTCCACAATAACAGTCAGTTCGATCGGGGAAAAAATTATTTTGAAAGAACTCCTGGGTACGGTTTAGACGTCAAAGATGTTCACAGACGAGCTTACGGACACAAGTATCGCAAAAAAGAAAATTTCCGGAATTATGGCTTCTGAAAGCTTTTATAATTAGCCATTTAATAGTAAAAACCTAGAATAAATACAGCGAATCCATAGTATAACATTTATTCAGTATATGCTCGTCTGAAAAAGGATTTCATTCTCTGATCACTTTTCTGACACAAGCCATCAATTAGTCTGAAACAATTATTCGATTTCTGAAATATATAAAGCAGATATTCAAGAAAAGCGTACAGTTTATAATTGGCTATCAACTCTCAACGTAACATTTCATAAAAAACATGTATACTGATAATTTTCTCAGTAATTTATTTGCTAGAAATTATCATTATCGAAAATCAAACACGTAGAAAACACAGCACCGAAATCCAAGTCGCCCATCGAATTTGCTTAGGTAACCTTATTCGCAAACGCCGGTTCAGATCGCCTGCTCTTAACCAGACCTCGGCTGCAATGAAAGGCAAACCAGAAAATGGAGAAAAGACAACAAAGCAAATGAAATACAAACTGAAAGCAGCTAATGTAAAGTACCACGGGTTATTTGTACGTTCGTACGTCGGCTATATCCGAAGATGTGATAATACATTAGCAAATTATTGCCTGGAGTTTCGTGAATTCGAAGAGCTGTTTAGAGACATAAAACAAAACATACTGCTGAATGCGACTGCCGCATTTTCATTTTAGAAATCGATGTAATAGATTACAAGGGAAAAAAACTGACGTCACATAATGTTTATTGAATTCAACGATAAATACTAACTCAAATCAAACTTTGAAATACTTATCGTGTAATTCATTGCGAAATTGATAAAGTTCTGCAATAAAAAAAATTTACGTCGTAAATTATTCTAGATATTTCGTATTACATCAAACTCGCACAAAAGTCTCCATCTATAGAGTGGAAATAAAAACAAAATCGAATGCAAACTGAGTAGTTGAAAAGTTCTTTCCTAAAAATGCATGTAATAAAATTAGGAAAAAATAGAGCTGCTGCAACAGCACGTAGTTTTTCGCATTAGCTACGGTTATATAATATTATAATACTGGAATTTCAGTTCACGGGAATCTTCTAAGTCGTCACTTGTAAATATCATTACCAATCGTAGAATATAAGATGCGAAAACCCATTCTATTAAAGTTAACATCAACACAAATTCAAAACTGCATTGCATTCCATTCTATCAAATGCGAGAAACATTGTAGCCTAATAATGAGAAGTCACTATGAAAGTCAATAAACTGATTTTCAAAATATCAACAACAGCACATACTTTGAAGTTTTATCTGAAACGGATACGTAAAGTTCGTATTGTACTAGTGCAAATAGTACCCAACTAACTCTCAGCTAACAGGTGAAAAACTCTTTACAAAAACAAGTTAAGAATATTCGAATTTGGAAATAAAGATTTCAAAATTTTTGATATTTCCCAGGTATTAGTGATAATCGGTCTTATACCATATTTGAAGGCGTAATTTTCTCTTCTCCAGGAAAGCATGTTAAGAAAACCAATGTTCCTTTGTATTGACAGCAATGGAACTGTGCTTTGTTCACATTGATATTTCTGAAAATGTCCCCCAAAATAACGAAAACTAACAGTATTTCGAAAAACCTGAACATGATATGATTTAAAGATTGCATTTGAGAAATAGACCGTACCGAGAAACAAATATCTAGCTTCAATACTCAAGGTGTAAGGCAGGTTCGAAAAAAAAATAAAAATGTTTATCATTTCACTCAAGAGTTACGAGGAAAAATACTCTTATTTTCAAAAACTTGTGACCTTACTTTTGTAACCTGACTTTACCTAAAAATCTTATTTTGAAGAACAAATTTTACTAACTAAAATTTTTTTATTGTATCAACATTGTAGTTTTGCAGTATTTATTTTCTATTTTCGAAAAATACAGAGTATACCGATATTGCGACCGGCGTGTTTTTATTTAGAAAACTTCACTTTAATAGTTGAAAAAATTGAATAAAAAACGTGTAACGGTAAACTACACATTTTCAGAAAATTGTACATATCTCTACTTAAAGATGTATATTTTAAGAACAAATTTCATTAAAAATATTTCTTCACTTTTGTAGTTGCAGCAAGACGTCGAAAGTTTTTAAATGTTTGAAACGTCGAATGTTTGAAAATGTAGAGAGTTCAACGAAAATGGGATCTGGGCTATTTTAAGCACTCTTTGCTCTACGCAAGAAAAAATCAAAATTTTAGAGCAATTTTTAAGAATTGTATAACATGTTGACGCTTCGTGTAATGTACTCTCAAAAATCAAAACATCCGTTTCGAATTGGCGGAGCTTCAAATTCGTTCAGATCGATCGGGGAATATGAATTTTGAAAAGAAAAAAAAATTGTGTAACGATTTAGGCATTAGTGTAGACCACAGGCAGACGTACAGGCAGACAAACGGACGGGCAGACAGACCCAAGGGCACAATTTTTTCCGTAAAACAATCGCCGTTGTTTGCTGAAGCACTACAATAGTTTCTCTTACTAAAATAGCACAAGAGAAAGTAAAAATACTGTACCTAAATAGAACACAAATTACCACTGAATTATAAAACACTGATATTTATAATATAATGCTTGATGTCTACGTACTTCTAGACTTGTAGGTCTTTGTACTTCATTAGATCCTTTACTTTCTCTAGAGTATTTGTGATACCCTGCCATCATAGAAGATTTTTTTTTCTTGCAAAAGATAATACGCAATAGGCGTGGTGTCATGATACATTTGAACCAATTAGTTCTTGGTGTCAGACTTGTAAATTTACGCATTTTTCGGTATGACAAACAACGCACAAAAACACTCTTACACTTATAAAAACTTTCACAGAACAACGGATGTAGACTCCCGTAATTCGCACACGAGTAAGTTCTCAAACTGATGACAATTTCCCTCTTAGATACTGTACGAAACTTTGACCCCGTAACTTGACTTACAATGGAAATCAACTGCAGATCAAATATTTGTAACTTACAGATAATCGGAAGGTTTGGGCGGCCTCACAAATGTTTCCGTTCTGGACTTCACCGCGACGGAAGAAACCTGACAAGAATTCTCAAACACAAAAATATGAATCGGCAGTGTATCGGAATCTAGAATTCTTGAAGAATTTGAATTATAATTATTTAAGATCTTACTCTATAAAATGTGATTGAAATTTGTATAGCGACTCCTTAGCTCAGAAAGATTTCCCTTCTCATTAGCACTGCGAAAGTCAGAATCAGAACTAACAAAATGAAATAATTATATGCGTCGTCATTGCCAACAATATTTTTTATTAAAAAAGCAGCTTTCGATGGCTGATGGCCATCATAATTCATTTATTTACAATAATTAAATTTTAATAAATTGGGTACAATTGCGTGTAATAATACCCACTTTATCCAAAGCAATACTACATATTGATTAGATTACATCCAAAGGAGTTCTATCATTATGATATACATTTTTTTAACACTTAACATTGTTTTGCTTCAAAAATACTTATGGGGCGGGTGGCAGTCATGAATGAAATTACCTTCCCATCCTGTGACGTACTTATCGGGTCCCTCTCCTCTTGCGAGGGACGAAGAGGTTGGCAACATGATCAGAGATTTGTATAAAATTTCTGAGCACCAGGATTGTGACACTGCACTTGGAGTGACACTGCAAAGTTATCCGATGTGGAAGTTGAAACAAGTTCCTACAGGTTTCATGAGATGGTTACGGAGGTTGTCATTTCTTCATCGGGAGTGGTACATTTTGTTTGACTTATTGAAACGAAAATAAAATTTCTAATATTGAATTTCGACATGCCTCTTCTACTTATTATAATTTTTTTGAGTTATTTGCTGTGAGCAAATAAATATGCTACATGGATTACATTATCTAATACAAAACGTAATGTAGAATACTTGAACAAAAAATGCATAGACGTAAATTTATAGTCTACGACACAACTCTGTTGCCACTTCTTTCTTAATAGGCAACAAATCACCCACAAAGTTGCATATTAGAAACATGGAACACACTGCATAACGTTCAGAAATACATGAATTGCAAATAATGATTTCATGTATTTCCATTGTAATAGCTGAAAATAACGGACAACATGTTATAAAAATTATTTTTTTGTTAAGGATTGCATAATTAAAAATAAAGCAATTGTCTCTAAATAATCTCTATCAACAAAATATCATTTGTTCACAGAAGCCTAAGAATAAAGCTACAATTGTACCTCTGAAATAAGCCGTGATGAGAGAGAGAGAAAGATATAGAGAAAGAGAGAAAGAGAGAACAACTAAAATAATAGTTATATTTTAATAGTAAATATTTGTTAAGTACCCAAGCATCACCCAGAGATAGAAAGTACCGCCTGAGAATTCTTTAAAGAAGTAGCAGTATGCCAGATGGAGTACACAGAATACTCGGTTGTATGAATTAAAAACAGACGAGCTTATATCACAGGAATGTGTTATAAAGCAAGATTGCACAGCCAGAGTGCTTACTTGGGTTACAAAATGTCGAAATGATCTTATCCTTTCAAAACCAACATTACAGGTTTTTTCATATAATTAGTATAAAATGACCACACTGTAGGTTTGAATAATTTTCTATACCAATGTCATACGACAGCACGCTACGCCCCACGCCATAAGTAAAGTCTACGTAAATGTGGGCAAGCCACGGTTTCAGTTTTTAATTATGCATAAAATATTCCCAAATTATATCCAAGTGATAGTGACACTCGCCTTTCGATGCGCCGTCTAAAACGCCTACCATGAAGCGAAGTATGAACTTCGATTTGTAGATATACATAAATAAATGAGATTTGCATTATCGTCATAAAGTATTGGAACCCACCTAATGCTCATTAAATGGTAATTCGAGTTCGATAAAGAAAACATTTTCCCTCATGCTCTGAGTTTATTCGAGTGGAAAGTAACGATACCCACGCATTACATCGGAAAAACATTTTATTAATCAGCCTTGGGGGAGAGCAATCCAGTTTTAGAACCGACGCTGTAAGGTCGAAAATGTAGACAAGGTTTGATTTGATACAAACCGAAGAATACCAATAATTTAGCACGATATCATTTTCTAAAAAACTTTATATTAAAACTAAATCCATATGTTTAACATATTTTGTCAAAGAATCTAAAATTACCTTTTTAATGTACCTCACTTGTGAAGCTCCATAGGAGAAAGAACAAAATGGGATTTTTAGAAAAGAAATGATAAATAATACTGAATAATGGTATTCTTTTAGGGTTCAATAAAACTAATTTTGAGAAGCCACTATTATGGCAAAATTGCAACCTATTATTGCAAACTTTCCCAATCACTACAAATATGTTCTTCCTTCTTTTCTTAATTTCAGATAAACATTTTAAAAGTGTAATGGTGTATCTTCTGATACGAGAACACTGCAGGCGACAAATCTTCATGTTGCCAAAGTAACCAAACCAACGCTTTTATGACGGTAGTATTTCTTGCAAATGCCTATAAATGTCAAACCATATGTGACATTATTCAGGATACGGTCGTAGAACGTGCAGAACTGTAAATTACGATCTTAGACTGTACATTTCATGAACCCAAAAGCACACAAAACGTCTCGGAAACTTTCTTGACTTAGTACGAGAGTAACATGTGTGACACACAGAATACATCCAATCTATCGAGCGGAAGCCTACAACTTCATCCAATCTATCAAGTTTTACAATATATTCTATTTCCGGATATTAATAAATTAGTGAATAACATAATTAATTACTAAAACATGGTTATTGAAAACGTATGAAATATTAACATTATTGAAAATATCGTCTAGCTAAAATCACAAACGAGAAGAGTCAAAACATGCTGACAGCTTCTGGTCTACTATCGGTTAAGGTTTCACTTCCAATGAAGTAGACATTTTACTCGATTTTCAATCCTATAATTTTGTTTACAATATTCTAGACGTAGAGGTAGTTTTGAAAAAGATTCTAAGAAACGTAAACGTCGCCACGCCAAGGAATTAAAAGAATAAATCATTACTTATATCAAAGCAGTCTGCTTATAAAAATATTAAATAATAAACCAAATAAAAATCCAAGGTATTATTCTCACAAGATTTTAAGGAAAGATAAATTATCTCGTTTACAAAAGAAGGGGTTTTATTTTTTTAATAATGAAGTATTTATTTGTAAAAGTTTGGCATAAAATTGTAGTAAAATTGTATTATCCCAAACTGAAACTGAAGATAAATTTGTATCATAGAAATCTATTTAATGCCTTTATTAGTCTCTCAATCCCTTGCCAACACATGGGACAGAAGACGTTAGGTCCCTCTCTATCTCCGCACCAAACTGCTTTGGTGATCAACTAGCATTCGAAACGAACGCTTAAATAATTTTTTGGGCCGAAAAGTTTTCGCATTATTCACAGGGTAAGTTATTTTTAAAGAAAAAAAAACGAATATCAAATTCATTCTTTTTCGCCTTCAACTTTAACATGTCCATAAAAAAATGAAAGTGTTGAAGTAGTTGAAAAAGCTGAGGGGGGGCAAGTGCAAAATTTTTAAAAGATGCTGTAAATCGGAGTCTAAAATGCTGGTAAAACAGGTATACGAAACATAAATAGGCTGCATATGCAGTTGCAGGCGACAAGCTATGGTACTATGATACGTATATGGTAAATCTTGAAACCCGCATCGGTCATAGTCATAACTCATAACTGTGCATATTCAGAGGCATTACCATCTGAATAATTTCGTCTTAACTTAGAAGTGCGTCGAGCATTGCCACCATACCAAGACTTTCTCCGTAAATTATTAGTAAGTTCACCCATGCTCACCGTAGAAATACCGTCTGGCGTAACACAACTTCATTCTCGCACTTCACTGTACTTCGTTACTCCCGTTGGCATTTCATTAATTTCATGTAGAATTAGTCAGACTCAACCTCTCATGTGTGTATTCGTAATTGTTCGTTAAGATTCCGAGTCATACCACCTTTCACGGACCTCCCACTGGAGTTGGTTTTAACTTGTTCCGCCCGGCTGAAAGTTTTCTCAAACTTTTTTATTTTATTTTTAAGGTCGCTTTTCAACTACTAGGTCACACAAGGACCACTGTAATTACCATTAGCTTTTTTAACAATAATGGTAGAGGCACTCGCATGCTGTACAGTATGTCCCACCAGCTATGGACCACCTCCATAACTTTTAGACGGTTCAGGATATCGAAATGCAGTTTTCGCCGAACAATGCAGAATCATAGGGGAAGTAGTATGTTATAGAGAAAATTTATAGAAAATTTTTAGTTTTCAAGAAATTTAATAATCTTTGATTTTTTAATTTATAAAAAAATTTAAACTATATATTTTTCACACTAGCAATGGATAGATCATGAAAAGCGAAATAAAATGATGTATCATGTGTTGGTATTTTGATAGTAATTTGTGTATAAAATTAGCCTTTCTGATACGTGATTTTGAATTAAACGGACAAAATAGCATCTAATAGCCCTTGCAACTCTCGCTTTCGGGGAAGGGGGCTTCGCGGCGTCAAGACTTGCGTGAAGAGGGGAGAGTGAGAGGGGTGGTAGTGAGGGAGAAGAGGCATAACTACAGAAATCCAAGATCTTGACACTGAGGTTACACTAAGAAACGTGAATCAACATCAAACTTAAAAGTGTCGATCATTGCCACCATACCAAGACTTCCTCAGTAAATTATTAGTAAGTTCACCCACGAACTCATCCACCGTAGAATTACCGTCTGACGTAACACAACTTCAACTCAATCATCGGTCGTAGCTTTGGAATTTCAGTAGAAGAAAAGTTTAATTTAGATGAATAAATCTCTCATTCTGGTCGTTAATATTGATGTTTGTTCATACGTTCATCGTGTCAAAACCATAGATTGTGTAGTTATGCCTCTATCATTCAAGTACACCCCTTTCAGCCTCCTATCTCTAAGAAACGGCATCGACGCCGGGAAGGCCACCTTCCCCAACGGGGACTATTGCAAGGGCTGTTACAGAAACTTTTCCGTTTAATTCAAAATCACATGTCAGAAAGACTAATTTCATACTCAAATTACCATCAAAATACATCATTTTACTCCTGTTTTAATGATCTATCCATTGCTGGTAAGAAAAATATATAATTACATTAAAAAAACAAAGACGATTAAATTTCTCGAAAACTAAAATTATTATAGACCATTTCTCTAAGGCATGTTAATTACTCCATGGTTCCGCATTGTTACGAGAAAACTGCCTTTCGATATCGCGAACTGTTTAGAAGTAATGTCGTAGAGATGTAAATAGAATAGTAATTTGAGAAAGGGACAACTTTTTCGTAAAACATCAAATTTGAATTCTTAAAATGAAGCAAAGTCGCTCATAGTTGGTGGAACAGCCTGTATACGGACCCATACAAACATCCATGCCCCGAGCAGGATTCGAACCCGCGACTCTTCAAGCGTTAGGCAGCTAGCCTTCAGCCTTAGCGACCTCGGCTATCCAGGTCGGCTTCTGAGACTTTACTTTTAGGCAATGTGATCTGGACCAATCTGCTCTTCTCGCCTTCCCTTCAGCTTGAGACTGAAGGGAAAAGGAAGCGACCATCGTTGGCACCTGGAAAGACCTCGACTATCTCGGACCGACATGCGACCTCCGGTCCACGGGTCCAATGCTGCACTTTAGATATACAAAAAGATCTTAGACAAATGATGATTATATAAAAAAAGAAAAACTTCCAAATGTGAATGTCATAGAGATGTAAATAGAATAGTAATTTGAGAAAGGGACAACTTTTTCGTAAAACATCAAATTTGAAATCTTAAAATGAAGCAAAGTACATTTCTATTAAATGTACAGATTTTATTAATAGATGTCACGCACCATCTAATGGCGATAACTGCTTTAAAATCAAATATTATTTAATTTTTTTAAAAAATATCATAATAAATTATAAACTAATTCAATTGTATAATTTCCTGGAAACTGAATCCCCACTGCGAGAGATTTTTCTCATTTTTTTCTCGCATTCCCCGGCCCCTTCCAGTCGCAACAAACTGCAATGGAATTGTTTCCGGTCTGCAAACAAGCCACGTTAATAAGCAGCCCGTTGCTCCTTTCCAGCAGCAGAGTCGCCACGCGGAACGCGCGTCGGCCCCGCGCTGCCTGAGCGCTTTACGGGCGGGGCCGGCTTTTTACGAGCGGCTGAAGCGGGGCCTAATGAAAGCCCCCGTTTTGCACCTGATACGCGCCGCGCCGCGCCGCTGCCAGATTTTGCCTTAATAAACGCCCGCCACCTGAGGGCGGGCGCTAAACCCTTCCGCCCGCCGGCTTTTGCGATATTGGATCCCGCGTCAAGCGCGACGCCGGGGGCGCGGGTGGGGGTGGGGGTGGGAGCGATGTTGGCGGCAGAGGAGGTGCTAATGCCGGCGACGATGGCGACAGAGGCAGAGGCAGTGATTTCGCTGGTGCCGGGTCGATGGTGGCCGAGACGGTAACATGCCAGCGGCAGACGGTAATATGTCAACGGCGCTGGTGGGGTAGGCGTTAATATTGTAACGTTACAGAAATTTTAATTATTACATTATAAATGTTAATAAGTCAGTACAAATATACAAGTTTTAAGTAAAATGGTTTGCACAACGGAAGAATAAATTTTTTTGAGCCTTTCTGTAACGTTGCGAAGGTATTCTAGGTCCTTAAGTAGCAAGTTGAAATTACAAAGCCAAGAGGACTTTTTTTGTTATTTAAGGCCGCATCAAAATCTAGGTCATTAGCGACAACTATTGCTTGTAACGGTAGGTAACTGTGAGGGTGACACGATATGATGATAAGGAGTGAGAGGACGAACACAATACAACCATGCCCGAGGCGGGACTCGAACCCGAGATCCTTCGGTCCGAGCCAATCAGTAAAGAGGGTTTTGAACGGTGACGTGTATCCACAAAATATACTTTATTAGGGAGATAATATATAAACGCCGACTAGAGCTATGGTTTTGTGAAAACTGTACAAAATTAAAATGGTATATTAAAATTAGTATCGAAAATGAAATATAAAGGGATGTTTGTGAAATGACATTGAGACATAAGACGGAACCAGGCACATTTGTTAAAGTTTCATTAATTTTTATAAGAAGATTATCTCAAAAGAAGCATCAGTGAAAAAGCAAAATAGCAAAATAATGTCATATTGCTAATAAAATGCGTTTAAGTAATTGAAGTTTAGGAAGTAAAGCTGGGAAACCGGAAGCATTTTAGTTACATATACTGCAATAGCGACTCATGAAACATTTAAGGAAATCGGCGGCTGAGGCGACGACGATTATTATTTATTGAGGCGATGACGATGGCGGTGGTGGAGGCAGTTGAGACCATGGAAATGGAGGATGCAGATTCAACGCTGTTGATGGCGGCGACCGTAATGCTCGCTAGGCTATCTGTGGCAGCGCTGAAGCGGACATCAGTGGTGGCAGAGGCGAATATTTACTGGTAGCGGAAGTTGTGATGGGGGTGGGGTGGGGGGGGATATGACGATACCAGTGCTGGAAATCAAGGAGGAAGGGAGTGAAGTGACGACGGTGGAGCTGGTAGGTGGTAAACGTTCACTCGGGTATGGAGGAAGTCTTGGTTTAGGAAATTCGGTACTATTTACTATTATTGGAAACAAGGTTTCCTAAATGTCATAAACATAACCACGTAGCATTAAGAAATCTTCAATCCTTCTCCATTTTCAATTTTATAGCTGTAGGAAAGAGCCCGAAAAATTTCAAATTTTTCGAATATTTAGAGTTAACTTTGAAAATCGGATCTATGCCACCTTTATAAGTGTATTATACACTATTTTTACAAGAAATTTAAAGAAAAAATGAAGCCGTTTTTTGATAAAACTTCGAAAATGCCCGCAGGGCGGGGAGAGTCATGTAAAGCACCAACAAATTTCGAAGAATGTTTTTCCTCATGTCGAGCAAGGTCGGGGAATGTCCACTTTGGAAAAAATCGTACGTATGGTTTAGACGTTACAGGTGTTCACAGAAGGAAGGGCGTTCAAAAAATTATTATTATTATTATTATTATTATTATTATTTAATATTATTATTTAATATTATTGCAGATTATACATTTTAGTTGTCAAGAGTGTGAAGTAGTTAGGGTGTCTGGGCAAGGCCAGGCTAAGTGAGGCGGGGACGCAATACAAGTGATCGTAATATAAATCCTGTCTTACAGATTGTGATAAGTGAATACTGGGGCAAGGCGGGGAACGCCTGTTTGATATTAGCAGATTAAAACTTATCTTCAATAAAAATTGTAAATTTGATTGTACTTCACGTATTTTCTGATAAACAAGCGAAGAAAGTGCTGCTGTTGTGATTCAAGTTTACCCACAATTCAGGCAACACTATGTACACAAACAATTTAATAGATCATAATAAATAAGTGTCCCAGCAATGCGGAGTTCCTTAAGTTTGTAAATACCCAAGAATAAATTACTGTAAATATTTAAGGCAAAAATTACAAACTCTCAAAGTTGTCACAATGTAATATTCAGGAGAAAAATATTAAAACAAATATTTTCGGGTGTATTTTGCAGATACGTCTAACGTTGATTCGCTTTGCCTCGAAATGTGAGCAGGGACGGGCCGATTACTGCAGCGGGGAAGGCGCAAAGGCAAAGGGCGAGCACGCCTTCGCCCGTAACCTCTTGACCTCGGCGCCGGCGGGCGAAGCGAGGCAGCGCGAGGAGGGCGTGGCTGTAACGAGGCAACGCGCGGAGCCCCCAACGAGATGCTTGAGGTTGCGGGAGCGCTGATGACGAGGACGCCGCGCCGCCGCCGTGAGGCAAGTTTCAAGGGCAGGAGGCGGCACGGCGCCGAGCGGCCAAGTATCGTCCCAGGCGTAGTCAAAGGCCGACGAAAGGGCTGGCGAGAGGGGGAGCGGGCCTGCTGTCTCTATTGTCCCCTCCTTGCTAGAGAATGAGCGAGAGGGTGGCGAGAGGGCGCGGGAGAGGGCGTGCGGGCAAGAGAGGTGATAGAGCGGGCCGGAGGTGGATGAGAGCGTGGAGGAGAAAGCTGGCGAGAAAACGGGCGTGGGCTGGTAAACAGCGTGCGAGGGCGGGCGTGGTCAGGCGAGTAAGTTTGAGTGGGTGGTCGGGCGCGTGGGCTGGAAAGAGTGGGTAAGAGCTGGTGCGGCGAGAGAGGAAGGTGGGCAAACGTGGAGTGGTAGTAGGAAGGCGGAGAGGAAAGAGAAACCCAGAGCCGCAACTTGTGATCGAGGCAAGTCGACCGAGCCGCTATGGCTCGCGGAGAAGAGATGATGAGGGCCTTTGAACGGTCGGAAATGGGGTGAGTCTCAATGGAGTTTCAAGAAATGGGTATGAATGGATATGGCTACAATTCGACAAAAAAATAAATGCTTCATTGACTCCGAGAGACGCACTCTAGAAATGCGAGGAAAACTCACTGATGGTTCGGGAGGAATATGCTATTAAGAGAGTTCTGGTTCAAAAAGGAAGTGGAAAAGCCACACGATCGAGAAAAACCGAACGGAACCACCAGAATTAAGATGCACTTCAAAAAGTTCTAAAATCGAATAATTTTTAAAAACGTTATCCTAACACTAGTCACAGTCTGTCGGGCGGGTATTGCATCCTGATTTCCGAAGCTTTTCCAAAGGTTTTGTCAATCAATATTGGACAAGGTATCGACTCAGGGATCGTATGAGGCACCACATGAGCTCCTAGGCTTACATCGTCGAACTTGCCATCAATAATGAAAAAAAAAACAACTAACTACGTAAAAAATATACGTGAAAACCATGCACGTACATATTTCATTCTTGTCCAACAGATTCTATTTTTCACATCTAAATTTCCCAAGATAATCTGAAGAACTGCTAAAATAGATAACTTGCACCTCCGCAACACATTATCTTTGTGGATGCTTTATTTGCAGACGTATATTTACTTTTGAAAAGAAGGAATAATACATAATAATATGCTACGACAATCTTTTGTTGTTATTATTACTTTATTATAACATTTTGATATGTTTGATTTGTATCCAACGCGAAAAATAATGGTATGTTGTCTTCTCGACGTAGGTCTCATAATTGAGTTTTCAGGAAGTTTCGGATTTACGGAGACAACGCTTGTTTCATACGAAATGCTAGTCACGGCCAAAGAACTTACAACTATCTCCGGAGAAAAAACAAGAAAGAGGTTGGAAGAATGGGAAAACGGGACGACGGAAGGAAGCAGCGCAATTCGACTCCGTCGGTCGTAATCTTACGCAAACGAGCGACTCGTGCAACACAAAGGATACGGCACATTTATAGCGCGGGCGGTCCGATAACGATCAAGAATATTGGACATAAATTCCCGCCTCATTTGTAACCTAACACATCCTGGGCGTTCGCGGGCAATTGGACACCTTATACGAGGTCGTACGCGAAGTAGCTAGGGCGCTCTTGTCGGCGCAATCGCTACTCGGTGGCGGCAGCAGCAGGCCGGAGCACTGGCAGGGTGGCGCAATCACCATTAGGCGAGCGGCGAGGCGCTGTAGCGTCCGTCGGGGCGAGGGGGGGAGGGGGCGCCGCTGGAGCATTGGAGCGCGCATCTCATTTGCAAACGGCGCACGACCTCTCGGCGCGGCGGTGCACTCTCCGGCTCCCCCCACGCTCCTCGCCAGGCGCCTCCGAACAGCTGCCCCGCTACCTTGCACGCCGCCGCCGCTCGTGTCTTCTTCTGCAAGCTAGCGGGTCATACAGGATGTCCCACAAAGGGGCGGGGCGCCCTTGAAAGCGGCTACGGTTATCGGCGATACAAACGAACATGAAAGGACCGAGATTCCACACAGCTCTGAGTTTAATGACGGAAGCTGCTGCAAATGGGCTTGGTGACGTCCCGTAATGAGCTGTGATCCGCCTGCGTTACAAATTGCAAAGCTGTCAATTAGCGACGGTGGCGAGAACTGGCAGTGGTGTATGTCTGGCTGAAACGACGATTTACATGGTGTGAAATGGTCGCACGGGCCTAGATAGACAAACTAAATTATGGAATTTTAAAATGCACAATTCCTTTGCGAAAACGTCTTTTGAGTTTCCTTGTTATTTGCTAAACTAATTATCGTACGTCGTTAACGGGAGCTCTATTTGCAACATTCAGTTCACGCATTCTACTAAAACATTTGGATTTATTTGCAAATCTAATGCCCGTTGCTAAGCACCAAGATTATGCAAATGTAGGAGACACAGTATTCGTCAGGGGAAAACGAGACAGTCCTCCGATTTGTCTATTACGTTAATGTAATATATTGCCCACATCGCAGTTGTAATTGCGGGGTCTCAATGAAGCGGAATTGGAATTACGATGCATTATGGTAAATTTGATATGGGAGTGCATATTCAAGAAGGTGAATGTATATTCAAGAATAAAATGTCAGTAATGTCTTTCGTTTCTTATATCATGATTACCCATTGATATATGTCGAATATTTAAAAGGAAAGCAACAATAACCTGGCAAGCTTACTTTCACATTCCTTCCCCCCCCCCTTAAGGAAGCGAGTGAAAGTGACGCGCGCAAAAGAGACGGCTCTAGAAAGACTCGTCGCGTATCGTGTAACTTCGCTGCCAAACTTCGCCTAGTTAGCGCTCCGCGCAAACGGCTGCCCGCGTACCTTCCCTGCAGACTGCCCAAGTGGAGGTCGTGAAGACAGAAGGGACGAAAGCAGCGAGAAAATCCTGGCGGTAAAGCACACCGTGGAGGCAATGGTCGTAAACGAATCCCGGGCAGGTGACGGAAAGGCGCAAGACAGAGACGGGAGCGGCAACGCCCACGCTCTCTACCGGCTAAAGAGGTCAACACGCCGAGGCAGCGGAACAGAAAGATAAAGAGTTACACGAGTTTGCGAGGACGAAAAAGGTTTGAAGAAGACGGGGGCAGCGGGTAAAGCAGCAGAAATGGGAGAATCAGGCGGGCCGTAAAGAATAGAATGAGAGAGAGGCTGAAGGCGCGAGATGAGATGGGAGGGCTGCCAAGCCAGGCCGGGCGGAAAGAAGGGGTCCGGTGATACGCTAGCAGCCTGAGGTGGGAGAACATTTGGAGGATGTTTCCGGTAGCAGGGCACGAGGCCGGCGCAGCATCGGGAATACGGATGAGGCGCTGCGACCAGGGAGACAAAGGAGATAATGCGGGATATAATGCATTATTAACCCTTTCACTCCCAGTGTTAATTATAAGCAAGATGCCAATTTTAAATGTCAGTGCTACCTAGTGAAGCGAAAATGAGTCACGAAGACATTGAATTATTACTGAGACATCCTAAATGAAACATGTAAGCAAGATTTGGCGCTCCAGATTGCTAAATGTCGATTTACCCGAGACCGCTAGAGCATCTTGCTCTCCTGACCAGGAGAATTCATGACTTGGGTCGGATCGATCCTTCATCTAAAAAAACGTGCTTAGCTTCTAATGCCTATGGTTAAGTCGGAGAGAGAGGCCGGTGTAAAGTGGCTAAGGTTTTGCTACTTTTTAAAGAAACAATGCTGCTGTGTGAAGGTGAGTTAGGAAAAGTGAATTGTCTAGGAAAACGAAGGGAGGAAGAAAGGGAGGGAGGGGG